>JAZAYU010000014.1:4343444-4787956 GCA_038501625.1 Corbicula japonica
TGTGTGTGTGTGCATGCGTGCATTCTTCCGTCTGTAACAAAATTTCCGTTGCAGTTTTCATAGCAACCATGAAGGAAGCAGCCTGATATTTTTTCATATTGATTTACCCTATATTCCCATAAATTATGATGTTAAGCGATTTTATGCTCCTTGTTCATCTTCTTCCTGTTTACCGAATATTTTTAGATTTTGTCACTATATAGGTGCATTACATCAACCATAGGGCATCTTTATTTTCCGTCGCAGTTTTCTAAGCAACTATAGTATGCAGCAGCCTGATATTTTGCATATTGCTTTATCCTATAGTCCCATGTGGTATAAAGCGATTTTATGCTCCTTGCTCATCTATTTCCTGTTTACCGAATACTTGATTTTTACACATTGTTGACATACATGTCCAATTTCCGTCGCAGTTTTCTATGCAACTATAACATGCATCAGCCTGATATTTTGCATATTGCTTTATCCTATAGTCCCATATGGTCTTAAGCGATTTTATGCTCCATGCTCATCTACTTCCTGTTTACTGAAAACTTAGATTTTTAAACAGTTGACATACTTGCACAATTTCCGTTGCATTTTTCTAAGCAATTATAATATGCAGTAACTTGATATTTTGCATATTGCTTTATCCTGTAGTCCCATATGAAGTAAAGCGATTTTATGCTCCTAGCTCATCTGCTTCCTGTTTACAGACTATTTTTTTAGATTTTGTTACTATATGGGTGTGCTACACAATCCAAAGGGCATCTTTTATCACTATATAGATGCATTACATAAAACAAAGGGCATCTTTATTGAAAAACGCAAACTACATTTTGAAAGTCCTATTTCTCACAGCAGGGGTATCACTAGTGAGCATTAGCTCACAGATTTACTTGTTGATTCTGCAATTATAGGAAGGATTCACAGCTACGTCATTAGTTAGTGTTATCAGTACCACGTGGTACACATTTAGAAATAGCCTTATTCAGATTCTCAGATATTTTAGTAAGATCATGCTGCAAAAAAGTAGTTTATAATACATGTTTCTAGAAAACTTTGAAAAACAGAACTGGTTACCGTAAATGTTGAAAACAGAGTAAAAATATTGAAGTTTAATCACATGTTCATTGTTTACCACAATCAGAGTCCAGCATATCTTAAAGTTTATTTTATTTGTTGTTTCAATATAAGATCTTATACTAGATCAAGCAATTTCAACTTCTTGGTACCACATTGTAACTCTGTCATGAAACAGACTTTCTTATATAATGGTATTACACTGAATATAAATGAGTGCAAGGTAAATACTTATGTGTACAGTGAATCAGGCTATAAAAACAATCAGGCTATAAAAACAACTTAGTGACTTAAGTCTTCCCTATTATTTTCGGCGTATTTGCCCTATGGACGGCTTTAGCTGTTTTTACTGTTTCTATATATATACCAGCATGCAAAGCGGGGGGTTTCTATGCTGACATAGGCAGATCATTCAAATATTGAACAATAATCTTATTGCTTTCGTTTTCACATGTAAACATAGTAATCATTTGATAATCTATAAATAACCAGCCTCATTCTGACCTTGGTATTGGTATTTGTTTATGTGGTAAAAAAAAATCTCGGCGCTGACAAAGTCAGTTCGGGTTTTCAACGTTGGCAGCAAAAGGGTTAATGGGGTGTCTTTATTTCAAAGTTGAAAATAGTGCAAAAGTGATAAATGGGAATAGTGGTTCATTATCAAGGTGTTCTTAATTTGGAGTTGGCCTCTATATGGGGCTTTAATGTATGAAATGGCAACACAGTAAACAGTGATCATATTTTTAATTTAAAAACATCTACAATTTACAGTTCTACAAGGAATTCTTTAACATCTTCCAGGTAGTCTGGTGCTAGATATTCTGGCAGTTCATCTAACGTCACCCATTTATGTTCTAATACTTCATCTTTGTTTAGCTTTACCGGCCCTCCATGATAATTGGCTTTGAAGAAAAATAACTGAAAATAAGGAAAGAATTCAAAATGGATTTTTTCATGGAAGAAAACTAAATCAGAAAATCTGAAAGTCAATTATGTCAAATCTGGGCCCCAAGCTCATACTTATGATATTAGAGACCATTCTTAAATCTCCAGCACAGATTGGCTGGAATGGAGACTATCTCAATGGTTTTCATAAAACAATAATCCAGATTGGAGTCTCAACCATTTGATTGGCTGAAATGGATATACAAGACATTTTTGTTAAACGGCACATAGGGCAGATTCAGAGGGTGTTTGAGGGTTGCTTCAACCTCTTGTTTGGACAGCAACATTTAATTTTCATCATAGTTTTATCCAGGAAGTTGGAAATTATTATGTTACAGTTACTACAAACATACCCCCTTTATGAAAATCTTGGATTAGATCATGCTCGCTCTCAAAATAGTTTATCAATCTAAATACATGGATGTGAGTCATTGTCTTCCAGAGACCTTTTAAGGGCATATAATAGTTGTGCTTTAAATTTTAAAAAGAGTAGCTAAACTTTGCTTGAAAATTTAATTCCGATATAAGGATTTTCTATCGTTATTAAATTTTCATTTTTTCTGTTTATTAGAAATTATCTGCTTTAACAGGAATGGCTTAGGTTGTTAGAATACTGATGAGTTTATCCAATTTTTGGTAAACCAGGACTTTGGCTTCCAGTATGAAATATAGATTTTAGGGGAAAACTTGGACCTTGGCTGAACAGAGGGAGAAGTTCCAAACATTTGGGAGAGTATTTTTCCCATTCTCCCTCTTAGCCATTCCTTGGCTTATATTCATTTTACGGTACCTACCATGTACAAGTAAAATTTACGAACACCCATTTCTACAATAACAACACAACTATAAATTGACAGTCTTCAATAAAAGAATCTGTTGCACTTACAAATTATCTGAGGCAGATCCTATAATTTTTTACCAAAATATTTAATTTTACCTTGATGCCAAAGCTGTCTTGTCCAGGGGGCAGTTTATATCTCATGTACCCACACGGAGCATTCCCAAGGTATTTCGCACTTACAGCATCCCCACAGCTGGTTGTCAATGCTCTCTCTGCTGCCTGTATAAGACAGAAGATCATTATCCATTACACTATCAACATCCCATGACATCACCCACAGCGGACAAAACTCGTATAACAGTATCTCAAAAAAAACTAAAAAACATGTTACATAAACATTTAACTCATATTATGGCCTTTAATCACATGTGTGACCAGAAGAGATCAGGGCTCTCACTAGACTTGCAAATCAGGGAGTTTTGTCATACTTTTACCATCAGAATTATGGAGAAGTTTGCAGACAATAGCATTCTTGCCCTATATGTTCAATGAGTTCTCCCATACCACAAATAAGGGAGAAGTCTAGTCACTTTTGGGAGACCACTTCTTCCAAGTCTCCCTATAGCGAGAACACTGGAGATTCAGATCAGCCAGTACATCGGTACATCCTGGTCAAAATTAGCATTATGAATATAAAAGCAAACTGTTTATATTCTATTCAGACAGCACAGATGTGCCAGCTGATCTGGATCTAAACAGTTTGCCCATACATGAAACACCCTGGCATAGTGATGTGTCATTAACATCATATATTCATACCTGCTTCATTGATTCGCCATCTTCTCGCTTTATTTGAGGAAATATCCAGACTGGCTGTCTGTCTTTTGAAAACTGCTTTTTGGTGATAAGGAATAATTTTCTTTCTAACTTTCTGTCTGGAGAAGATGTATCACTAGTTTTGTCTGCTTCTGAAATACATAAAAAACATGAGCTGTTTACCATTTACTACATGGATACCACTTTACACAGGCAAACAGTGTAGATCCAGATCAACCTGCACATCCATTCAGTCTGTTGGATCAGGATCTAGACTGTTCCTTTTATATTCATAAAGTTATTCCTGACCAAGAAGCCAACAGTGTAGATCCAAAAGAAGGCACGGATGTGCTGGCTTAGCTGGCTCTACATAGGTCACCCATGTGATATAAGATGCATCAAGTAAAGAGTTAATATTCAATTCCAAACAATTCCATCACTACTCTTTTTTTATAGTAGCCAATGTTTAAATTAATAAAACACAAAAAATCACATGTATAGACTGTTTTAATAGTTTTAATGTAATTTTCTCTCACAAAAATATACAAAAGAATACCACACATGGAAACAGTCTTGTTTTTTTGCTTGAATTTTGGCTTAAATTCAGCTCTATTCCCCTCCAAAAATTTCCACATCTTGGTAAAAATTCCACTTAGAATCTAATGCATGTGCTACCAGTGTAGATCCACATCAGCAATGGATCCTGTGCCTGGTCAGGATCTACACTGTTCACTATATGGTAAGAAATAACCTTAGATCCTGATGTGCTGGCCGATCTACATCTCCCAATATTTTCCCACGCAATAATGGTGTACTTACGGAGTAACGGGTTAAATATTAGACAGTTAACACAGAAAAAATCATGATACATCAATTGAACTTGTTGTTTGATAAGTAGAATATGAGAAAACTTAAAATTTTGTCTATAATACTGAGGTACAAGTATTATTTAATTTTGCAGTGCCTAATTTATGCGCTTATGACATTTGATATTTTCGCATTGACATAAATTTTAGCAGTTGTATAATATTCATATGCTAAAATTCGCAAAATACATAAAACCCTTGCTAAATATAATGATACTGCAGTACTTTCTATGTTTTCCCCCTTTTTGACATTTCAATCGCAATTTTTGCCCCTTTACCCTTAATCCTATAAACCCTTACTCCCTAGATACACCTTCATTCTGTGGGTTAACAGATCCAGATAAGCTGGCACATCCATGCCATCTGATCAGGATCTAAACTGTTCACTTCTTGGTCAGAAATAACCTCAAGATTCTAAAAGCAAACAGTGCAGATCCTGATCAGATAGCATAAATGTGCCAGCTGATCTGGATCTACACTGTTTGCCCATGCGTTAAAAGGTGTATACAGGGATTTCAAATAATGCAAGTTCTTGCAATTTGATGCAAGCAAGTTCGATTTTTTCCACTTTTGACCCCACCTCATTTGAGCCTGAGGTCATTTTGATGCAGAAGAATTTTTAAAAGTTGTCAATTTTTGCAAGAATAAAGAAAACTATTGTGTAGTATATTGCATTTTGAAAATGAAGTAAACCCTTATTTAGCCTGTGAAAATAAATTAAAATGAAGTTAAATTAATTTTATAGGTAGTAGAGTTCACTAAATACAAGATATGACTTTTGACAATCTGATAATGACCCCATGAACATTCTCAACAGGAATCAGGCGACCCCTGGTTTTCAAAAGCGATTGAAATCCCTGTGTATATAAGGAATAAAGGGTTAAAATTACTGGGAAATAAAGGTATGTCTGTGGTTGAATACCTGTAATCCTACTGGCCAGTTCAAACTGCTCATACTCTTTCTGCCACTCATCTTGCAGTTCATCAGCTGTTAACAAGGTCTCTGTCACGCCACTAACTTTCTTCCCCTCTTTTCCACCTTCCTTTTCTTTTTCCTTTCTTTTCCTGTAAGAAATGTTAACTCAACAATCTGTTGTTTTTTTTTAATTTTATAAAACAAAGTAAGTTAAATGTAAAACATGAGGTCAGTTAGTGTCTTAGTGCAATAACGGTATATCTCCTTCATATTTCAATGGCACTTATACTGTTATTGCACTAATGTGATGAAATTTCATACTTTTTGTTACCCAAGACTTTGCTTTAACCCTTTACTCTATACTGGTTTTATCGCATGTGTGACAAGTGTAGATCCAGATCAACTGGCACATCCTTGCCATCTGATCTTAATCTTCAGAGTTTGCCTCTTGGTTAGATTAGAAATAAACTAAATCTAAAAACAGTGTATATCCTTATTAGATGTACCAGCTGATCTGAATCTTCACTGTTTTCCTACTGTATTACAGCCATACAGTATCTCACGGAGTAAATAGCTTTAAGGCTAAACATCTCCAATAGACCTTACAGTTCAATATCATATTAACTGGAGTGGTTCAGTAGCTAAACTCAATTATCACTAGTAAAATGCTTCATATAAATAATTTTATATTACATAAATCTTTTATTCTGAATACGGAGCAGCTTCACTGAAAAATGAAATGCATTCACAAGATTTATGAACCAAATTTATAAAAGCCAATCAGAAATTCTGGAAATTGTCACAAGTTTGTTATTACATAAAATAAAACTGACTAAAGAACTGTAAACTTTCTTACTTGTCAGCAATACCCTGGCGCTCATGGTCTGATAGAAGACTATTGTTGATTTCCACTTCTTGCAAGTAGGCTTGATACTTCTTTTCAAATTCATTAGGTTCTACTGAAACAACTGGGTACCGCTGCAAGCAAACAGCGCTGTGGAGCTGCCAGGTTCGAGACTTTGCGGTGACTGCTGCTGTACTACATCTTTGAAGATGACAAAGGCATCTTGGCACAACTGAAACTGTTTTCAAGTAAAAGTTTTAGTCAAAGACCATAACAAGAGCTTACTTTAAGATCATAAAACTAGCTGGAAGATAATTTGGATGCTTTTAACCCTTTCCTCCTTAGACACACCTTTATCAGATGGGCAAACAGTTAAGATTCAGATCAGCCTGCACGTCTGTGCCATATGATCAGAATCTGCACTCTTTGCTTTATGATTTGTTAGGTTATTTCTGACCTAAATGCAACCAGTGCAGATCCTGCTTAGATGGCATGGATGTGCCAGCTGATCTGGATCTACACTGGTTGGACTAGCGTAAAAAAGCGTATATATGGAGGAAAGGGAAGGTGAGCAGTGTAAATCCAGATAAGCACATAATTGCAGTCTGATCAGAATCAGTACATGTTGCTTTTCGACCTTTTGGGGCCCCTCACCGCTGCGGGTTCGAGTCTTCAGGGAGTCGAACTCTTTCATGTGAGGAAGCTGTCCAGCTAGCTTAGGAAGGGCAGTGGTTCTACCCAGGTTCCCGCCCGTGCCTGAAACAATGCCCGGAGGGGCACCTGGGGTCTTCCTCCACCAGAAAATAGCTGGAATGTCTAGGTCCCCAATAGGGGTTCGACATTAATGGCAGATAGGTAGAAGCATTCGGTGTATCAATAGATGCTGATCTGACTGCATGGATATACAAATTATGCAGGCTTGTATGTTTTTCATTAAGTAACAAGTAATCTGACCAAATAATGGTTTTGTTGTTACCTAATTTTTTACCCGTATGGCTATGACCCAAACAAATAAATGCAAATCTGGAAATTTTCATGGAGGCAGACATCTTTGATCAAGGTGAATGGAGCGCAGAACGATTGATTGTTATCATTTTGATAATGCGCCGGCTTGACTCGGTATTAGACTCTTTCTCCGTCGGGAATTAGGGACATTACGGACCATGACCATTAAGGACCAGACATAACGGACCAGATTTTAGGACATTACGGACCAGATTTATAGACATTACGGACCAGATTTATAGACATTATGGACCATCTAAAAGACATAACGGACCATATATATAAGACATAACGGACCAGATATATACACATTACGGACCATCTATAGATGGAATATAAATTATTATTAAAAACTTAAATGCCAATTAAAGCCTGTCGGTAGTTATTTCTTTGCTACTGTATTGGCGATAATTTAAGGGTCATAACAACTGGTTAATAAATATGAAATGCTATTTTTGCAATCAAAATTAGCAGGTTTTGACAACAGTTTGCTAAATTACTCTAAATAAATGTTTTTTTTTTTTTTTTTTTTTTTTTTTTTTAACTTTTATTTCTATTTCCAACATACATATATATATGCACATACACAATATACCACAAACATAAAAATCATAATACATTAATCAAACATAATTACTTAAATTGAAATTGACTTTTACTAAATATACCAAATATTGGAAAAGACAAGTCAACATTAATATAGATAAGTATAAAAACATATAAAGCCACTGCATCATTGTCTAAAGGTAATGCATAAACAGACTGACATTATAAGTCATTACATACAAATGTCAGAGAGCAAATTCATTTAAAAAAGATAGATTATTTGTTTCTTTCAAGTAATGCAGTGCAACTTGAAGTTTTATAGCAAAATATTATAGTTTTGGTTGCTTTAAATTGCATTTTTGACTGTGGCTAATTTGAATGGAATGTTTATGACTAACTTTATGTTGGTAAGCTTGGAGAAAAAAAAAAAAGGAGAGAAAAAGTATATGATCAGGAACAAGGACACCTGGTGGATGTTTTTATGTGAACCGGTTCCCTGGAATTTTTTAACCATATTTGAAATAAAAATTTTTTTTTTTTTTTTTGGAACCTTTCAACTACAACAAACACACACTCTCACACACAGCCAAAAACAAAATTAATGTTAATCATGCAGGGTTTTCACACTTCTGAAAACTTAACTGAGGCATGTGCCAGATTGTATGCTTCATCGTAAATTTTTAGTATGTTGATGAATACATGGAATATTGAAATGATAATGTTATTTTTATTTCTTGTTTATTGTTTAATTGTTTAATGTTTTATGGTGTGGTTGATAAACGTGCTTGTGTCTTTGTGATTGTATTATTTGTTTGTTTTTTACCTTTTTACAATAGTTTGCTTAAAACATGCTATATAAACACTGTCATCAGGCATTTATGTACTCTGTACGTGCTGTTTAATATTTTATTGTGTGGTATATATAGTTTATTATGTACTTGTTTGTATTTGCAAATTTGTGCCTCGTTAAAAAACGACTATGTGTGTGTGCTATGAATTGTTTATTTTTTTTGTTTAGTTAACTGTTTTATTGTGAGGTTAATGTGCTATATGGTTGATGTGCTTGTTCATAAATGTGCTAAATAAATAAGAAACTATTTGTAATTTTTTTTTTCATCCATTATATTAACTCCTTTTATAAAACAATTTTAAAATTAAACAAGTTAAACAAAAATGTGTATTTGGGTTACTAACACCTTATGGAATTTCACAGGGTTGATCACATAATTGACCGTCAGCTATTGTTCTATATTGAATTACACGGGAATTTTTCACAGTTATTTGAGAGAAATTTTACAGGTGTGATATCAAAATTAGCAAATTATAACAAGCGTATTCACCAAAACGATGTGTGGTAAGTTATACTGGTGTTAATAAATTACAAAAAAATGTTTCATAAATTGACTGTGATATAAACTACTCGAAACCTAAAAAATCAATTTAAACAAAATTAATATTTATATAAGAAAAGTCTTTCGTTACATGGAAATTACGTTAACGGGTTTCAGTGGTTGGGCCAACCATATCATGTACGTTACTGCAATATGTTAAACCTTTGAGTTGCACAAATGCTGCACAATGTTTGCCATATCATGTCGTTGAGTGCGCTTTTTACACCTTCCAGTTGCTGGTTTATAAAGTATTAGATGCACTTCTTCGAATCTTTATCACAAATGGTGCATATTTACTGGATTATGCTTTATCCATGTCAAGGTTTATCATGAATTATTGTGATGAGCAATAAGCGTTGTTGATAAGCAGCTTGAGAGAGAATATTTAAAATAGATACAGAGAGCAAGTGTGACTTCATCCAGCAGCCAATCAGAGGCCTCTAGATTTTGGTTTACAACAGTCATTTATTTTCTAAAACGACGGAGAAAAGAGTCTAAATTCTAAATTGGCCAACTACTCGATTAAAAATCCCAGTAAATGTAAGCGCTTGGACACTCCGATAGGACTGGTTCCTGAATCGGATCATCGTTGTGACGAGTACCAGCACAGTGGTCTCCATTGCAGGTCAAGGGAAAAAGTTCTGTTGAAAAACAATAATATGGAACAGATGAAATAAACATCGCATCATCTAAGAAAAGTAGGTAAATTAGGAAAAAGGAGCTAATTAATTTGAAACTTAAACCATCTCGTTGGACATTTATAGCGTAGATCATGTAGATGTGTGATGTTTATGATGTTGTCATGAGTGTTGATCGTAAAGTTGTTTACAACACTGGTCATGTAATCGCCAATCGATGATTTCCGTTGAATTCGAGTTTAGTTTTGCCCCAGTGTAAATTTTAATATCTGATTCAGGAGTTCAAACAGCTCACAGGTTTGGAAGAAATATTTTGAGTAAAGTGGTTCAGTTTTAAGACAGTTACATGATAAATAATTGCCAACATCCTGGCCAAAATAGACCTATGAATATTTAATATTGCTGCCCAAAAATGTCATGTTTAACATGTGAACATAAGATTTTTGTGCTGACCTATGTAATTTAAATTAAGGTAACATTTTCACCTTCTCTCCATGGGATATCCCTTTTAGCTTTGTAGTGCAATCTGATTAAAATCATCTCCTGAAAGCTTTACACTGTCAGAATCTGACGACGAGTACCTAAGGTGTAAGACCTGTAAATAGACTTCCTATATTATAAACTACAGTAAACATGACATGCTTCAAAAGGCTGGCAATCATAGCTGGTACCATTTTAATAAGGGCTAACTTACATGCTTTTAAAGCTAATTGTTTCTACTGTCCATTTCCAGCAAGAAAAGTAGGGGTCATGGATCAATTAACAGAGATTTGACACCTTGAAACCGGTGGTCTGTTTTTTTCACATCTGTGTGAACTTCAAAACTGTTTTACATATGCCGTCCTCAAACCAGGGCCTTTTTTCATATACTGCATTTCCAAACATAAATTTGCTATCAGTGTGTCAGTAAAAGCATCTCATTTACTTAACATGTTCCTTTCAGGCCATACTAGCCATTTAATGCCCCCAAAAGGCAAAAAAATTGGGACTATTTAGTGTCAGCCATTGTCTGACTAGCCCGAGTAGGAACATCCGCTGGACTATTTACAAGTAATTAGCCCTAAATCATGCTTTTATCACTAATCCTTTGAACCAATCAGATTTTTGTCTACTAAATCGCAAAAGTGAATGTAAAAAAAAGTATTTTATTTTTAAATCATGGAAAGTGTTGACAGCCTGCATTAGACATATTTTACTGGAGATATATGTGTTTATGAAACTTTATGTAGTATTGCATTCATATCTAATGTAATGACATCTTCATATCATTTTGCTAGCATTATAAATCATGCTTCCTGTGGTGATGAGGAATTAGTGGAACATATGTACTTTCTGATAGTATCTACACTTTTTGCTTTTAATTCAGTGACTTACAAACGAAACAAACGTGTAAATCAAGATCAGTTGGCATGAATTATTCTTAACAGGATATTTACTGTTTGCACATGCGGGCATTCTAACAAATGGATACTGGTCAGTATTGGAGGGTGAAATTCCCACAACCAGCCTCTTATTGAGACGACTGCCATTATTATGAATTGATTTCATGATGATTTTTCTTCTGTTTGTAGAAATGGAGGGGCCATCATCATCATCAAGTATTAATGTGTATGTTGAGCCGAAGCCTATTGTTATACAGCCTCACTCAACAGCGTCAAGTGATTCGGCCTCCAGCATTAGGTATATAATATCATTAAAATTCAGTAAAAGGATTTGTATTGAGTCATTTTAAATCATTTTTTAGATCTTTTATTTTATGATATTAATAAATAAAGTTGTTTTAAATCGTGAGATGATCATCTTAGCATTATATGTTAACCCTTTCCTCCATAGACACATATTTATTGCATTGGCGAACACTGTAGATCCAGATCAGCCGGCACATCCATGCCATCTGATCAGGATCTGCACTGTTCGCTTTTTGATTTGTTAGGTTATTTCTGACCAAAATGTGACCAGTGCAGATCCTGATCAGACGGCATTAATATGCTGGCTGATCTGGATCTACACTAGTTGCACATGCATAAAAATGTGTATTAAAACTATTATATGGAGGAAAGTGTTATACTAATATATAATACAGTAGAATCCGCTTATTTGAATAGTCTATTTGTCAGGATCCTTGATTCAATTAAGCGGAGTATCATAAAAAACGGAGCTTACAAATTCTATGTTTTGTCAGTGGTGGGTGGGGTAATGCGCTCAGAAATATATCTGTATCATCATGTTCAATAAAATCCGGTTTGAAGATAACCAATACTATGTAAATGCGCTGTATATACGTTTGATTCTTTCGACTTTGCGCCATTTCAAAAATTTTTCATTTGCCGACATAGTCGACTCATTTTCTTTTGTAACTTTTCGTATCCAAAATTACCAATCTTTATCCGACTACTATACCACTATCTTTTCTTTGTGAAGAGTAATTATCTCTCTTGGGGCACCAAAACGTTGTTTTAAGATTCGTTTGCATGATCTAATTAACGTTCTAATTATCGAGCAATTATGGCAAAGTTTATTTCTTATTTGCATACATTTCTCTGAAAAGAACAGATATTTTTCTGTTTCTTTCGTTTTAAGATTAATATATTTTTATTCGGGAATTTTCCGGTTTCCTTAAAACGTGATCATCTTTTGAACGTAAACAAATGAAAATTCTCAATGCGGGGAAACCCGTTTTGTGACGTCATTGCTATAAATTTATACTGTAAACACAATTATGCGTGCCAGTGAACGGAAGTCATTATGTAACACAGGTGATAAACAATGACAGGTTTATCAAGTTTACCGATAATGTACATTGCCTTGGGGCAGAAACGTGTGATTTTCAAGTAGGATTAGCGTCGTAAGGCGTTGTAATGTGGGAAAGTGCTATCTTAATAAACGGAATGCATGCGGTGACCTATTCAAATTAAGAGATTATTTATCATAGAAATAGATGGAAATGGTTTTGTGTTTTAATATTCTACTATATTAAGCAAAATATTCAAATAACCGCCATTCAATTAAGTGGAATGCACTGTACTGAAAACAATAGATTATAATATTAATTTTATTTTACCAAGATAATTGTATAATTCACTGTAAGGCAAAAAATGAAGCAAAAGTGTAGCTAGAGTTCCTTCCTTCACCAGAAACATCACAGAGGGAACAGTGTCTGCTTATTTCTTTATTTTGAAGGACTGTATATATAGCGAGCAGCAGTGATAAAGATATAATATAGTTGTATATGGTTGTATTTTGAAGGAATGTATATATAGCAAGCAGCAGTGATGACGATGACGAGGATATTGGTGCAGGTAGAAACAGTTTTCAGAAATCTGCCTCTGGACACTTGCTGGGAAATGGAAACAAGGTAAAGGGTCCTGTGTTATCTTTTTTCATGCTTACCTAAGTTTGAGCATTGAACTTTGATGGCTGTTCTTCCTTTTACCGTATTTCAAATTCAACAATTTAAACTGAAAATATGACGTCAAATCGTAAATTTTGCTTATTGCTGGAGGACTGTAACACAAAATTTCGTAAATCAATTAATCTTGTTGCAAAAATTTGATTTTTAAGTGATTACAAGGTAGATAGAAGTATTTTCTAAGTTATTGGATAATTGTTTCAGAGTCACATTGTTACTTTGACAATAAAGTATGAAGAAACAGCAGCACTGTAATTAGAATTTACACACAGAAGCACAGAATTGAGCAGAGAATGAAAAAAAAGCTTTCAAATTGCAATGCCAGACACTAAATTTTATTTAAGCACTTAATCCATAGGTACATCCTTAGGATGTACATTTTAAGATTCATTAGGTTATTTCTGACTAAGATGCAACAAGCATAGATCCAGATCAGATCTACACCTTTTAACCCCTTCGTCCATATTTTTTCGCACGTGCGACCAGTGTAGATCTAGAAATAACTTCATGAATAAAAAAAACGATCAGTTTAGATCCTGTTTAGTCGGCACAAATGTGTCTACTGATCAGGATCTTAACTGTTCCCCCATGCAATAAAAAGGTATCTAGTGAGGAAAGGGTTAAAATGCATATAATTAAGTAAAGGATTGAATTAATGTTTTATCGCTTACATCAGGGTATGGAAAAATTTGGGGCTTGAAGCTTTTTTGAAGAAAAAAACCACAGTCCAGTAAATTTTATTGTGGCCACACCTCATTAAGTAATATGTCAGGACTCTCACTAGAGAGAAACTTGCGAGAAGTGGTCTCCCAAAAGTGACCAGATTTCCCCCTTCTTTTAGCTATTGGAGAAGTCATTTTGTATAGACTATATTGGGAAAGACTGATGTTGACTGCAAACTTATCCATTATTCATTAAAATTATGACAAAACTTCTCCCTGATTTGCAAGTCTAGCGAGAGCCCTGTATGTAATCAGAAGTTTTAAATCATAAAGGATGAAGTTGAAGTGTATATATATGTAGCATAAATTACAGGTACACAGCCATGAAATGAACAACTCCATCATCGAGGAAGATGATGATGACGAAATGGAAGTCCATTCCCGTATGGGCGATTTTTTCACCGCACCCTGTCGAGCAGCAGAACAAGCCGAGGAATTCGTGAAAAAAGTTTGGGAAGCTGGTTGGCGAGTTGTTCACCATAACTCGCTGCCGAATTGGTTACGAGATAATGACTTTCTTCATAAGGGACACAGATTGCCAACAAATTCATTTTTGGCTTGTTTTAAGTCTGTATTTAGAATACACACAGAAACGGGAAATATATGGACACACTTATTGGGTAAGAATAATTTGTGATATGAATTTCGCCTGAACGTTTGCAAACATTGTCAAGATTTTAAATAGTATTTTTTACCTGTTATTCTAGGGAAATTACTGATACCCCAAATATTGAGAATTTAAGGGATTTTTCAGTTGATCTGATTTACAATATTATAGTTGCTGATTTGAGAAAAAAAATAGTTTGTAAAGTCAACAACATGTGTAAACCCATTCTCTGTTGTAAATGGTCTCAATCAAACCCTATAACAACCCACAATCCAATAAATTGGTCAAACAATCAAATAGTTGCGAATGTGATAAGAGGTCAATGGTTAAATCACAAACAACACATGTACCATCATTGTTCGAATATAAGACGCGCTCATGTATAAGCCTCACTGCCCCTCAACGTGATAGAACAGATGAAAATGGCTTAACACAATGTATAAGCAGCCAAACCTCTGTATTAGCCGCACCCCCAACTTTTTACTTCCAAATTCTGGGGAAAAAGTGCGGCTTATATTCAAAAGATGATGGTAAACCAGCTCTCTGTTGTAGAATTAACATTTCAGCATAAATTTTCAGGTATGATTGCTTTCCTCGGGATCACCACATACTTCATGTCTCGACCAACCAAAGAAATCCAGTGGCAGGAGAAAGCCGTCTTCTCAGCGTTCTTCATCGGCGCCATCATGTGTCTGGGGTTCTCATGGGTCTTTCACACTGTGTATAATCACTCTCAGAGAATTGGGAAACTATTTAACAAGTAAGTTTACATTACATTTAAGGAATATCTTTTTATTTCCGGGCTTTTCATCCTAATATAACAGAGGCCTGTATAAGGCCACTTTCCAATCCCAAAAAAATAGTATTTTTTCCCAACTGTGGAAGAGACTCATCCCAAAATGCTACATAAGATGTCAAAAAATAGACCAAAATCCTCTGAGGGGAGTTTGACAATTGATGTCTGAAAAAAGTGGTTTAAAAATTAAATTGAGTTGAAAATACTTATTTCTATTCTATTCAAATCTTTAAATTAGTACCCATCTTTCAATGAATTTTTTCCTCCCAAATAAACGATTTTGACACATAAATTTCCCAATATGAAAGGCCAGGGCCTCTTCCCAATTTTCTGATGAAAAGCCCTGTATTGATAACACTCTAGAACTAGTCTGTTTATAAGTTTACAATCGAGAACCAGTTTATTTATATCCCTTTACACCATGAATAAACTTTGTCACGTGTGTGACCAGTGTAGATCCAGATCAGCTGTCCCATCTGTGCTGTCTAATCTAGATCAACACTCCATGAATAAACTTTGTCACGTGTGTGACCAGTGTAGATCCAGATCAGCTGTCCCATCTGTGCTGTCTAATCTAGATCAACACTCCATGAATAAACTTTGTCACGTGTGTGACCAGTGTAGATCCAGATCAGCTGTCCCATCTGTGCTGTCTAATCTAGATCATCACTCCAAGAATAAACTTTGTCACGTGTGTGACCAGTGTAGATCCAGATCAGCTGTCCCATCTGTGCTGTCTAATCTAGATCATCACTCCAAGAATAAACTTTGTCACGTGTGTGACCAGTGTAGATCCAGATCAGCTGTCCCATCTGTGCTGTCTAATCTAGATCAACACTGCTTCTTGTTGAGAAATAGCATGAGGATTCTTAAAGGGATCATCGCTGATTCACTGATGTGCCAGCTGATCTGGATCAACATCGGTCACCAATGTGATTAAATGCTTTTCTATGCAGAACAATGATTTCTCTCCGTCCATCAGTCGGACATAATGTCTATTGTGCCCACTTTCTTCTAAGTATAGATTTCAGACACTTATCAAGAGATTTTGAAACAAACATTCAGAACAAATGTTTACCCAGGTCATCTGTAAGAACCATTTCTACCTCAAAAGTTAAGGTCACTGTTGAAAAAGAAGATCAGCATTTTGACAAAAATAACATTGTCCAAATCATTTGTTAGGAGAGTATAAAATAACCTACCAGAAATGATATCAATAATTTATTCAAACTTTATTACAATTTGCATATGTTAATGGGTATGTAATAAGAAATGAATGGCCAAAGCACAATGACCAAGAATAAATTTCAGGTACAGTTTTATTCAACAATTCACCCATGATTTTCAGAATTCTGTTTCAAACTGATACACTTTTACTGTGTAGCATAGTATACATTTACATTTGCGGTTATTTTAATTTGATACCAGATGGTGCTGTTTTATTTAAATACTGTATTAACATATGAAAATATTACTTTTTTACTTTTACATCTGTGTGCTTAGTAAGATATACATATCTTACGAATGTTTTCATTATTGTCACCCTTATTTGGACTCCAAAAAAGGTAAAACAACCTTAAAATCAGTTTTTTAAAAAAGGGTTACTGGTCATTCATGTGATGTCCTCAAAAACTCCAAATCCTCATTAAACCATTTTTATCGAAGGCCTGAGCACTACTGGTTTACAGAAATTTTACTATATTTAAACCTTTATCCCATGTGATATGGCTGTTATCCATGGGGAAAAGTTTAGATCTAGATCAGCCATAATATACATGCTGTCTGATCTGGATCTACACTGTTTTCTTTAAGATTCTTTAGGTTATTTATGACCATTAGGTGACCAGTGTAGATTGAGACTGGCCAAACAGCACTGATGTGCCAGCTGATCTGGATCTACACTGTTCATCATATTATAACAGCCATTTCCCATGGGGTAAAGGGTTTACCTTTTCCTCCATAGACACACCTTTATTGCATGGGTGAACAGTTCAGATTAAGATCAGCCGGCACATCCCTGTCATCTGATCAGGATCTAAACTGTTTGCGTTTTGATTCATTAGGTTATTTCTGACCAAAAGTAAACCAATGCAGATCCTGATCAGACAGCACGGATGTGCTGGCTAATCTGGATCTACACTAGTCACACATGCGTAAAAATGTGTATATATGGAGGAAAGGGTTAAACACAGTTAAAACTCTGTGAACCGGTAGTCCTCAGGCCTTGGAAAAATGGTTTAGCAAGGTTCTGATTTTTGGATGATTTCACATCAAACAGTAAAAACTGGTAACTGGGGTTAACAGTTAACTGGTCTTTAGCTTCACTTATTTTACATACATTAATTTCAGATTGGATTACTGTGGGATAGCTTTCCTGACAATGGGATCATTCGTACCATGGTTATATTACGGATTTTATTGTCAAATGGGCGTAAAGATTATTTATATGGTCTTGACTTTTTCACTTGGAACAGCATGTATTATTGTATCCCTGTGGGATAAATTTAGCGAACCAAGATTTCGTGCTCTCAGAGCCGGTAAGTAATAATTATACTGTTTCATTTAAATCTAAGCTATTGTGTTATCATTTAATTTTTAGGGCAAAAGATAATTACATTAATGTCGAAACCTAAATTTGTACAGTTGTATTTTCATCTAAGATATGATATTCAATTAGATATTCAAGGGTCTGATTTCACCGAGATTTGATTTAGATCAATAATAAACATGCAGATAATATTGTCCAAGTCACAGGGAAAAGTCGTCTCTGGTCATAATTTTTGACATTGTGTTTTGATTGTATATTTGAAAAGAACTTACAATTATCAATTACTCTTTGTCATAACTAATACCGTTAAATCATTGTATTTTGCGCAGGTTCATTTTTCGCATATTTCGCGCTACGGCAAGAGCACAAAATTCAACCCCAGCGAAATTAAACCATTTAGCCGTGTTCCTTTATAGAAAATACAGTTTGGCGAATTTATGCCCCAAAGAATTTGTTATTTACGGGGTTTGCGCAAAAATTCGTCCCTTGAAATTAAATGATACTTCAATTTATTACACATTTTGACTCTATGAAATAATTAATAGCTTCTGGTGATATATTGCAGGATTTATCATTAATCAGAGTTCAGATGCAGAAGGATCTTGTGGGTTGTTGATGTAGCCATGAGTGGTATACATCTAGCTATCTGAACAACATCATGTGATAATCCTGCAAAATACTGTTGTATCATTTAATTTTGCGGGGATCAAATTTTGCGCAAATGACATAAGTGTCATTTTCGCGAGGGCTTAAATTCGCGCACTTGTATTGTTCTCATAAGACTAGATATTCGATGGTTTGATTTCGCTAGGGTTTGATTTCGCGCATTTACCCTTGCACAAAATACGAGAAAATTAAACCACCGCGAAATATAATGATACCACAGTATTGCTGGCGGCTATTTATTATTTCAGTTCTTACACAAGTTATCTTTAAAGAGCTTTTAAAATAACAGTACTACTTTGCTTAGTACGTTTGTCAAGCGATTTATGTTGTCAAACATTAACAGTGACATCAGGAAAGGAATGTGGCCGTGTAGCAGTAATATACCGTATAATGTTTTTTTTTCGCGAGCATAATATTTTTGCTTTTTTCGCGAACGTCGTGAATTTGCGAAAATAACAAACGCCTAAAATTCCCAACTTAACATTCGCGAAGTGCACTATATTGCAAGACTGCTGGGTAGGCTTCATTAAAACTGATGTTGCTATTTCTTTATGTTTTGGGTTCATCGAGTATATCTCATAGTGCACAAATTAAGTAAACGCTTCGGGCAGAGTAGATAGGTACCGATACAGTTAAATGTTCGAGAGTCGAAAACATTGGTATTGATGACAAGTGTGGGGATTATTTCATACTTTCAAAATTTGCTGCATATACAATGCTTAACAAACAATGCAGATGAGCGTTACTTAATAAGTTGTTTGAAAATGCTTTATATTCGCCCCAGCGGGCTAAAGGTTAATTATCGCTTCATTACATCTATATTTTCGGTGGTCACAGTTATTATTCCATCGATAAAAACATAAACACCATTGTTATTAAAACGGATCTCAATTATGCTACGGGCACTTTGGTTTATAACAGTTTGATAAAATACCACTGTTAAATGCACAGCTTTCACACCATAGCAAACACTTCTTCTTATAATAATTTGTTTTACAGGTACTTTTGCTGGTACCGGATTACAAGAAATATAGCAATATGAATGCAACAGTAAAAAACGCGAAAATTAATTTCTGCAGGCGCAGATTCAGTAAAATTACAACCGCGAAAATTAAAATTATGACATAATCATGAAAATTTTCGATCGCGAAAATAACCCATTATACTGTATCATGGATTAAATCACTGTCGCTTCTAGCATTGCATAAATAGAATCTTGACAGTCATGTTAGAATGTTGATTCAGCGGCAAATTTCACAATAACCAAGATCTTCTGCTCAGATTTATGAAGTCATTTTACAGATCGACATTAGGCTAGCTTACTGAAAATACCTTTTCCCATGATTCATGTTTTATATTGGCGGGGTCATATATTGGCGCTAACAAGCCAGACGGCCAAAATAAAATCCATGGTGAAAAATTGCGGAAATTTGAAAATGGAAGAGAAAAGTAAACGTCGCAGTTATTCTATTGTTAAATTTTAAGTGTGAAAACATTATCGCAGCTACCTAATACAGTACTTGGTTGCTTTGTTTGATATTCCAATTATATTCCTTTTGTTGACGCATTATAAGATTACCTACTTGTTCAAAGAATATACATAATTTAGAAACATGCAACAATCTTTCTTCATCAGATACCTTCCAGATATTACGGTAAATTCGCAGTGTTTTAAATTGACGAGGTTTTTTATTGTCGGTGTTTTATATTGGCGCATCTTACCCTGACCGCCAATATAGCCAAAATTAAACCCCCGCCAATATTAGTACTTGTACAGTATGTGGGCGAACAGTATAGATCCTGATCAGATGGCAGTATATGGCAGCTAATCTGGATCTACACTTTTCGCATACATGTATGCAGTAAAACCTCTATTATATGGAGTGAAGGATGAATAAAAAACAAATCCGCTAGTTTTCATTTTGCTTTTTCAGCTGTATTTATAGCGTTTGGCCTTAGTGGCGTTATTCCGGCCATCCATATTGTCAGTACAGTTGGATTCTGGGATGCAGTCAACAAAGCATCTCTTGGCTGGCTGTCTTTAATGGCATTCCTCTACATTTCTGGTGCAATAATCTATGCAGTGAGAATACCAGAACGTCTCTTTCCAGGAAAGTTTGATATTTGGGTAAGTGTTGTAACACATTGTTTAATCAGGTTTTCTTTGGTCATTTAATTGGGGTTTGTCATTGGGCGGGCAGGCAGACACCAAGTTTATTGTTTGAGTTCACTTTTTCTCAGTAACCCTTGAAGGTAGAGCTTTGAAACTGAACATAGTTGTCTGACATCACAATAGCAATTATATGGACAAGTTTCATAACTCTGACTATATTTTGTAATCATAATGCCCCATTTTCACTTAAAATTTAGAAAGAAAACCTAGTTTTGTTGCATTGCAGCTTCTTGTTATTCACAAAGGCTTAAAAACGAAATTATTAAAATATTTTACAATGCATTTATAACTCAGAATGCTGTTAAAAAACCCTATAATTTTCATTTTTCTCTCAAGAGATAAGATGTTAAGATCAACTTAATAAGCAAAATATAAAATTAAGGTCAAAAGTGTTTAGAAATTCAAAAATGTTGCAAATTTCTACATATTTTAAAATAACAATGAATTTCTTGTACTTTCAGTTTCAGAGCCATCAGATATTCCATGTATTTGTGATCGCTGCCGCTTTTGTCCACTACCACGGTATTACAGAAATCGCCGTTTACCGGCTCACATTCGGGGACTGTTTGTCAGACGATTTCTTCTAATTTAGTCAACCATTGTTATATTTTTGGAAGAAATGATATTATTGTTTCAACAGCTGTAAAGTAAACTGTTTTGTGTTAAAAATGTTAAAAATTATACGACTTGTTAGGTTTGGCTACATTTTACCCTTTACTCCTGTCGTGGAATAATGTGACGGCAGAAGTAATTTTGGTGCTTCTGTGCTCACAACGTTCTTGGTATTTCAATAACATCATTTAAATCTTGTATGTTATATAAGAGTTGAAGTAAAGGTCAAACGAAGAAGATGCATAGTATGTTGTATCTTAAACATGGGGGTCATATTATGAATGAAATAAGTGACATTTTTGAGCTGACATTAATCTGGAAACTAGATTAGACTAGTCTAGATTCCTGCATAGTCTAGTCTAGATTCCTGCATAGTCTAGTCTAGATTCCTGCATAGTCTAGTCTAGATTCCTGCATAGTCTAGTCTAGATTCCTGCATAGTCTAGTCTAGATTCCTGCATAGTCTAGTCTAGATTCCTGCATAGTCTAGTCTAGATTCCTGCATAAATTCACTTAGTTTAATTATTCTCATAAAAATAGAAGTGGTTCAATGTTTTTATTTCAATTGGGTTTGATTTCACTTGCATTTTCCGTTGTGTGGAATTTGCAAAAATTAAACCCTGTGAAATACAATAATACCACAGAATTATATTAAACTGTCACTGATGCGTTATTTTCATGTAATTGAACATGTTTATTGGGATGACTTTCGATAAACTAGGTTAATAACCCTTTCCTCCATAAATACACATTTTTACGCATGTGCGAACGGTGTAGATCCAGATCAGCCGGCACATCTGTGCCGTCTGATCAGGACCTGGGCTGGTAGCTTTTTTGTAAAAAATTACCTAACAAATCAAATAGAAAACAGTGCAGACATGCCAGCTGATCTGGATCTACACTGTTTGCCCATGACATAAAGGTGTGTATATGGAGGAAAGTGATGTCAGTGAAGTCATGTAATTTATGCACCTGTGACATTAACATTTTTTATTTATAAGGTTATTTTTGACCAGCAAGCTGACAGTGTAGATCCAGATCAGATGGTATGGATTTGCCAGCTGATCTGAATCTACATTGTTGGCACATGCGATAAAATCGGTATATTGGTGTATGGAGTAAAGGATTAAGTAAGGACCAGTACTCCTTTTCATATCATTTTGTTCATTTATTAATTGTTCATCGGTTTTCACATTTCTATGTATTTCAAATTGCTTTCTGTTAAATGTATTTGCAATGTTGTTTGCTCAGCCCCAAATCTCTCTTAATGAAATTGACTAAATCAAGAATATGTATACCACATATAAACAGGTTTTATCACCAGTGCGAACAATGTAAATCCGAATCATCAGGCAGATTTGTAGTGTCTGATCTTGGTCTACACTGTTTGCTTCTTGGTCAGAAATAACCTTATAAATATAAAAGCGAAGTGACAAGTGTAGATCCTGTGCCCAAGATCATAAAACTAAATATGGAGATCAGTCTCAAATCTCAAGCATCTGATTGGCTGAAATGGCGACCAGTCGCCATTTCAGCCAATCAGATCCTTGAGATTTGAGACTGATCTCAAAACTTTGTTTGATGATCTCGGGCCCTGATCAGATGGCACAGAAGTACCAGCTGATATGGATCTACACTGTTCATCAATATGATGAAATCTGTATATATGGAGTAAGGTGTTTAAAAACATTACATGTGTGATGAATCACATATTTTTTAAAAACTTGATAAATAATCAAAATGGATTGATATTATTATTTCAAGTTTTAATTCTGTTCAATGTATTGTTTTCCATTTCTTTGGTTTGTTTTCTAACAGATTTTGTATCCCAAAGGATGTGGAATGTAATTGGTCCAAAATTTCAAAAATAGTTTTTACCCTTCACACCGAAAATTATATGACTTTTATTGCATGAGGTAACAGTGTACATCCACTGTTTGCCATTGCAATAAAGGCTATTTTTAGGTTAAGTGTTAAAGTACTGAAAGAAGTGTTAAAGTACTGAAAAAAGTGTTAAATCAAAGATTTGTCACAGAATTATAATTGCTGTGGTGTTGTTGATGTGTTTTTTTTTTATAAAAGATAAAAAAAATGTCGGCATAGCATTACTACAATTTTATTTGTTGTTTTTGTTTCAAAACTGTATGGTTTAGTCAACAATTTATTTTTTTACTCCAATTAACCCTGTACTCCATCCACGGGTTAGGGCTGTTATCCCAGGATGAACTGTGTAGATCCATATCAGAGGGTACATCTGTGCTCTCTGATCAGGCTCTACCCTGTGCTGTTCTAGACTCATTATGTTATTTCTGATCAAGAGGCAACCAGAATGGTTCTGGATCAGATGGCACAGATTTGCCAGCTGATCTGGATCTAAACTGGTGGCAGATGCAATAAAACCCTTATATATGGAGTGAAGGTTAAGAAGGCCAATCGATGTCTTAAAATCTCTGGCCCTATTGCAGCCTTACTTCAGTCACTTATACAGAACTTTAATTATAGACTTGTTAGTATGTGATATTTTGTAAGTTTTTTTTATCTTTGTAGAAATGTCTTTCTTGAATCAAGGTCAGACAGACCAGTTATATAACAAACATTGTAAGGGTGCAAATCTGTTATTTTTTAGAGAAACAAGAAATACTTGTAGATACCTTCATTCTCATTTTGAAACCTGAACACCTGTAATCTAGATTTGTTAATCAGGTTGTATTTGGAAAACCCTGTGCCCAAGATCATAAAACTAAATCTTGAGTCCAGTCTCAAATCTATGATTTGCAAAAATGGTGACAAAAGCAAAAATTGGTCGCGATGGCAGCCAATCAGATGATTGAGATTTGAGACTGGTATCCAATCTTAGTTTAATTATCTTGAGACCTAGTTATTAGAATGTGGTATGTTGTTTTTGGGCTCCTACATTTGGTGAAGTTTCTTATTAATTTCCACTTTTTCTCAATAACCATACAAGGTAGAGCTTTTTAACTTTAAATAGTTTTCTGACATCAAAATAGCAGGTCAAGTTTCATAACTCTTGACTGCATGTTGTCATAGTTACGCCCCTTTTTCACTTAAAATTTAAGAAGAAAACATTATTAAGGCCTGTGCTAAGTTGTCATGTGGATGGGTTATTTTTAACTATTGATTATAGGGGCTAATTAACTAATACCTGGTTTTGCCCAATTAAAAAAAAACTTTAACACATATGATCGGTAAACTTGACTGACATAAGAAGTCTACCACGTTAAATCAATAGTTATCTCATCTGAAAGAGCAGTCAGTCGATTAAATAAAAAAATCCAGAAAAAAATATCTTTGTATTGGTTGTCCAGTTTGATCAAATTTATTGTAAACGAGAAATCTCACATATTTTTCTGCCACATAATTTGCACTACTGGTATCTTAATAATAATTTGGGGCACACCACAGGGGAATGTGTCTTCAGTGAAATTGTGAGATTTTAATTGTTACTTTATTTGGAAACTTAATTTCTTTTAACTAATATGTGATTTTTCAAAAACATTTTGAATGTACATCTACTGATATAATATTTTCATGAATTGCAAAATTAAAAACTAACATTTTCATGAATTGCAAAATTAAAAATGTCGTCTGCTTTACTTATGATGTCATTTCATGGATTACCAGCAGACCTGACTAATTTTCCCCTGAGGTGCCCCATATAGTCTCATCACTCACGGTAATTGTTATTATTCACTTGACAGTAAATAGTTAAATAGTGACACTAAACAATCATCATCATCTACTAATTTGACTTGCAAATTGTTGGCACCAACCAAGATAAATATTTATTAATGTTGAACATATTTGGGTAGTGTATTGAAAATACATTGTATTAATTTTGTAACATGAAATAATTTGTTAATGATTTGAGAAATAAGTTATTTGAAACTGTTTTGTCAAGTTGCATATATCTGATGTTTAATTTATTTATTCACTTCACCAATGTTCTAACTATACCGGAAATTTATATAAATTTAATCTATTCTAGACCATAAGCAGCTATGTCACAGAATTATTGTTGTATCATTGTCTTGCAAATTTCCTTTACCTATAGTATTTTAATGTAATAAACTGGATATATATGAAGCAGATCCCATGAAAAGGTATCTGGGCTCAAAATTGGAAACCAGTTTCGAATCGTGTGCATCAGGTTTGGTGAATGCCATTCATACAATCCGATGCTTGACATTTGAGACAGGTCTCCAGTTTTATGATCATGGGCCCAGTTTAGCAGACAAACAAATAAAAATTTATAGAACTATGAGTTTCATTAAAACACGTGGGCATGACTTCTTTGACTTTAAACTGTTATTATGTTTGTAAAATGTATAAAGAAACACATATCTTAACTTCCATTGTAAACGGACATATAAAAGTCTTTGACGGAAGAAAAAAATGCAGGCTCCTGAAAATGTAACAAAAATGTTATAAAAGTTACCAAAATTAAATGTTTTCTTTTTCCACTGATGTTGTTTCTCTTTTCAAATGTATTATAACAAAGCAGATTTAGCATTTATTTCACTGAAGTAGACTTAGCATTTATTTCACAGAAGCAGATTTAGCATTTATTTCACAGAAGCAGACTTAGCATTTATTTCACAGAAGCAGAATTAGCATTTATTTCACAGAAGCAGCCTTAGAATTTATTTCACAGAAGCAGATTAAGCATTTATTTCACTGAAGTAGACTTAGAATTTATTTCACAGAAGCAGATTTAGCATTTATTTCACAGAAGCAGTTAGCATTTATTTCATAGAAGTAGGCTTAGCATTTATTTCACAGAAGCAGATTTAGCATTTATTTCACCAAAGCAGATTTATCATTTTTGTTCAATGAAGTTGATTTTGATTTTATTTCACCTAAGTAGATCTAGCAATTATTTCACCGAAGTAGATTTTGCATTTATTTGACCGAAGTAGATCTATCATTTATTTCCCTAGCGCAGATTTAGTATTTATTTACCTGGCGTATATTAAGCAATTATTTAACTAAGTATATATAGCATTTTTTTCACGAAAATCGAATATAGTCCTTAATTCACTGCAGTAGATTAAGCATTTATTTCACTGAATTAGCAAAAAGGAACGAAGCGCAGTAAGTGGTAAAGTAATCATATTATATGCTTCTTGGCTTTCAAAGTATATGTGAATGATTATCACCTTATAATTGGTTTAAAATGTTGGCGTCTAGGATTTTGTAGAGGCGTCGTCGGAAAAGCCCGTTTTCTCTTGAAGACAAAATAGTACGCGAGTTGTAACTTGACGACGTTACGAAGTTGCGCAACAATGACAAGTCTGTAAAAGAACACAGCAGTGGAAATTCGGAGAAATGAGGGCTTTTATCTTTGTATCATGACATTTCCCGGCCGTTTAATTTTTGCGGTAGGGACATTGCGCGAAATTAAATCCGAGCCTAATCAAACAATTTAATATCGATATTAATTATAAGAATTTTTGTCCGCGCGAAAATGTCAGCGAAATTAAATGTTAATACGGTAATAAGACTTGGCAATTTCAGTTGACCACCAAACGGTCCAGTAATTAGTAAATAGTTGTGTTTATCTGAGGCTTTGATACATTTATTATGCATGGGCGGGGAGGTAACGTATCCGCGTGATTTTATTGCTCATTTTCTCGCGACAATTACTTCATCACCTCTGATTAACGGAGTTACAAATAAGCAACGTTAACGTTATATACAGTACATTCCTGCATACTGCATAAGTACTTATTTTGGCGGGGGTTTAATTTTGGCTATATTGGCGGCCATGGTCAGTTTCGCTTATTTAAAACGCCGCCAGTTAAAATCAACGTCGATTCACCGCCATTTTAATATGTAGAATGTAGACAACTATGATACACTAGTACATATTACGTCGCAGTTTTCTCAGTTTGATACAAAAAAGAATATAATAAGAATTTGTCGTAAATCAAACAAAGCAATATATTATTGGGTAGCTCTGATCATGTTTTCGCACTGGTATTATCATTGAATATTGAATGTAAATGTTTGTTGCTGAGTCTAGAAAGAACTTAAGCATTGTGAAAAAATTACGATAAATAAGTGTTATGAAATAAGTTTCACTTAGCAAAATCCATAAAGTAAACGGGGACAGTCAACTTCCGGACAACAGTATACTGTGAAAGTAAGAATATTTTTAAACTAGACTACAAGAGTTTTATTTTGAAAGTATGTAAATACGCCAATTTTAGATCCGCCATTTGTCGGTTTTTATTTTGGCGGTCTGGTTTGTTTGCGCCAATTTATGACCCCGTCAAAATAAAACCCCTGAAAATACGCCAAAATTTGACCCCGCCAATATTTAGCGCAATACAGTACATAAAATTACAAACCATCATCCATCAAAGAAATATTGTGAACTTTTGCCCTCACATGAGCCTATTTGTTAAATATCACCAGTCAACAACACCGCTCGTTCATACTTTGTTCAAAACTTTGCCGGTTTCTGTTAAAGAAACACATCTTTGCTCCTGGTAATTACGGATGCAGTAAAATTTCAAGAATTTATGTGTGCTTACGGGTTTACCTGGAAACAATTAGTAAGCTAGAGGGGGAGTTATCATTACTTGAGCGAGAATTGACTCATTTGTTGAAAGCTTTGCTACCGTGGCGATAAGTACGAAAACTCGAGGATATTAATAAGAAACAAAATGAATAGCTTGGAATATTTAATTTTTTTCTTTCTAAATCTCGTCTGCATGATAAGCGGATGTTCGCCACCGGAAGGGGGCTACCAAGAACCGACCCCGGCGGAAGTTGTTCATTTCGCTGATCATTTCGTGGTTGGTGAGGTGACGGAGATTTTAAGACCTGACCCCATGTTCGGGGACATGTACGGGGATTCGGTCTACGGAGCTATGGTCACGGTTCAGTGCACGTACAAAGGGAGTCCGCTTCCTGGTCGTATTAAAATTGGAGGTGCTGGTATGTTAATAAATTGAAAATGTCATTGTTATTTTTAATTTGTTTCTGTTTGTTTTATATTTTGCATTCTCTTCTAAATAATTATATACTTCTAGATGCTGATTAAATATTGAGACTTAAATTACTGTGGTAACATTTTGTTGGGTTTAATTTTCGCGTTTTCAAGTAATGCAAAGATCAAACCCCTTCGAAATCAAACCAATGAATATCCTTTTATTATGAGAATAGATCTAATGCGCGAATTATTGTCAACATGAAAATGTCATTCAATTTATGTCCGCGAAATTTTATCCCCACGAAATTAAATGATATATGGTCTGAATATAGTAGACAGTAACCTGGTATTGACTGCTGCAATAAACATGGTTACCAAACGAGTCGTCTTTAAGGTCCAAGATGATAAAACTATTATTAGATTGGTTTACTGAATCTGGAGAACAAACTCAAATCTCAAGTATCTGGTTGGTTGAAATGGAGACTGGTGTCCAGTTTCAGTTTTATGAACTTGGGCATAATCTTTCCCTATCTACTATCACACAAACCTGTTCTCTCATATTTGCCACTAAAATTCAAAAATTGCGGAAAATTCAAAATGATTTTTGTAGGTTCAGAAATGTAACCGAGCAAGTGCCCACCTAGTCTTGCATTACTGCTTTGCCCGTTTGTAAGAGTTCAACATTTCAAAGCGCGTAGCTGGCTTTGCACGAGTACGCGACTAAAGCCATAGGATTGACTTTTTTAATTGTATGCGTACTAGACTAGTCTACATGTTCAAATCAAATGTTTCTTGACGTTTCTTTACCAAATAGCCATTGAAAACTCATTTCATCGTTGTTTCAAAATTTCCGCATGGGGACAATTATAACTCCACATGAACATGAAAGAGATTTATTTACGCCCCTGATTTCATTATACAAGTATATGCTGAAACCCGAGACATTTTAAAAATTCTATATATGCACTGACTTCCCAAACTAAATAATATAATATGTTTACTAATATGACATACATCTGCCAGGAATGTTAAGTTATTTTAAGTGTCATACAAGATGTTTACGATGGTTTGTTTCTATGTGAATGATGTGTTTATATTATGGTAATATCACCATGAACATTTTTGGCAAGAAAAAAGAAACATCATGCCTGTCCCCCGAGGGCATACACATGGATCACGGGAGTAATATTAATTTTCTGTTGCATACTGGGGCATTACTCACTGTTCTTACCGTGAAGATTACATGTACACTCAAATACAGAATTCAGTATCGGGCGTAAGATTTCAGTAAAGTAGGTTCGTTTGAAGCAGTTTTAGAGTAGTAACCTGATAATTTCAAACTTTCTGGTAAACACCCCGATGAAAATTAAATATTGCAGCCCGAACAACGGGTTCGAGCAACGACACTGAACTCCCTCTGAATCCGCCGCTGTGACCGACTTCTACTGTTTAAACACTACGAGCAACAAAAGCCGAGCCTTGTGCTGGTGACAGGGATTCCTTATTAATGCTTTTAATTTTATGGGTTGTAAACAACCTCCTCCCCACGCCTCTTCAACCGCGTTATAACTAACCCCCTTAATTTGAGGCCTAGTTTGAGAACTCATTAATTTTTTTGATTTAAGCGATCACGAGAAACTATACTCAAAGTTTGAATCCGTGCTTCATCAAAGGTACTGAAGCTGTTTATCAAACTGGCTAATAAACAGGGGCGTAATTAGCCGTCTATTTAAACGGATTAATTATACTGTGCAGCTAACGGATAATTCTGCAACAACGGGATAGTTTGGTGCATTTTGAGCATTCTTAGCAGAATCTACTTGCTTATAGGCAGCTACGCACCTGATTAATAAGGATCGAATAATTGAAAAGTTGCACAACGCACTCACGATTGGAAAGAATTAAACTTGCCCTTGAGTCGGCTGCACGCAGTCCCCAAGTCTATAAAACTGAGAATGGAAACCAATCTCAAATCACATGCAATGGATTGGCTGAAATGGCGACCAGGGACTGGTTTCCAATCTCAGTTTTATATCTATAAAACGGATGTACACAATTAAGCATGTACTTGAGATTTTCTGCAACAAATGCCAATAAACGAGAAAACATTATGCCGAAAATTTCCTTTATGTGTTTTGCTGCAGTCCGGAAACATTAATAGATTTTCCCAGCTGTTTGTGCACACTCATCAGCATTTTAAATGTTTAAGCTGAACATCGTTTATTAATGTATATTAATTACTTTTCGCGTTGATTTAAATTTCGCGTATTTCGCACTAAGTTGAATGTGCAGATTTAATCCCCAGCGAAGTTTACTTAAAACTTATGCCCTTTTTCCTCTCTGTTTTTGTTTTGGCTGCGTGGAGAGGCTTTGTTTTCTGAGTGTGGCGATTCCTGATATCTATATTTCACTTTTTATTGTAATAAATGGCTCAATAGAAAAAAAATTTCGCAGAATGTTTAACAGCGCGAATTGGGGATTACGGTTTCACGGGAAATTCGTCCCCGCAACATTAAACGATACCATAGAAGAAACTTTTGCATACGAGCCAGTGACGCATACACCCGCCCCCGGCCCCCACCCCCAAATCGAACATTTTCGGACATGCTACACAAGTGAATAACTCTTTATCTACACAAGGCATGCTAATCCATTGTTAGTAAATTTTAATAAAAATGAATTAAAAGGATATTGGATCGATTACAGCCACGATACTTCAACATAAGAAAAATAAATCGATTGTATGTAGATTGTTTAAAAGGAAAATTTAAGCATCCCTTTGATTGGTTTACAGTCGGTTCTGAATTTCTTATTTTCTAACGTTCTAACGTTGTTCTTTTTCAATTTCGAGGTTTTGTACCAGGACTTTGTACAGCCAAAAATCTCGAAAAGGGGATAAACTACGTTTTGTTCTTGCAAGAAAAGAGACAGAATGAAGACATGTACGAGCAGTCGAACACTGCAGTAAACAAGTCTAAGATCGGAGATTATTTAGGCGTCTGTGGCCTAGAAGTGGTCTATCCAGAGGGTTTGTACTTTTTGCTATGTTTATAAGCATTACAAAGGTAAAGATCACTGTTTCGTGAAGTTTTTGCCATGATTACTATCATTGACATCAAAGTTCCATGATCCCCCTCACGAAATGAATCATTGAAATGAATCATATGAATTGTGAATCACACACTGAACGTAGCTGTATTTACTGCAACGCAACAATGTGGGATAATAGTTTTCAGTTTCAATCTCCACGAAACTGTTTGCCGACAGTATCTTACGAATACTTACCTCAGGCCCGACATATCAGTCTTTTGTAATACAGGTACAATTTGCCACGGCTGTTACAAGATTGATCTTCATGAAATTTAAGCGGAAGTTGTTGTTTTTTTTACCAGCTTTAACCTTTTTTCTTTAAAAAAAACCCTGGTTATTAGATTGGGGTATGTCGATGAGCGGGCAAGCAGGCGGGATTGGGCATCAAAATTTAATTAAGTTTGTTTAAGTTCACTTTTTTCTCAGTTACCATTCCAAAGTAGAGCTTTTAAACTTTAGCATAATTGTCTGACATCACAATAACAATTATAAGACAAGATTAATAACCCTTTACTGTGTTTTTGTTATAGTTGTGACCCTTTTTCTTAAAATTTAAGAAGAAAACCTAGTTTATTCGTATTGCAGCGTTTTCTTGTCTTTTAAGTGTGGCTTCACACAGACTGCTGCAAAACATAACTATTCTCTAAATATGTTATAATTTCATTGATTAAAGAGGCAACAGAACGCTTGTATTGCAAAACATTTTATTTAAAGGGCACGCCGCAGGAAAAGGAGTTTTCGGTCATTTTTTGACATTTTATTTGTTACTGTTCTCTGAAAGCACGTAAATTATATAATTATTATTTTCTCATAACTAATCGGATATTTTGTTAAATATTTTGACACCTAAAATTAAATATTATTATTAAAATATCTGCGAAAAGAAAACATTAACATACCTTTAAATAGCATTATTCATATAGTGAAAGAGTATTTCTATTAATCAACAGTATACACCGTAAAAAGCGAAATAATTAAGATTCTTAATAATATTCTTATATTTTTATAAGAGAAAGGTATGACGTTGCCACGGAAGACGTGTCCTCCTGTCTCTAAACTCGACAATTGCCAACAGTATACTATGCAAACTGCAAGCCCAAAACCTGTCAACTTGGATAACCAGACAAAAGCACCACCACCAAAAGGTATAATCTCTTTACATACAGTTGAGTAGTTCGCACATCGGCCGCGCTCTTAACATACAGTTAGGTAGTTCGCACATCGACTGCACTCATTACATACATCGACCGCTTTCTCGAAATACATTTAGGTATTTCGCACAACGACCGCGCTCTTAACATACAGTTAGGTAATTCGCACAGCGGTCGCGCGCTCTACATACAATTAGATAGTTCATACATCGACTGCAATCATTTCATACATCGACCGCTTTCTTTATATACATTTAGGTATTTTGAAAAACAACCGCGCTCTTTACATACAGTGAGGTAGTTCGCTTTTCGACCGCGCTCATTACACACATCGCACATCGCACATCAGTTAGGTTGTTCTCACATCGGCCGCGCTCGTTACATAAAGTTTGGTTGTTTGCATTATCGACTGCGCTCCTTAGGCTACATACAGTTATAGTTCGTATATCGGCTGCCTTCTTTACTTACAGTTAGGTTATTCGCATATCCACCGCGCACGTTACATACAATTAGGAAGTACGCTTTGACCGCGCTCTTAACATAGAGTTCGGTAGTTCGCACATCGACCGCCTTCTTTACATATAGTAAGTTTGCACATCGGCCGCGCTCTTTACATACAGTAAGGTAGTTCGCACATCTTTACATACAGTTAGGTAGTTAGTTCGCACATCGGCCGCGGTTACCACGGTTAATTCGCAAAATGATTCCAAACAGTTGGCAAACATAGCCATAGACATGAATTAACAGTTCTCAAGGTTTATGCACTAAAAGAAAAGCCAGTTACTAGTCCAACACTATTCAGTCCATTACTTTACTACAGTACAACATGTGTTTAAGACCACTTCTAACCGTAGAACACCTGTAGAAAAAGACCACAACTAATTTGTCCTACTGGTTGATTTAAAGAACACAATTACCTGTGAACAAAAACAAGCAGTCTTTAACTCTTTCCTGTATAGATACACCTTTATTGCCAGGGCGAACAGTTTAGATCCAGATCAGCTGGCACATCCGTGTCGTCTGATCATGATCTAAACTGTTCGCTTTTTGATTAATTAGGTAATTTCTGACCAAAATGCGACCAGTGCAGATCCTGATCAGACGGCACGGATGTGCCGGCTGATCTGGATCTACACTGGTCGCACATGCGTAAAAATGCGTATATATCAAGGAAATATATATCGAGTTTTCCCTGAGTGCTCTTTAAAGACAGGTTTGACTGTATATGCAGACACGTGTTACCACTGAAGGCTTATTGACGACGGCACAGGAAACAATTTCACGTGTAATCACATATTTTGCTGGAAATATGCTTATTTCAAACCATGAAGAATGTCAGTCATTGGCAGTATGTAGGCATACTTGACCTGAGCCCAAGGTTATAAAACTGAGCATGGAAACCAGTCTCAAATCTCAATCATCTGACCAGTCGCCATTTCAGCCAATCAGATGCTTGAGATTTGAGACTGGTTTCCAGTCTCAGCTTTATAACCTTTAGCCCTATCCTTTTTGGGGGATACAAATAGTATGTACTAGATCTCTAACATGGTTGTCTTGGCGCTGCCGCCGTATTAGAATGGCTTTCGGGTTATCTATACATTTTGTATTTTATCTTAATAGTGTTGTTTAAATAAAATCGTTGGCTATTTGATCTGTTCAAAAATCGCGCTTTCTATGTCACTAAATGTACACCTAGAATCCAAGAAAGTCGTCCAGAATGTAAAAAAAAGCAGAGACAAATGCAAAAATCTCGACGTAAAATTTGATTATTCTTTCAGGACAGGAATCTGTAGAGACAAGACAACAGAACGCTGGCGTAGAAGAAACCACTACCCCGAAAGGTGGCGCTTCTCATGTGATGACGTCATTGGCTTCGAGTTTGATTCCAGTTCTGCTTATGTTGTTCAAATGAAACATTGTATATATTGGTTTTCAGTTTATATATACCCTTACTCAAAGTTCTTAGTGGTCAAAATTATTCAATATTTTTTAAATTTGATAAACATTGAATTAGGGTTTCATAATCGGACAATAATCATACTCGATCATCGGAAATAATCTAACAACCCTTTTCGATCAATCGTCGATTATATAATCGAAGCATTTACAATAACAATTTACATGCTTTAATAAAGAAGAATTTTGTTTATAGGAATTCTTTATTAATATTCTAGCAACAAAAATACTCATAATTTGTTATTATAATGCATATTTTTTCTATTTTGCAAAAACGCATATTTCAAAATGATATTGTTAAGAATCTTCTGCTTAAGTTAAGGCATGCAAAACACACAAGAAATTCTTTATAGGGGAATTTGTTTAAAAATAGGAAGAAATTAATTGGGGACGGGAATGGGGTCAAAACTCGGTCCCTACCATCGTGAAATAAGGGCCCTGTATAGAACTACTGTTTTATCACAAAAGAATATCGGTATATTTTTCTGGTATGAACTAGCATTTACATGAACCACACTTCTAGCCCACAGGCTGCATGTATTGTAATTTGTAACCGTATCTGATATAACCATATGAGAACATATTCCAAAGCTTATTTAAAACCAAAATAACACTGATATATGTACAGTGATCTCTCTTGTGAGCTTCTTAAAGAACAGCAAACCGATGATCGATTATTAAACGATCGATTTTCGATTATAATCGTTTAATCCCTACATTGAATTAAAACGTTGACTGTCATTCATTGTCAACATAAGTCTTCGATTGTCGATTTAAACTTTTAATAATTGACTTGGGAAAAATTTGAGTTATCGTACATTTTGTTTTAATGCAATTCATGCAATTGAAACCCAAGCAACCTAAAGGTTACCATGAATTACATCTATTGATTTACCAAGGACCATGTTTGGGAATAAAATTTAAATTCTTGTGAGTCAACAGCATATTTCTTTTAATAAATCCGTTTTTAAGTGCCACATTTAATAATTATCTCCCTTTCAATTAAAGGCTGTTCTAATTCTGAGTCTGCGGCAAAATTAAATGGCATTTGAATTGATTTAAGCAAAAAAACCAATAAACATTATAAAGTGAATAATTGGTTTTAAGGCGACGCATTTCTTTTAAAACCTGTTGATGAAATGGGGAAGACACTAAATAAGCAACCAGACTAGCATTCTTTTTAAATGCTTTTACACACCCTGGCTAACCTGGTACGCTTCGCGAACGGCACGACGCCGCGATCACGGCATATGCAACGTTTTTATGCGATTTTCTTACCTTACCCCACAAAACTTCCTACATTGACACCGGTTATGCCGATTAAAAGCGTTGCGTATGCCGTGATCGGATCGCGGCGTAGTGCCGTAGTGCCGTTCGCGGAGCATACCAGGTTAGCCAGGGTGGTACATGTAATTATGCAATTGATGACCAATTAGAACTTTGGGTGAGTGTTATACACCAGCTCAATGTTACACCATCATGAATGCGACTGTATGACGACGAAGTAACAGAGGAAAAACTTATGTAAACCTTTAGGCCGGTATTCCATAGTTCCGTGATGAGTGATCCGTGATCCCTTTCCGTGTCCGCGTCCGTGTCCGCGATTTTTCACTCACCAAAGATATCGTTGGGTATATTCCATAACTCTGTGTCCGTTCCACGTCGCGGACACGAACAAGGACATGGAGGTATGAAATATACCCAACGATATCTTTGGTGAGTGAAAAATCACGGACACGGGCACGGATCAGCCATCACGGACCTATGGAATACCGGCCTTATACAGACTGACTGGTTCCAGTGTCTAAGTGTTTTGATCTTGTATACATGTATTTCTGATCCCCGCCGTTACCTGCGTCATTTTCAGGGTACTGTGGTATCATTTTACGCGGGTTTAAATTTCGGTTATATTGCGCTAGGGTATATGCGCGAAAATAAACACTATCGAAATTACACAATTTATTAAGGCTTCAAAGAATTTTAATGCGCAAATTTATGTCCACACGAATAATTATTAATTGTGAATTTTGCACGAAATTTTTTTCCCCGCGAAATGAAATGATACCACAGTAATTGTTTCACATTAATCGTGCTTTTTATTTACTAGTTTAATTGTTGCATGTGCCTTATTATCGCCCAACAATCAAACAATCAACTCATAATCATTTACTCAGAAACATGTTATTGAATAAATGGGGCTACCCTTGTACTTGTAAGGAGCTCGAAAATAACAGAGTATTGATTTCGCATTGCGTATTCTTATATTTGTATACAATAAGTATGCTGTGGTATCATTTAATTTCGCTGGCACCAAATTTCGCGAAAAAGGCATACATGACATTTTCGCGCTTGTATAAATTCGCGTATTTGTATCATTAGTAAAATATTAGATATTCAATGGTTTTATTTCGCTCGCCTTTGATTCCGCGCACATTCTCTTGCGTGAAATACGAGAAAATTAAGCCCCGCAAACAATAATGATACTACAGTAGGGCATTCGACAATCTTTCACTCAATCTGAAATTACCACGAATTCGTGGTAATGACAGGTTTCACACTGTCACAAACACCCATGTTTGCAGGAGGCACTAATTACGTTTCGCGCTGACATAAATTCGCACAGTTGTATTTATCTCATAAGATGGTCAGAATTCGCTCGAGTTTCCATAAAAATTCGCAAAAAATAAACCCACATTATTAAGTTCTATCTACGAATGCTCTTTTGCACAACCTTCATACCAGCAGCACAACCACCATCGTAAAACTTTGGCAACATGTCCTGTTAAACAACGTACAGTTAAACCGTTCATTGGTAATAAACAACCGAACAAATTCTTTGCTGTTGCAATATTACATGACAAAAAATACAACTAAATACGTACTGCATGAAAGATGAAAAAGAATTCACCTAAAAATTCCCCAGGAATCCAGAATCAATTTGAGAAACTTATTGCTCAAGAGATGCAGGAACAATCCAAGGACGCTGTAAAGACCAAGAAATTATTTGAGAAACAAAATATTCCAGAAACCCAGTTACAATCTGAGAAATGACATGCTTCGTGAATCCAGGAATAATCTGTGGAACTACATTGTCCAGGGATCCAAGAACAATCGGCATAACTAAATTTTCCAGGGATCCAGGAACAATCTTTGGAACTAAATTTTTTTCCAGGGATCCAGGAACAATCTGAGGAACTAAATTTTACAGGGCTCCAGGAACAATCTGAGGAACTAAATTTTTCAGGCATGCAGGAACAATCTGTGGAACTAAATTTTCCAGGGATCCAGGAACAATCTGTGGAACAGACTGCTGCAGACATTCGGAACCATTCTGGGAAATATAAGTGATCCTCCTGGAACAATTCGATAACTTGAATTTTGGTATAAAAATAAAATTGTATGTATCGAAAATTATAACAAAATCAGTTTTCCAAATTTCTTATATTTAGATTAGTTCGTATTGTTTTTGAAGCGTTATCTTTGGATAAAATATCGTCGAGCTAAATTATTATGATTACGTTTACCTTCATCAGCCTGGAATGTAAGAATCTTAATGAATTCTTTCGAAGATGGTTATCACTTGGATGTAAACCCTTCCGCTTCTAATTAAAAATAAATGAATAAATAATAAAAATGTGATTATATACACAAATAATCAAATCAAATAAATGAATAAATTATCCCCCGCTGTTTATTTCACGTACCATCCGGTGAATAACAAAGTTGCTAAATATAGCATCAGTCCAGGGACGAAAAGTCTGGAAAGAATTTAAGTCATAACATTAATTTCTGTTGAATTGCATGTCCACGACTCTTGATTCATTATATTATAGTTTATTTAATTTAAACAAAGCAATTATAATGTTTACTACAAATATAAGCCTTACAACAGCTACGATTTTCTACAAGTATTAGCTTTCCAAACGACTACCACATATGATTCATAATATTTTTGGCTAATCATTCAAAACTAAGTAATTATGTTGTTTACTACAAGTATTAGCTCTCAAAAAACACATCGACTGCATATAAGCGTGCCATTCGATATGCACGAATGCGTATAACAACGCCATATAAATGTTAGTTGTGATAATTTGTTATCAAGATCTGTGTCATCTGATCAGGATCTGCACTGGTCGCATTTTGGTCATATTTAACCTAGAATCAAAAATCGAACGGTTTTGATCCTGATCAGACGGCACGGATGTGCCGGCTGATCTGGATCTTAACTGTTCGCCCACGCAATAAAGGTGTATCTGTGGAGGAAATGGTTAAAACTCATAAAACATCTTCTTTCTAACAGCTAAACAGTCCCATTATTGCAGAATTGCACAGAATTGTTCAAAATTACGTTAGAATGCATATCTAAATTAACAGAGAATATACCCGTTACTGACGATTTGTTTTTACCCCTAGCTTGATCAAATATCTGTGATTTCCAAAAGTATGTATGGAATGTTAAGGCTTCATTAAATGGAAGGATGTATCTTATTATGTTTCAAGTTTGAAAAAGTATACTCCTATTCCACGCTAAGAATTTAAAAAAATTTGATCGGTGTGGGTAGAATATTTATTACATGTTCAAGAATAAAATTATTCTCGTTTGGGATATACATATTTGTGTTGGTGTTTAGTGAAGTAAATACGGTTTTATGTTTATTACGGTAATTTTATGCTTAGTGACTTGGCGGGAGAATACACGAGAATTTCGAGGTGTAAAGGATATATAAGGCAATAATGTTACTCTATCTGCGTAAAGCATAGACAATGAGTGGAGTGGTCTATGAAAAATAGACGCTCGCTGCCACGAGGTGTCTATCCGACTTAGACCACATGACTGCAAAACCCCGAAATTCTCGTGCACAAAGCATCGATCCCCATCACTTTACAAGTAGTCTAGATCATCTAGACGTTCTGTCATTGATCAGTGTCACACTGCTCTGACGAACGTCTAGAGACATCGCTATATAAAAAGTCTGACCAACAGGTGGCGCTTTTGTATGGCAAACAAATCCAAAATCAATCGCGATTTCTAATGAAACTTGTTAACAGTGCTTTAACCGTATTTCTCCCATACTGGGCAAAGTGAAATTTAGGTAATATGATATCGAGCTACAAAATCAGGTATATGGTTTATAAAACAAAGGACGTTTAGTACTTGCCTACCCCATTTTACATAAATGAATGCAAATATATGGTACGCCGTTGCTGCCTCTTCGTGATAATAGTTTTAGATTGTCACGTTGTATGGTATGGCAGTTGTCATTGTACGGTTATTGATCAAAAGGGAAATCAGAGCGTCTGAATGATTGAGACTACTTTACAAGCCGTCACACAAACTTCTGTCATTCACAATTCGTGTATAAAAGGAGCCACATGTATTTAGTGAGTAAATTTGTAATTTTGTTGTAATTTAAGTCAGAAATTTAATCACATTAAAAAACTTAAGTAGTTTTAAAGTAAGTTTTATATTTTTGTCATTCATTAAAAATAAAATGTTGGTGTGTCATCATCATCATCATCATCATCATCATCATCATCATCATCATCATCATCATCATCAACAACAACAACAACAACAATAGTATTGATAATATTTGTAACTGTATTAAATTTTAAAGACGTAAACTGCTAAATATTGACCGTTAACTTCTCATGAAATAGTGAAAGACAGAAAATTAATTGTATAATTTTCTATAAAATTGCATTGTTAAAACTTGTAAATATAAATATTGCAATCTTGTAATCTTTTAAAATGAAACCAAATACACGGTGTACGTTTATTTAGTTTGTATACTCAAGGTTCTGTTGCAGTTGTCATTGCACCATCATTGATAAAAAAGGATATTATCAAAATCTCTCTAACGGCAAAATGCAGTTCATTCAATAAAAATTAGCACAAATCATTGTTATTTGTGAATGTTCATTTTACATATGTTAAGAGAAGTTAGAACAGTAAAGAAAAATAGTTAGACCAAAAAATCCCTAAAACTGCATATGCAAAAAAAACAACAACACAAAAACGAAGCAACACTTAATATAAATTTAATTGCCTTCATGAGTAATGAGCTACTTACAACAATATCTAAGAGCCTCTTTTCTAACAAATGTATAGAATACGGGTTATTTGTTAATGTGTATATGACATTTCCTGGTCGCGAAAATGGATGACAAAAATAAAAATGCTGATTTCTCTCTTCATAATTGAGAGTTCTTTTCAAGGCCCTTAGATATTGTTGTCAGAATAATTTGACGCATGTGCGCATTTGAATTGTTGTTTTGTGTTGCTACGTTTTAATGATTTATTGCAAATAAAATTTAAAGATTTTTTAGGTATAAATATTTTTCTTTACTGTTCTCAACAAACATAATCACACACCAATAACATTGATTTATGCAAAGTTAGATGGAACTGCGTTTTGCCTTTTTAGAGATTTTGATATTTTTCTTTGTTGTCTGTGACATAGCAATTACCATTATCACAAACATGTATCGATAGCACAGTCTGACACTAAGATATCGACCGTCCACTTGTTAATATGAGCTAGTACACGAGATGTACGTGCTTCACGAACCTTCGTAGACAACGCCAAAGAGTTGTCTACGGGATTTAGACAACGGTAATACTGGCTACTGATTGGCCAGTGGACGGCAGCTGTGGTCTAAACTCGAGGTTTTCATATTTGCCAGTCATGAGTGAAGACGACTACAACATATTGGAGAAAACACACGAGATAAGTGGGAATGACCCACCCACCCGTCGGGTCTGCTATTGTAAAGTGTCTGCGTTATTAAACTTTAAAATAGTAGTCGCCGTTTTTTAAGGACATAACCAGATTTAGATCTTAAGAAATGTTAAAACAACGTGCATTTTGAAATGTTAGTGTTTAGAATATTAAACACGTTTATTGATGATGCTTCATTTTAAAATGATAAAATTTGTTAAAAATATTATGCAAGTTTATTATGGATGCTTCATTTTAACATGTTTAAAATTGTTGTAATATTATTAGTAATTTTGACTGTCTTAATACATCTATAACTGGCGACGATACAGACGAAGTTTGAACATTGGGTATAAAGGGAGGTAACTCGTTGGCGAACTCCCATCATTGGTGACAATATACGTTTTAAAAGGAAGTTACTCGTTTGTGGATTTCTAACATTTTTTACAATAGACGTTTCAAAGGGAGGTTACTCGTTGGCGAACTCCAAGCTTTGTGGATTACATACTTCTTAAAGGGACGTAACTCGTTGGCGAATTACCTATGTAATTTGATTTTTTTTAATTGTAGTATTTTATACGATTGTCTAATGTCATAAAATTTTTGCGCTCGTAGGCGGGTAAAAAATAGCGTCAATTCATATTCAATAATTCTATTTAAAGTTGCGTATAATGCTATTTATTAAATATTAGTCTAAACCATGCCATGACAGTTTTATGTCAATCCTTAATTAATCCTTAATGTGGTTAAACACATTTATTGAAGATGTTTCATTGTAACATTATTGATAACATTTTATTCAATTCTGTTTTAGTCTCTTTACAGAATAGACTTACAGCCTTAAGATGACAGAACCAGATGTACAGCAACAAAGCACATTTCCAGAAAAGGCGGCTTTAATTTTATTGTAATATAAGTACTGGCAAATACGAAACCTTATTCCTAAATATGGTGTTGTTGTTGATTATGTGATGTATAGAACATTAGAGAATAATTGATTTACTCACTCTAACAGAGTGAGTAAATCATGATAATACCTGATTAACAGTTTTGTTGCTTTCCAAACCTTACTGCGGCTTATAATTAATGGTACAATTGCAATGAAACTATACACCTTTTGTCACTTATTGTAAAACTTTTGGCAGTAAGCCACACGTCGTGTTATTCTCAGTTTTGTGCATATAGTTATCACTTGAACTGAAGCCTTTCGCCATGGCCAGACGTCCCGGAAGTTGTCAAGTTTACAAGTTTATTTTCTACACCCAGTACATGAATACATGTAAACATGAGGCAAAAACAAACATCATACGTATATACGAGGCTCATAGTTGAGAAAAAAGTGATAGAGGTATCGTGACATACAATGATAAGTTAACAGATTGAAAATACATTTTTGAGCAATTTCAGTAAAGCAGCGAGAGAATGACCTTAACAATAATCGTGTTTATTATTGAATAATTCTCACAATGGGTTCAAGTACATTAACTATTTTCTTGGGTGTTATATAAGTATGTAATATTTAAATAATAAAACAAATTAAATGATGTTAGGTGTACGAATTTCTCTTACAAATAAGCAAAGTTAATTAAATTCAATCATACCATAGTAATGTAACATATTAAAAGTACATGCACAAGGTACATTAAAATTGTAATTTCAATATAGCAGCGGGAGAATTACCTTTACAATAAACATTTTATTGAACAATGCCCGCAATGAGTTCAAAAACGCTAACTGATTTCTTAGGTGTTACATAAGTATGTAAATAATATTTAAATAATAAAAGACAAATTAAATGATGTTAGTTGTTAGAATTTCTCTTACAAATAAGCAAAGTTTGTTAAATTCATTCTTACAATGTGTATTCATTAAACTGTTGTATTTTATTACATTTGGTCTTTCATAATATACTTTTTTAATGTATTTTTTTCTTTTTTTGAGAGAAATATTGACACTCCATGATGTAATGATAATCGTCACCTAAGTAGTTAATACAATATGGACATTTTCTTTGTTCGTACGGGATATTTCTCCATCTTCCACCTTCGATTGGCAGTTTATGATTACGACTTCTAAATTTCAGGTACAATTTTTCATTTTAATTTAAGTCACGTTTTAAATAATGTTCAAGTCCAAAAGTGTTTTTTATTAAACGATAATTTTGTAAACTTCTTGTGTTTTCGGTTGTACTGTGCCAATCGCTAATGAACAAATCCTTAAGCTTTTGTTTTGTTGTTTCGGAAAGCCATTTCTGATTTGAGAATGCGTGTGTTATCCAAATACCATACAATCCGCATTTAATTGAAATATCTGCCAGACCGAAGGATCTGTCGGGTAAAATTTGGGCCGGTCTGACGTGATTTCCGTTGTTAAAAGACCGAATGTCAGACAAAATTGGAACTTCTTATACTTGCTTTTACCTTTTACATGCTTCGGTACGACAGAACACTTTTTTCAACGTACGAGAAGTCTGTATGGCAAAGTAGTACTTGTACATCCTTGCATTTTTGCAATATACAGTATTTTTTTACTGTATTAATATACTTTTCTGCTTCCGAAATTTAAAAGCTCAATATTTGAAAAAAAATCAACTACAACAAACTCGACAGAAAAAATGAGCCAATGAGAAAAGATGTAATATGCTGCCTTGCTTTTTCTTCGCGTCACGGACAATTATATTTACTAAGAAACTTAAAGTTTGCAATGATTTTTAAGACACACTCGACTGTTTAGTTGGTCGAAATTTGAGTAAGATTTAGCAAACAGGAAATTTGGAGAAAACCGGAAATAGGCTTAAGACTGGCAACGCCTGTAAATTGTTCCTGATCTTGATCGGAGTGATTATTTCAAGTTTTGTCATTAAGTAAAACTTTAAATTCACACGAAGCCATTCATATTTTATCAATTAGTTACAACTGGTGTTAACAACCAAAGAGGTAACTTTCTATTGGCGGGGAGTATACTTATTAATTGACGGGATTATTAAGTTATACCTTAAACATTTTGAGCTATGTCATTGCATAATGATGACTATCACATTGTTTCGCGTCGCTGCATTCTGTACGTCAATTAAAAATAACTTCTATTTTCCGTCACCAACATGTTAGACAGTATCTTTATACGTTTACACATCACACCATTTACATAAAATAACAATTAACATACTTTTATTTCGAGAGAAGAAGTTCATCTGTGTTTAATGAACTCGGATATGGACGGGGATATACCAAGATGGGGCTCTATTTCACTTACATTTCGTATTATTTCAATCTCTTTAGTGCGATTGAGGCGTATTTCTAAATCCGGATATGAGTATAACGTTTATTCTTATTCAGCAGTTTATTTAAAGTGACTTTTTTTATTAAATAACTTAGGTATTATTTAACGTGTCAGATGTCGTACGAACTTGAATATGTTCACTCAAGCGTTGTATTATGACGAAAAATTTTAATTTACCATTCTACATTACGATGAACAGACTCGGTTTTAAATGTTTTGAACAAGCGGGTACTTTATTACAAATGCAGTTAAATTTTGTCTTAATCTAGATAGCTTGAAGTAAGTTGTGGTTTTATAAGATAAGAGCGTGAGGTGACAGATTTGTCAACATAAGTTGGATTGTTTTTCAATGAATTTGGATATTTGTGAATGAATATTGATATGGGAGTATACTCTTTGTTTATTTTGTTTTGGATCATTCGTTAACTTGGATGAAAAATAAATAGGATTTTTAGATCCAGGAAGGAAAAAAACTCCTGAAACTAATGGACTTAAACTTCGCTACAAAACATTTAAGATTATGAAATGTGATCGCTTAAAAAGTTAAAAACATATAAATTATAGTATCACAATTACCTAACTATGCTGTCATTTAATACGGAGAAGAATTTTGACGAAAACACATTTAAAGTGTACATGTTGTCAAGGCTATATTTAAGTGACATAATGTTAGTAGCGCAGGTGAGATAAGAGAATCTAGGCGCGAAGCTGGGGACACCAAGATCGTATTTGAAAATGCTGGCCTGGTTCCTCTTTTTCTTATTGGCATCGCTGCATTTTTCGGCAACCTCTTCAGCAGACGACACCAGCATCAACAACGAAGCTTGTTTTTACCGGAAGTTGGAAATGCCCGGAAGTGTCAAAATTCTGGTGATTGCGGGAATACGTGCGCGTAATTCGAACGGAAGCTGCGGCAATTATTCACGAGCGATACTTGAACAGTTGGTAGCTCTAGAATGGATTGTTTCGTATTTGAATGGCAACATTTCGGATGTGCAACCGTACATATCTAATGTTACAATAGGTAAGGATTAGAATTTCTTGTACGATTTATCATTAACTTCACACATGATTTAGGCTCAACATATTGCTCGAAATCATTATTAGTTCAGACATTCAATTTTTGTAAATTTCAATAGTGAACAGCTCGCGAATTCAAATTCCCGCCAATTTACATTGATCTGCTCATTTTGCTATTTTAACCCGCGAAGTGCATCTCCTCAAAATCAAGTATTACGCGAGACATAGTTTCGAAATCATTATCTAATAAAAATGTTGTTAACATTGCATCAGAATAAATTCATGCAACTGGGTAAGTTTTAGATAGAGCTTTGTCATATCGGAATTCGGATACATTCATGAGTAGAATCAACAGTATGCGGAAGCAAGCCCCAAGACTATAAAACTAAGAATGGAAACCAGTCTCAAATCTCAAGGATCGGATTGGCTGAAATGGCGATCAGTCGCCATTTCAGCCAATCAGATGTTTGTGATTTGAGACTGGTTTCTAATCTCAGTTTTATTATCGTCAGTCTTGTTTATTAATACATGATAAAAACATCTTAACTACTATGTCATTTGCGTTACATGTCGCAGAATATAAGAAAATAAAAAAATATATACTCAAACAGATTTTGATGCATTATAAAGCTAAAATCTGTGAAGAAAACAAAGAAGTAATTCTCAACAGTCAAGTAACAAGCCTTAGGCCAGAGACTACAAAATTGTTCATACACTCCATCATACACCTTTAGTGAGTGTGTAAACAATGTAGATCAAGATCAACCGGCTCATTATTGTCGTCTGATCAGGATCAGCACTGCTCGATTTTATGGTCAGAAATTACTAATTACATCAAAAAGCGAACAGTATAGATCCTGATCAAACGGCACATATGTATCAGCTGGTCTGGATCTAGACTGGTCGCACTCGCGATAAAACGCGTATATATGTAGTAAAGGGTTATTTTTGTACAAAGAATGCAATATTAAGGTTATTAAAGTTTTAGGTTCGGATAAAAGATTAACAGAAAGGGGATTCGTTTGGAGCAGTCATAGGTTAGTTATTTCATAATTTTCAACTTTCTGGCCTGAATTCCCATGAAAAATATATATTGCTGCTCGAGCAACTTTACCGAACCCCACTGGATCTGGCCCTTTGGATTTGAAAGAGAATTGTGTATTTGCAAAGAGCAATCCAAGATGTTTTTAAGACAAGAGTCATTTAAACCATGCCTTCATCCATTCTTTTTTGGCTTGCAGACCCTGAATCATGTCCCCCAGAACAATGGATGAACCAAAATGATGCTACTGGAAATAAATTATCTTGGGTCATAAGAGGATTTTAAAACTCGAAACAGAATTTTAATTTTAATTTCAATTTTCTACTTATTCCTGATATTTTTGTAAAATATTATATTTTTATATCTACCACTCAGAAAAAAACTTTTTGAGAAATAATACACTATCTCTTCCTTATACAAGCACAGCCCTGCTTTCAACATATAGTGGTTTCGACCATTTACGTCAACTGCATCATATACACATCTAATGCATCCATCGATCAACATTAGTTATTAAACCTCATTAAGTCTTACTTCCCGATTTTGTAAGCCAGTAAGAACAAGGAAGATACCACAATGCATTATTCTAATTCTGAGATCTAATGCACATTATACCATTTCTTTCAGGTCATGACATTGATATCTGCAATTTTAGTACATTTTACCGTGTCTTGCAGTGTATTACATTGTTATCTGCAACACTAGAATATTTTACCATTTCTTTCAGGTCATGACATTGCTATCTGCAATTTTAGTACATTTTACCGTGTCTTGAAGTGTATGACATTGTTATCTGCAACACTAGAACATTTTACTATTTCTTTCAGGTCATGACATTGGTATCTGCAATGTTAGTACATTTTACCGTGTCTTGCAGTGTATGACATTGTTATCTGCAACACTAGAACATTTTACCATTTCTTTCAGGTCATGACATTGCTATCTGCAATATTAGTACATTTTACCGTGTCTTGCAGTGTATTACATTGTTATCTGCAACACTAGAACATTTTACCATTTCTTTCAGGTCATGACATTGCTATCTGCAATATTAGTACATTTTACCGTGTCTTGCAGTGTATGACATTGTTATCTGCAACACTAGAACATTTTACCATTTCTTTCAGGTCATGACATTGCTATCTGCAATGTTAGTACATTTTACCGTGTCTTGCAGTGTATGACATTGTTATCTGCAACACTAGAACATTTTACCATTTCTTTTAGGTCATGACATTGCTATCTGCAATATTAGTACATTTTACCGCGTCTTGCAGTGTATGACATTGTTATCTGCAACACTAGAACATTTTACCATTTCTTTTAGGTCATGACATTGCTATCTGCAATATTAGTACATTTTACCGTGTCTTGCAGTGTATGACATTGTTACCATTTCTTTTAGGTCATGACATTGCTATCTGCATTATTAGTACATTTTGCCGTGTCTTGCAGTGTATGACATTGTTATCTGCAACACTAGAACATTTTACCATTTCTTTCAGGTCGTGACATTGCTATCTGCAATATTAGTACATTTTACCGCGTCTTGCAGTGTATGACATTGTTATCTGCAACACTAGAACATTTTACCATTTCTTTTAGGTAATGACGTTGCTATCTGCAATATTAGTACATTTTACCGTGTCTTGCAGTGTATGACATTGTTACCATTTCTTTTAGGTTATGACATTGCTATCTGCATTATTAGTACATTTTGCCGTGTCTTGCAGTGTATGACATTGTTATCTGCAACACTAGAACATTTTACCATTTCTTTCAGGTCGTGACATTGCTATCTGCAATATTAGTACATTTTACCGCGTCTTGCAGTGTATGACATTGTTATCTGCAACACTAGAACATTTTACCATTTCTTTCAGGTCGTGACATTGCTATCTGCAATATTAGTACATTTTACCGCGTCTTGCAGTGTATGACATTGTTATCTGCAACACTAGAACATTTTACCATTTCTTTTAGGTCATGACATTGCTATCTGCAATATTAGTACATTTTACCGTGTCTTGCAGTGTATGACATTGTTACCATTTCTTTTAGGTTATGACATTGCTATCTGCATTATTAGTACATTTTGCCGTGTCTTGCAGTGTATGACATTGTTATCTGCAACACTAGAACATTTTACCATTTCTTTCAGGTCGTGACATTGCTATCTGCAATATTAGTACATTTTACCGCGTCTTGCAGTGTATGACATTGTTATCTGCAACACTAGAACATTTTACCATTTCTTTTAGGTCATGACATTGCTATCTGCAATATTAGTACATTTTACCGTGTCTTGCAGTGTATTACATTGTTATCTGCAACACTAGAACATTTTACCATTTCTTTCAGGTCATGACATTGCTATCTGCAATATTAGTACATTTTACCGTGTCTTGCAGTGTATGACATTGTTACAAGTACATTTTACCTTGTATTTCAGGGTATGACATTTATGACAACTGTGACAGTGAGGAGATTACCACCGACCTGCTGTATTCCGGACTTATGGCTGGCCAGCAGATGGACTGCAGATCTCCTTCAAATGCTTCAACCACCTACATAGGTAACATGACTTCAGTAATACCTCGTTATAAGACCACCTCTTGGATTGGAATTTAGTGGCCTTTATAGTAGGTCTTAAATTGCTTTTATACTGACGGAAATTACAAACTTTCGGTTATAGTTAAAAAGTTGTTTTAGGCTTTTTTTGCTGTCAAAATTTAAAGCTGAATACTTTTGTATACTTTTGTACAATATATGAAATCAACAGGAAGAAATGCGATGGGAAAGACTTAACGGGAAGTTATTTTAAAGTTGTCTTGCCGCTTTTTTCACGTCATCAATTCTGATTGAATTGACTAAGAAATAGAATTGTTGCAATATTTTCTTGTAACAAAGACTTAGTTGGCCAAAATTTAGAAATAAACTAATAAAGTAAAGCAGATGATTGCTAGGAAACCGGAAATAGGCTCAAGCGTGACAACACCGGAAGTGCGATCCTTATTTCGATATTAGAGATTGTGTCAAACTCCGCTATTAGTAAAAAAAAGTTAAATTCGATCATATAAAGCCAGTCATCTTTAACCAATCACTTTTAGCGCGTAGTAATTAGCGGAGTAGTAACTTTCTATATACATTGTACTGCGAGTGTATTTGAACGTTTGAAACACGCAGTGACCTATTTTAAAATGTAAACATAATTGAGCATGTCAACATTTCAGTATTAATACAACCGTCTACCTAACAGGAACCTTTTATTGCATTATAATATGTCTGGCCAGACGCCATACATTTAAATGATACCTTAAAGGTGCCTGTGCCTTAGGTTATAAAACTGAGCATATGGAAACCAGTCTCAAATCTCAAGCATCTGATTGGCTGAAATGGCGACCAGTCGCTATTTCAGCCAATCAGATGCTTGAGATTTGAGACTGGTTTCTAATCTCAGCTTTTTAACCTTAAAGGGGTCTTGTCACGTATCAAGACGAAAATAATAAGTGTTTTCAAATATTAAAATTTATAATATAAACTGTATCAGACTTGTAAACAAAATAATTATGATGTAATATTCTTTCACATTCAAGGTACGAGTATTATATTTGAGGCCAATGTTGATGTAGTTTTATTTTATGCATTTCCGTGAAATATAGAATTTTTCCGGTGAAATAAAAGTGGTATTTCACTGTTTTCAAAAAGTGGAATATCATTTTTATTTTCACAGATTTTTACGTTGGTACCCAAACGCACATAACACACCAATTAAGAACATTTAGAAAACGGGCTCAAATGAATATTTAACGTCATGAGGTCACGTCATAAACAAGCAGTGTTGGCGCCATTTCTTGCAATTATTCTGTCAAAATCACGCAAATTTTGCACTAAAAGCATAAAATAAAAAGAAAATTTGTTTTTACCAGTGAAAGATAGAAATATATTTCACTGGTGAACTTCGCCACTCGTGAAAATACGCATTACGGAGCTCACTCGGTGAAATACAATTTCTATCTTACACTGGTAAAAACAAATATCCTATATTTACTTACCAGTTAATTTAACTTACAACAGATCCTGCAATGGACTAAAAACGGAAAAAATCAAAGAAATTCGCTACTTTACAATTATTTATAGATATTATACATTAATAAAATCAATATTTATCTCATCTAAGACACTGAAGTATATCCACCCTTAACAGTGAATAGGCAGCTCTAAGTTTAACCCAGAATAAAAAAGTAAATTTTGTATCCGGTTTTAGTTCATGTATCCTGCATATATACAATTTTATACGTACCACTTAGTATTGAATAACGCTAGGAGCATGGAAACCAGTCTCAAATCTCAAGCATCTGATTGGCTGAAATGGCGACCAGTCGCCATTTCAGTCAATCAGATGCTTGAGATTTGAGACTGGTTTCTAATCTCAGCTTTATAACCTTAGAGGTGCCTGGTCACCACCGTAGTATCAGGTGTAGAAGGGGGCTAAATAATTAACCCTTTCCTCCATAGACACACCTTTATTGCATAGGCAAACAGTGTAGATCCAGATCAGCCGGTACATCTATGCCATCTGATCAGTATCTGCACTTCGCTTTTTGATTTGTTAGGTTATCTCTGACCAAAATGCGACCAGTGCAGATCCTGATCAGACGGCACGGATGTGCTGGCTGATCTGGATCTACACTGGTCGCACATGCGAAAAAATGAGTATATATGGACGAAAGGGTTAATCGAGAGTTTCAAATGTTCTTTGTAGGTGCAATATCGCTCACAACACCAGGTGCCACGAGCATCGTTTCCCGCGTGCTTTATCCACTTCCGGTTTTCCGTCCGATGATGTCATCCCCTAGTCTCCAGTCACGTGATTACCCAAATCTGCTGCAGACGGTAGTTTCGTTTCAGCATGAAGCACTGGTAAGGCTTGACATTTTGGCTAACTAATGTTACTTTTACCGCAAAATGCTTTATAAGAAGGTGAAATGTGCATAATCAGGAATCGTCACACTCACAAAACACAGCCTCCCCACGCAGCGAAAAAGAAAAGAGGAAACGAGAGCCTGTTGTTATAACTATGTCAATTCAAATAAGACGCGACAAACAATTAACGACATAGAGAACCCTTGGGGTAACCGCCTTGGAACGGTCAGTGGCAAAACAAAATGTCATTTTAATTAAAGGAACAACGTCAATTCCGAAGACACCTGTTCCCGTGCCTTTTAATACGCGAGCTCTAGCAAGTAAGCGAGCGTTTACAGTAACATGCTTACAAAAATGTTGATTTGAAGCACAAATGTGCATCAATGTGAAAAAAAATCAAATGGAAGAGAATTTTGCATAAATACAGGGAAATCACTGCAAAAATCCGGTGCAGCGGCTAAAATTACTACCTTGTGATGTCCCATTATGATCTCTAATGCAGTGGAGAAGCATTTAGTTCTAAATAATTCGAATTTTAGCGATTATTGTCCGAAATATCTAGCCTGAAATCATTATTTGCCCACTTAACTAATGTGCTAACTACACATATCTTAAAATATTTTAATAAGATGCTTCATTTTATCAAGTTGTAAATCTGTCATTAAAAGTCTTCGTGGCTTAGTAAAAGAAGGACATTAAATCCAGGTGGAAATCCAGATATTCAGAAAGGGGGTTCTTTTGTGGTAGTCTTTGGGCAGTTAAATAATAATTTGCAACATTCTGCATATAATCCTTTGAAAATTAAATAGTGTTGCCGAAAAATGGGGTTCGAGAAACCCATTGAACCCCCCCCCCCCCCCCCCTTGGGATTGATGGTTTCTTTCCGTGCTAATAGGAAGCTATTTTTATTGCTTTCCGCTTTTAGGCTCTGGCTGAAATGCTGAAGCGCAATGGCTGGAACTTCATTATTGTTGTGCGGACGGAAGACATGACGTCAGAGGCACAGCAGTTTATGGCGTTAGTACAGTCGTATGACATATGCGTCAACTACACTGGTGCCCCTTCAAGTGAAACTGTCAACAAAATTTTCACCGCACTCAACAGTGCTGCCTACAACAAATCTATCGCTGTTGTGTATTTTGGAGACCAAACTGGGGCTGCTTACGTCATAAGAGCATCGCAGGCTGGAAGACCATATGCGTCGAGCATACACTGGGTGTTTGCATCAAGGCTTGCTAATAGGCAAACATTAGAAGATCTTCTTCGCGAAAGCGATACAATTGTCAGCCTGCATTCGCAACTTCAAGACAATGTAGATTTTTTAAATGCATTCGAATCGCTTTTTAACTCTTCATCAAGCCCTTTACAAGAACTTTCTAGCAAGTTTAAATACCAGATACCGGAAATATACCCGGAACACATGATAGACGCACATCTGCTTCTTGCAAACGCTGTTAGAGAAATTTGGAATGACGTCTGTAACGGAAATTCATCGGTAGATAAATGCGTCCAATTTAAAAAGGCAGTACAAAACCGGATGTTGAAAAGTGTAAATGTTTCATTGAACGTCAATGAGAAATTCAATAACAACTATATACCAATGGACTTCCGTGATAAAACGATCAGGATGTTAGAGGATGGTACCCAGTACTACGAGAACTTGTTCTTCTTCTGGTTTAGCCATACCAAACCGGTAACCAGTAATTCTATATTGTTAATGCTGTCATAGATTTCTTCATTTTCTTCATTGTCCAATGTAGCAATTATATGTCAAGTCAAACCACAGGTGCTTGGAAGACGGACCCCGTTTTCTCCACAATGTGTATAAACTGGCCGCCCCCGCCCCCTAAAAAATGAGGGTCTACACAGGGTCTACACTACATAAACTCATCTTTATTGTTTTGTTTTGATAGATTGGAATCGTTTTCAGTCTATCCACACCGAATTTACTATCAAATACCAAGTTCTCTGAAAATTCGTGTTTTTGATCTAAAAATTCGGTGTGGATAGACTGATAACGATCCCAATCTATCAAAACAAAAACAAAAAAGATGAGTTTATGTAGTGTAGACCCTTTTTAGGGGGCGGGGGCGGGAGCGGCCAGTTTTTACACATTTTGGAGAAAACGGGGTCCGTCTTCCAAGCACCTGTGTTTGGGGGTTAACCCGTCTAGCTCTCTCGGTAGCGTACAGACTTCCCGAAAGTTGAAAATATGTGTCAGACATTTGGTCAGATGAGATGTGAAAATCTATCTGACCGAAACAAATTCTGTCAGACCGAAACATGTTATAAGGCTATTTGCAAGTTAAGGAGTTCAAATTTTTGTCTGACATTCGGTCTGATACATAAGAAATCTAGTCTGACCGGCTCAAATTTTACCAGACAGGTCCTTCGGTCTGGCAACTTTCGGGATGTCTGAGCGTAATAGGATTTACATGTCTAAGGCGCTGTCGCCGTACGGTACCCGGTTCGATTCCCAGTATGGAGAAAATCATTTGAAATTCAAAGTAGCGCTTTTTTCCAGTGTGACGGCCGTAGAAAGTATCCCCGTACATATAGTCAGTACTGTTATTAGTAAATTATCGCTAAGCGATGTCATGTAATGATGATAACGTTTATCAGGGTTATCCAAGCAACCTTCTTTGGGGTTGTCCCGGCTAGCTCAATCTTTACGTTATCGGATTAACAAAGCTAAGCGCTGTCGCCGCACGGTACGGTTTGATTCCCAATAATGGCAATACCATTCTTACTTATCCTTTTTCTTTTAGTATGAACGTATTGGCAACTTCACCGGCAGAGGTCAGTATATTCCCGAAACAGTGACGTCATCGCTTCCAACTTCCGCCTGCAACTATTTTTGTCAGGAATGCCAAGAGCGTATTGACCTTAGATACTCGTATATTCACGGCGAAGTTCTGATTTTAGGAATTTTCTCACTGAGAAATTACGGAGACTCGACTTTTAGCTGCGGTCGTATTAAACGAGATACAAATGACATCATCACCGTTTCGTCATTTCTCGATTCCGTCCAAGTCCGGCGGAATCAAACAGGGATACCTTTTGGCGCCATTGCGATTGATGATTGCTATAACGGATTTAACACGAGCCACTACTTGTCCGAGTTATTTAGCAAGCGCAAAGTTATCAAGGACCCTAAAACAAACATACCAATTAATTTTGATAACGTTATCTCAATCGTCGGAGCGCTGTCTAGTACGGTGACGTTGATTGTCGCAGACTTGTCAACGTCATTAAATATACCGATGATATCATATTCTGCGTCATCGCCAGATTTAGACAACAGAAATAGGTACCCGTATTTCCTGAGGACTGTTCCAAGCGACACCATGCAGGTACAAGGCATGATGGATATAGTCTCGGAGCTTGGGGTCACGCATCTTGGATTGATTTATATTAACGACGCTTACGGACAAGGCGGAAAGATTAGACTTTTAGAGGAAGCGGAGAAGAGAAATATTTGTATCGAATCTCCCATCAGTGTGTCACAAGACATGGATGACAACTATGTTAGAAATAATGTGATTAACATGATTTACCGGCAACAAGTTCGAGTCGTATTATTTTTCGGAATTGACACAATTGCTCAACAAATTCTTAAAGTTATGAACCTTTACTTTCAAGAGAAATACGATCGAATTGTTTTTATCGCAAGTGAAGCCTGGGGGACAAACCAGCGGCTGATTACCACTGACATTGGACAAATTAGTAAAGGAGCCATAGTTCTAAATATAGCAACAAGATCATACGGAAGCGATTCCTACCATGTGTATCTCAGTAACTTAAAGGCAACTCAGCAATATCCGAACAGGTGGATTCCGAGATACTTTGAGGATTACAATAAATGCGACAACATAACATCGTTTGAAAAGTCATTCCAAACCGTGTGTGGCAAGGGCTTTAAGAGCTCTTTAGACTCCGACACTGCGGATATGTTATACGTCGACCAAAGAGGTGTTCACACCATGCTTTCAGTTTTCGCGGCCACTGAAGGCTATTATAAATACTGCCAGTCTGAAAATAACGTTTGTTCAGCAGCCATTGTGAAAGGCAAGATGAAACGTGAGGCGTATTTAAGCTATATCAAGAGTTCGCTGTATGGAGGGACAACCCGAGTGTTTAGTGAAGATGGGAACGGGAATATAGGTTTTACTGTTTACAATATACAACTGAAATATTCAGGCAGCAATCGCAGCATTCAATATGAACAGGTAAGGTAACTTTGGCTTATTATTGTGGTACACGAAAAGGCTTTAAAGATATCCGAAATAAGCAAAATAAACGAAAAACCCAAAGTTTTCTTATCATCTTTTGCTTGATAAAGGCTTTGCATTAAAATAAAACGATTATTTGGTTCCATTAAACGGTATGCGAGGATATATTGCCAGTCCAGGTGACATATGATCCCTAGCCTCTGGCTCGGGTAATATGACATCCAGATCGGCAACATACAATATCCTCACATACCCTGTCAAATACTATATAGTAATAAAAATATGCAATAAAATCCACCTATTAATAATAAGAAAAAGAAACATAAGAATTTTAAGTTCTTTCCATATACAGTTACAATTAATATGTCAAAAAATATCACCGAAGTCTCTTGTTCACATGGCGTGCCCCATATTGATTTTCATTTCAGATCGGTTCCTATACAAAAGACGGTAAGTTAAAGCTGACGTCAGCACCCAAGTTTTACAACGATGTACACGCAGAGAAAACCTTACAGGAAATGTACGCAACGGAAATCGACTGTCTTCGTTATCAAACCACCTGCTCACATGTGTGTTCCCCTCCAATGACAAAACCACCGTCAACAGCGTCCCCTATCGTGAAAACAACGACTGAAGCCCAAGTAAAAGACAGGTCAGTATTGATCTTTTTGGAAAGTGTATGGACAGGTCGCAACTTTCAAATGACCAATGCTGCCGTGGAGCAATCAAACCGAGCCTGCAATATTTTCATATTTTTAGTCGTGTGACGGCTGAAAAAAGGCTTCCCGTACATTCGATCAGTGTTTTTTGTAATCATTTTTATCATCAAATTAATTTCTTTGAAGCCCGTCGCGAGCACGATACATTTTTTGTAGAAAGCGCTCAACCCAGGGCCAGGTGGCGAGAACAATAGTGTGCATTTCCAATACTGCCAATGAAATGACACTGCTTCATATAAATAATTGTTTTGTTTGCGTTCTAAAATACGTACTTTGTAGTATCATTACATTTCACGCGGGTTTAAATCTCGCGTATCGCAGTAGTGTAAATGCGAGAGTTTAAACTCTAGCTGAATTATAACAGTCGTGTAATACTATTCAATTGTGCGCGAAAAGTATTTCATTCGTGGCTTTTGCGTGAAAATTCATACCCAGGAAATTAAATGCTATCACAGTATGAAGTTATTTATTTTTCCCGGAGGCTGTTGTCATGCGCTTGACTTCCCCTGCATTTAAGAAGTACGTAAATTCATCATTGAGATCACGTGTTATGTACGTACATCGTACAACTAGAGGCGATTTAATTAATATGCTCGATCACACCATGTCGTGCTTTTGTTGTCAACAACTATGTTTGGGTTATTTCATCGTCTGCATCTACTGTAATCAAGTGTATCGAAACAACCCTGTTTCGGATGAATACAGATTCTAACAGAGTTAATTCCCTTTGACAACCAATATCAAATTAAACTGATTTGCTCAAATTTAAGGACTCACCACACTCCTCCCAATCCTATTCATCGATAAAAAGAAAATTATCAAAATCTCAACAATGGCAAAATGCCATTCAATGAAACTTTGCACGAATGAATGTTATTAATGTATCTTTATTTTGCATACAGTAAGACACGTTAGAATAGTAAAGAAAACAAGCTAGACCTTAAAATTCCTTAAAATTCTATTTACATTAATTCACAAAAACTCAGCGATACAAAACAAAATTTTAAATTCCCACGTGAGTGCAATGTTACTGACAAGAAAATGTTGTGTTATTTGTAAAAAAAACTATCAACTACTGAAAGAGAAATCAGTGATTGTCATCCGTTTACGCGACCAGGAAGCGATCAGGAAATCGAAGGTCAAACACACTTTTACTAATATCTTGCAAAGTTTACATATGTAAGTCACGAGGACACAATAAATTGTTGTCAGTATCAAATTACTCATGTGGGCATTTAAAATGACGTTTTGTGTTGTTTAGTTTTTGTGAATTTATGTAAATAGAAGTTGGGGGAAATTTTAGATCTCGCTATTTTTGTTTACTGTTCTAACGTGTCTTACCATCTGCAAAATAAAGATACATTAATAACATACATTTGTGCAAAGTTTCATTTAACGGCATTTTGCCGTTATTGAGATTTTGATAATTTTCTTTTTATCGATGAACAGAATTGGGAGGAGTGTGGTAACCCCTTAAACGAAGCTATACAATCGAATGTTTTACCACTTAAGCATCTTTATTCGAGGCAACATGGTTATGGTATTTCATACCAGACATAAGTCTATTTATAATTATAATTTAATAATTCAACGCGTGTCTGAAATAAACATGGACCCAAGATCATAAATGAAATACACTTTCGCCAGTCGCAATTTCAGCCAATCAGATGCTTGAGTTTTTAGAATGGTCTTCAGATTAAGTTTTATGATCTTGGGCATACGACTGGTATCTTAGGAAAATCATTACCAGCACTGATAAATCTGTAACTCTCGATTAGATCATGTTCCTCTTTAAGGTATCGCAAACATTGCAAATGGCGAAAACAGGCTAAAATTTCAAAAAATGAATTTTGGGGGAAATACTTATTGCCACCTAGATTTTAGTTATTAAATGTATTTAGCTATGGATGTAGTAAATGTTTGCAAGCTCAATTTAGTCTAATTCATGTTCTAATTACCAAGCACATACTAAAACAAAAGAAAAACCATTTGCATGAGAACTCTGAAATTCATGAACAATATACCAAAGCAACTCATACCTGAAATAAGTATATGCTGGTCTACAATGTTTAGTGCCAATTCGTCAAAATAATGTTAAAGTTTTCAAGAAATTCAAGGAAATCTTACTTCCTGGTTCAAAGTGAAAGTAGAAAGTGAAAGTAGGAAGTAAGTTTTCATTGAATTTCTTGATAACCCTAACATTATTTTGACGGATTGGCACTAAACATTGTAGACCAGCATATACTTATTTCAGGTATGAGTTGCTTTGGTATATTGTTCATGAATTTCAGAGTTCTCATGCAAATGGTTTTTCTTTTGTTTTAGTATGTGCTTGGTAATTAGAACATGAATTAGACTAAATTGAGCTTGCAAACATTTACTACATCCATAGCTAAATACATTTATTTACTAAAATCTAGGTGGCAATAAGTATTTCCCCAAAATTCATTTTTTTGAAATTTTAGCCTGTTTTCGCCATTTGCAATGTTTGCGACCTCTTAACGAGTTCAATCTGACATCAATTATTGTTCTTTTGTGTAAAATTATGTACAAGTGATTATGAGTAGGAAGACAGTCACGTGATACCCTGTGTATCTAAGCAAGAATGAGATTTTGGCAGATATGGGCGAACTAATTGTTTTCCTTGAGATCAATTCCCGTCAAAAATACGATATTAAATATGTAAAACTGCTTACTTAACGATATTTGAATTAACTTTTCTGTCACGTGTCTGCCAAGTTATCGATAAAGTAGTATACGCCTTCTCCAGTAAACATGCAGTCATGTACGAGTTACTTCCCATGACCAAAAATTAACCTAGAACGAGACTATAGGGGAAAGCTGAACGCTCGGACTATGACTTATTAATATGTTTCAGTTCGTTGATGACGATGACCATTGTATTTGGTGTGTTTATGGCTGTCCTGATGATTGCTTTGATATTTGTGGTGGTCATTCTGGTACGAATACAGCACAGACAGGGGAAACAAATGTCGGAGAGGGGAGGTTCTACAACCTCAAGTAAGTGTTTGAATTTATTTGTACTTTCAACTGTAATTTCGGTATATAGTCACTGTATTTATAAACATATATTAAAGAATCACGCCATGGAAATTCAGGGCTAGCATGCTTACTAAATTATTACACAACCATTGTTTTCGACAGACTAATGTGTGTTTAACTTACTTAACTTCAGATTATCGCATCAAGTTACTTAATATACATGCCGACGTAAAGATTTGAGAGTTGTTTGATTTATTTTAAGCTTATGTTATTGCTCTAGAGGAACGTTTCCTCAGCTTCACACGAGGCCATTCGAGTAAACACTGCTCATCTTTTGTCTTTCGTTTTGTACTCTTTATTCCCCCGATCTTCTTTCCTCCCCTTTCCTCTACATAGCTCCACTTCGTTCACTTTCCATGCCACGCCACGCCTTTCAACTGTATTCCACTCAACGCAACTCAAAGCTGCGACAACCACACCACACCACTCCTTCCTCTCTCCCCCCCCCCACTCTCCACAATCTACGCCACTCCACTCCTATCTTCTCCGACTCACATCTCCAAACTCCTACTTTTCACTCCGCTTTACTGATTACAGAACTTAAAGTCGTCATAGTATCACACTCGCTTTAGCAATTTCACGTTACGGTTTCTGAAACGGTTAAGATGAAATAATGTCAAGTAAGCTTTAAGGTGGTATCATTTGTTGTGGAAGAGTTGACGTGGGTTGGGTGTGTGAGATCCTAATATCAGGAAAGTAAATTGTTTTTTCTGACTTCAAAGCTTCATTTACCTTGATTTAACATTTATACAGCACATGAATGTTAAATGCCATGCAAAAGTCAAAATAGAAGAGAAATATTTAGCAATTTTGTACCTTGAAAACAGACTTTCTGCGTGAGTCCAAACTTCCTATACTTCCACTGTTGTGAACAATTACTACCACAGGAAGACAGTCCATAACCAGGTCAACAATGTCTTAGAAGATAATTTATGAAACAACAGTAGAAATGTATAAAAAACAGCATTATCCAAGTGACAGTACTTACAATTTTACATCCATATTTGTTTACAAGTTTATAAAGTAGGACTACCCAGAATGCAAAGTATGGTGTACAATATAGGCCATTACTTTCGAGGTTTCTGTTAGTATTCCAAATAATGTAGAAATGTAAGAAATGTATTTCTACTAGTATTAAAAGTGTTTTGAAATGTTGAAGGCAAATAATAACATACTAATAAGTAAATTGTCACAAGGCGAGAAAGAACGTGCAGCCAGATAGGGACTCGAACCCGGGACCCCTCGCTTACAGGGCGAGTGCTCTTCAGACTGAGCTTTCCATCCACTTACACATCTTTTCCCCAGATAGTGACTAGATTCGTATCCTGACTGGGTTTCCCAAATCAGAACGAGTAGGTCCAAAAAAAGTGTACACCTCTGATATGTAAACAATTTGTGCATTCCAAATATATAAATACAATTTATTTGTTTATTTATACTAGTTATGTTATTATTTGTCTTTTTACACATTTCAAAAACACTCTTATTACACAAATATTGCATTTAGTTATTAATTTTACATGTGTTAACAGAAAAATAATATTTCAACCTTTACTTCAAAAGACAGATATTTCAAAAATAACACTGAAAGTTATGTCCAATATTGTACACCATACCTTGCATTTTGAAAAAAATGTAAACAAACATGGATGCCAAATTATAGTGTGTAGTCACTTTGAGCATGTTGTTTTTGTACATTTCTGCTATTGCTTAGTGGATAATATTCTAATACATTGTTGTCCTTATTATGGACTGTCTTCCTATGGTAGTAATTGTTGACAAAAGTGGAAGTATAGGAAGTTTGGACTCCCACAGAAAGTCTGTTTAAAAGGTAAGAATTTACTACAAATTTCACTTTTATTTAGTTTGTGCATGACATTACACACTCAAATGCTAAATAAATGATATGTGAAGCCACAAGAAGTTGACAAGTCCGAAAACAAATGAACTTATATGAAATCATGATTTCCAACACCCATCCCACTTCAGCTCTTTGATATCTCCTTAAATGCATTTATAAAATATACGAATATTTTTAGTGTCCGACGTTCATACAGTTTATGACGAACCAGCTTCCATCCGAAGAAAGGAACAATTCGACAACCCTGTCTTTATGCAAGATGGTGTCAGTTTACACAGCCGCTCAAGAACACCGACAAGTTCCCACGGGATGCGTATTGAAGACGGCATTTTGTCGTTCGATGCACAGCAGCCAGTTCAATATGCGCATGTGCGACATAGGTCCAATCCAGATGTGCGTATTAATCACGTGAGACAAGTGTCCAATCAAGAACTACAAAGCCACGCCTTTTATCCTCTGGACCGCCCAGCGTCAGCACTGTCTGCACCTTCGCACATACCTCATTCGAAACAATCAACTCCAAAGCTTAAACGATTTTTACACATTGGAGGAGCTAAACAGAAGGCACATTCACCACGGACTCCGCATTCGGCTCCTCACGGAGGTAGACAACGAAATTATTCCCCGAAAACACCGCATTCGGCACCAACAGGAACACGACATCCCGAAGTTTACCGACCTTTTGCGGAAACTTCGCCGAAGTTTAGATATCCCAGTACGACTAGCGACGAAGAGTCCCACTATGCACTCCCTAGACTTGACAGCACCGAAGAAATTGGCTCATTTCGTAGAATGGGAGTAAGTGACGACAGTATTCATGAAAGTTTTGATTTAAATAGCCAATATAATGAAAACAGCAAGCCTTACTTGTGTCCTCAATCTAGTGCCGGGTTCGAACATGCGGGCGTTTCACAGGATGAAACAGAACATAAGATTACGTACATTACAGCAAAAGACTTGGTTAATACTAATGACGAAGAAGAAGATTATAATGAAGACGTGAACGAAGACAATTTAAGTGATTTAGCAATAACCGAGCAACCAACAAAGAGTAACAAATGTTCTGAAGATGAAATACAATATGTGGATGCTGTTAAGGTCAAAGGTCAAGGACGTATACCAAGCTTGATTTCTCCGACAGACGAGGAGGTCAAGGTCATTAATTTCCCTGTGTCTGACATTGAAGAACGAACTTCATTAAATTCTACTCCTCGTAATACAAATGGCTCAAGCACAGCGAACAAAGCTTCAGAGCAAAGTAGTAAATTTAAACCGATCTCGGAATCTGATGAAGGTCAGAATCTCGGTCAGCTAAACGGAGTGGTTAACCAAAATACTCCTTCAAATTCTGGTGCAATCGTTACGACGACTCAGACTCAAGCCGGTGCCTATCCAAAGAATGTTCTAAACAATCGGTCCTCTATCTCGGACGTTCCAGACATTATAAAACATGGCTTGTACGAGGAGGATGGGGTTTTCATTATCTAGGTCTGGTGCGCGTAGAGTTAATAAATAGAGATAAATGGGCGCGTCAAGGAAAAATGTACCTTCGGACAGAGGACATTCAATCTTTGAAATGACGTCAAAAAGTTGAGCTGACGACATGGCATGTTGTGCATTAAGGGGTATAATTAAGATAAGTCAAAAAGTCAAATTGTGCAAAATAAATTACCCATTATTTATGATGAGATAATTGACAATTGTACAATGTATATTCTCCCTAAATTATAGTAACAACTAAAATGTCAAAAAAAATATGACAGAATACACATTTTCCCGTGACGTGCCCCAAATAATTGTATTTTTAACTTAAATATATACGTGTTTATTTGTTAACTGTTGGAACAGTGGTTAATGTCCACGTATTTCGCGTAAGTGCAATTGCCCTAAGTGAAATTAAATTGCGCACTCCAATGTGTTACATGTATCATTTGGAGATATGGTGCGCGGAAATCGGTGTCGGCGAATTTCATGGATACCATATGGCCCATGAATGGGTGTGAAACTAAAACTGAAGATTAATCTCAGAGTATTCATCTGACTGGCTGAAATGAAGACATGTCAATAATGTCTATAAAATTTTGTCTTCAAGACAAGCGGTAGAAGTTTGTTTAGTTACAAGATTTATGTTTTGTGCCTTTTCGTATAAACGTTTGTGGCTCATAAATACTGTGTAGAGTGTCTAAGACATATATGTTTGCTTCTAATACTTGCTTACAAGTCATCTAGTAGTGTTTTCATCTATCTGTGAACGATTGTTGCCTTCAGAGATGAATTTAGACAGTGTTATGACTACACCGCAAATGTTATTTTAATTTCTAAACAAGGAATCGAAGTATACATTTTAAACTTAAAACAAATAAAGATAAATAATTTTACTTCCTTTTAAAAAATAACCATTAAAATGTATTGCCCAACATGTATTCGATAACAACCATAATAATCTAGGTAGGGGTAAAAACTGAAATCACAAAATCGTTATCAACCCGAGTTAGATTCTCCGCAAACGCAGATTGTTATTTTCTTATTTTAGTATAGATTCTTAAGTAGTTTTATACAATTATATGCAATTATGCATTAATGCGATTGCTTAGCTGCTAGAAAGAAAATTTTCTGCCTTTTTACCTGGTTTCAGTATATTCTCCTTACACTGTCGATTTTGTGACTTTTGGTTTTACCCAAACGTCTTGATTAAATGTCCTTGGTTTGCGAAATAACCAGAGTATTTTTAATGAACATTTCGTAAAAAAAGTAAAAATGATGTGTCTTATTATGTTTTAAGTTCAAATAGCGTATTTCTGTCTCGTGTGCAACTGTTAAAATATAAGATCGGTATAGCTAGAACATTTGTTGCGTGTATATTTCGTGAACATTTATTGATGTGAATATACTCGTGCCAAGTAATGTACTTAAGAGATATGCTATTGTATGTTTGTAGTGTAAAGATTCAAATGTTTTACCATGTCATTTTGCTCAAACACTTGTAACATGAATATGAATTTACTATGTTTTATGGCAATATTATATTGTGCATTATGTTAACTTGTATACTTTTGTATACTCAGTCGGTAGCGTTTTCGGAATCGCAAGGCTAGGCGCTGTCGCCGTGACGGTGCGGGTTCGTTCCCAGACGGAGACAATATCATTTGTCTGTAGCCTGTCCCTATATTTTCAGTTGTGACTGCTGAGTTGACGAAATTTTGATTATTTTATTTAAGCTGCTAAGCATTCGCTATGAAATCAAAGCATTATTGGATACGAAAGCCATTATTCGAAAGCCTAAGCAAATACGGCAAATGGCATTTATTCGGCAATTATTTTTGTCATGAAATTGGCATAACTTTTTTCTTATGCAATGTTTGTGACCCCTTAAGGGCCGTCTTCAGTCGTCATTGCAGTCGTGTGGATAAAATAGAAAATTATCAAAATCTCCCTGACGACAAGAAATTGCAGTTCAATAAACTCTGCAAACTTAATTTTTTTATATTACATACGTTTAGAAAAGTAAGATCAGTAAAAAATAAGATTAAAAAATTCCCTTAAATTCTCGTTACATCTAAACAATAAAAAATAAACAACACAAACCATAATTTTAAATGCCCCCTCCCCCCCCCCCCCATGATATTATTATATTGACAAATATTTTCTTGTCTTTTTAAAGAACATTCCATTATATAGAGAGAAATAAACGTTTGTTTTCCTTTTTCACATATTTACGCGACCATGAAATTTAAAGGCAAACAAAATTTGACGCCTGTGTTGGTTAGGCAATTTCACACAACACAAAGTTGTCAGTATCTTAATACTTAGGGATTGAAAATGATACATGTATTTTGTTGTTTTTTTTTTTGTGTGTTTTGGATGGAAATAGCATTTCATGGAATTTCTTGCTATTTTCATTTACCTTTTCAACATTTTAAATGTCTGTAAAAAGGATACAAATCATTACATTTATTTGAGTGCAGTTTTATTGAAATGCATTTTTGCCGTTTGAGAGATTTTGAAAATTAACTTTTTTCTATGAAATGACTGTAAACGGCCCTTCCACAAGTTAGTTGAAGTTCTTTTTATTAGAACAAATATTGACTACAATACGTTCCGATTTTGTAGCGGAAATTTAATAACAGACGAGAACGTTTCAACAATATGGTTCATTATTCTCACGAGATCAAACACATTTTTAATTTAAAATAGTGAGATCTTAAAATTCCCTTAACTTTTATTTACATAAATTCACAAAAACTAAAAAACAACAACAACAAACATCATTTTAAATGCCTACATGAGTAATATGATACTGACAACAATATCTTGTGTCCTCGTGACTTACATATGTAAACCTTTTGAGATATTAGTAAAAGTGTGTTTGACCTTTACTTTTCTGGTCGCTTCCTGGTCACGTAAACGGATGACAATCATTGATTTCTCTTTAAGTAGTTGAACGTTATTTACAAAGTACACAAAATTTTCTTGTCCGCATCATTACACTCACGTGGGGATTTAAAAATTATGTTTCTTAATGCTCAGTTTTTGTGAACTTATTATGTAAAAATATTTTAAGAATTTTTTAGGTCTAGCGTTTTTTCTTTACTTTTGTAACGTGTCTTACTGTATGCAAAATAAAGATACATTAGTAACATTCACTTGTGCAAATTATCATTGAACGACATTTTACCGTTATTGAGATTTTGATAGTGTTCTTTTTATCGATGAACGTGCAGGGGAGGAGTGTAGTGGACCCTTAACAAGATGGGCGTTTTATTGAACACTTGTGGCACCTTCGGGTACGTTGTCGGAATAAACAAGAGCTGTCAGAGGAGACAGCGCGCCCGACTATTCGAATCATTTGAAACAAATGCAACTATGGCCATACATTCATGTGCAATCAGGAAAAATATTAACAAGTGAATGGTAAGGGAGAAATTTATTTCAAATAACAGAAATAATTCCTTAATGTACCATAAATATTAAACTGAATAGGGGGATAACTAAGAAATATTTCTGGATTTGTTAGAAAACCTGTTAGTAATTTTTCATTAGAGACATTTACTTTTAGTTCAATATCAATCACTTCAGCAGAGTTATCGATGAAGTGCACTTAAAAAAAATGGAACAGTGGAAAAATGGCATAACTTGTAGAGTAATTATATTACAGTTATGGGTCTTGTTGGTAATGATGTAGATTTTGATTGTGAAAACATATTTAAAGTTTCAATGAAATATCGAATAGTCGAGGTAAAAACTAAATGCAAAAGGGGCATAACTTATAGAAATATTTCCAATAGAGCTATGGATCTTGTTGATAATGATTTAGAAACAGATGGCAAACATATATTCCAAGTTTCAAAGTAATATCTCCTGTTGTTTCAAAATTATGGGACAATTGCATAAGTGAAAAAGGGGCATAACTTGAAAAATATTGGTAGAAGATTTATGGGTGTTGTTGATAATGACCTAGATTTTGATGGTGAATATATTTTCCAGGTTTCAAGGTGATAGCTCAAGTAGTTTTAAAGTTAAGGGCCAAGTGTATAGTTTTCTTAACGCAAAATTTAAGTGAAAAGGGGGCATAATTTGAAAAAATATTGGGAGCATGGTTATGGGTCTTGTTGGTTATGATGTAGATTTTGATGGTGAAAATATATTTCAAGTTTCAAGGCAATATCTCAAGTAGTTTTAAAGTTATGGGCAAAATGCGTATTTTGCTTAACACAAAATATAAGAAAAAGGGGGCATAACTTGAAATATATTGACAGCAGAGATATGGGTCTTGGTGGTAATGATGTAGAATTTGATGGTGAATATATATTCCAAGTTTCAAGTTGATATCTCAGGAAGTTATAAGTTATTGACCAAAGTGCATATTTTCCTTAACGCAAAATGTAAGTGAAAAAGGGGCATAACTTGAAAAATATTTGTAGCAGAGTTATGGGTTTGTTGGTAATGATGTAGAATTTGATGGTGAATATTTATTCCAAGTTTCAAGTTGATATCTCAGGAAGTTATAAGTTAATGACCAAAGTGCATATTTTCCTTAATGTAAAATTTTAGTGAAAAAGGGGCATAACTTGAAAAATATTTGTAGCAGAGTTGTGGGTGTTGTTGGTAATGATGTAGAATTTGGTGGTGAATATATATTTCAAGTTTCAAGTTGATATCATAAGTTGTTTTCAAGATATGGACCAAAGTGCATTTTTGTTTAACGGACGCCGACGCCGACACCGGGGCGAGTAGGATAGCTCCCCTATTCTTCGAATAGTCGAGCTAAAAACGCATGTATGAAAAGGGGCATAGCTCTGACAAACATTAAAGATTTTAGCATCATAACCATTTTGTCAAAAGCAACGTTTAGTATACATGACAAAATCCATGTACAAAAAAGGACATAACTCTATCAAATGTAACCTTGACCTAAAGATTTTGGCATCATCACGAGGCTGCTATAATAAGCAATATTATTCAAAAGTTTGATGAAAAATATTAAGAAATGACAAAGTTACAGCCAACGTTAAATTTACGTGACAGACGAACAACCTGGACGGACGGACGGAAAAAGTGGCCCATATAATTTTATCGCCTTTTCCGAAAAAAGGGGGACACAAAAACTTATTTGAAATCCAATAAAGTTCATGTTTGGAAGTTGAATTTGCAAGGAACCTTTTCATATTAAGGCATTAGCATTAGGAAACTAGAATGTGTCCTCGGCCAATTATTCCCCCACTGCTAAAACATCAGTTGTAACAAAGGGCCATAACTCTGATAAAAACGGTTGCAGGAAAAAACATTTCTTAACGATAATCTACTCATCCTGATTGATTATCTGTGTAGTTTAAAAGATATCCGCCTGATAGTATAGGAGGAGTTGATGCCACAAGATTTGGAGGACGGAATTACGGATGGACGGACGGGTGCAACTCTATATGCTTTCCACCTCGTGTGGGCATAAAAAACGAATCAATTAGTTTTACAAACTACATAGGTCTTTTATAAATCAATTAACATAACAAAGCTGTCAATCATGTGATTATACCCGTGAATAAAGAATACATTATATTTGTCTCACTGACCTATTTAATGGCGATATTTAACTCCTTCCACGATAGACAAACCTTTATTGCGTTGGCGAACAGTTTAGATCCAGATCAGCCGGCTCATCCGTGCCGTCTGATCAGGATCTAAACTGTTCGCTTTTTTATTCTTTAGGTTATTTCTTACCAAAATGCGACCAGTGCCGATCCTGATCAGACTGCACAGATGTGCCGGCTGATCTGGATCTATACTGGTCGCACATGCGTAAAAATACGACTGCAACTGTGTGTAAAGAGAGGAGGAGAGTACTTCGAGGGACTGTAAAAAAATAAACCGCATCGGACAATAAACATCCGAGATAATAAGGTAGTTTCATTATTTAATGAACGCCCCTCGTATATGGAGGAAAGGGTTAACTGTAAACAAAAACCACCTGCCATCAAAGGCCACTTTTGGATCCCCCGAGTGGTATTTGGAGACAAGTTTGACAGTACAGGCAAACTGCAACAGAGCATATTGACAACATTTAGTATTATAGTAATCATTAATATTATACATATGCAAATGCATAAAATTGTCAAATGTCTCTATAAAAAATGCAAACTATATTACACTTGCTGAGAAGGCAGATTTAAAGCATCGATTCGAACAGAATAAACGGCAACAAAGTATTTAACCAGTATTACATGGGGCAGGTCACCGGAATAGGTGTATTCGGCGATATATTTGACATTTTAGTATAAAAAATAGTTGGAAAGATCTATTACTTTCTTATTGCTTATAGAGAACTGTGTTACTAATTTTTACTCTTAATATTATTTTTACCATGAATTGCATGAGAACCAATGTCGTCTGCACAACTTTATGACGTCATTTCAGGCTGGGAATAATGTCAATTACCCGAATACCGGTACACCTTTTCCCGTGACCCGCCCCAAATATGGCTGCATAAGGTCAATAGGATGAATTCCTTTGAGCTAAATATTAATTAGAAATGTCCTTAATTCCATGTCCTCTGGGTTCAAGTCTTGTTTAAGACTTATTTTCCCAACATCATATAAATGCGTCAATGATGTTTCCTTCGCATTGTTTATTTTGAGATCTTTAAAAATAGTGTCAAGCGTTATCTCATTTCCTACATGTATACATTCTGGATTTCTTTCATAATCACTATGAGAAGGTATTTTATGAACAACGAGACTCGTACCATTGTATTCCAGCGAATTGTTTGCCAGATTTCTCAACCCAACAATTACGGTATCACACGGCATCGGCTCTTTCATTGGCCGAAACTGTAAGTCTTCTATATTCATACCTTCTTCTCTTAATTTCTTAGCGCCATCTATAAATAACGTGTATGTCGGTTCATTTAACATTTCACTCATCAAAGTGTTCGATTCAGTCGGGTATGTGAGCTTTGGTTCCTTAATATTGTGTTGTACATTAGATCGGTGCTCGAGCTGTAATACGAAATTTGCTATTGTAAACGTATTGTCGAAAATTCCCTGTCCAAGACCTTTAGCATCATCTTGGTTAAGCATCCGATCTAGCATCACTTCAATCCAACCACTTTCTAAACTGGATACCCCGTGAGGCTGAGCGACATGAAGCGCCAGTCGTTTCCGGTCATCTTCAATCACCGCCATTGTGGTCACCGGGTAATAGTTCTCTTCAATTAACCTCTCCCTTCTGGTTTTCCTGCCAAGTAATTGAAACCCGTTCTGGTCCGTGAAAAACGAATTTCCGTTCTCTATCTCGGTTTTAAATCTAAGAATAACTTCTTTATTTGCGTTAACTTGACGATTTTTAGACATGTCTAGTTCGGTTCTAATATGCACGCCTCTTGCCTTAATTCCGTCAATATTGTACACTGTGGTTATTAGGCTAAACCCAGAATACACTGCTCTCACTTCCGAAACAAATTTCCCCTTAGTTACAGAAACGACCGGTAAACCAGACAAAAACTGCCCAGCCTCACCTTCGGGAGCGAAAATATACGCACCACTACGCTTAGCTTTGTATGCCAATACTGCCGTTTCGATGGTAATTTCTTCCCCATCTAGTAGCTTCAGTTTAGTAGGGAATCCCGTTCGTCTGTCAATTTCTACTCTAATGTAATTATTTTCTAATACTATTGGACCGCCGGTGGATGTCAAACTTGTTTCCTTTGGCAAAACCGTTCTAGGCTGGACCTTATCCTCTTCGTACGTCAAGTTCTTCTCCTTTTTGGTCGCGAAAGCTTCGATGAGGTAGGTCTGAATACTAAAGGGAGGTAACTTTACAACAAACGAGATGCGAGAACTGACGTTTCGAGTAATTGTATCAGCTTGGAATTCAATGGTTTTACGATCGGATGACACGAATATGTATTTTTCGTGTGATATTACTGGTAAACTTATTACATCGTGGCGCCATCTAGGTGTTGGATTAGAGACAACTAATAGAGAACCTCCTTTCATAAAATTAGTTGACACATCAAATGTTACATATGTACGAACAGAAGTGCCACTGTCCCGTTTCGAGGTATCTTGGAATATATCTGCAAATTTACCATGCGTCAGTAACTGGGATGTAATCATTATCATTGCTGATTTGGCCTTGTTTAGTGCGGTAAACAGTCTATATTGAAAATCGGATATAACCGGGGACACGGATGTTCCGGTGATGCCGTCATGATGCAGAAACATCCCCAGTTCCCGTCGTGCTATGCGCAAATCTGACGTCACTTCCGTATAGAATCCATACTTATTTGCCTTGCTCTTCGCATATGCGTGCGCATAAACATGAAATATGTCCGCCATTTTAAGAACACTTTGCAGTTCTCGTGAAAATTGCTTGTTAAAAGGTCTTGTACTAAAGTATCCGGTCCAGTAGTCGTTCTGGTAGTCCGAATACGGGAAGAAGTCACCGGAAAGAACCGGAAATCTGCTGCCGTCTTCAACGCTTCGAACGTTCTGCTGCGCTTTAATCTTGGTAAAATATTCGTTCAACGTACCAAATTTAAACTTGATTTTCCATTCAGACTTAGCATTCATGTAATTAAACAGTTTGGTATAGTGTTCATGAATGAGATCGAAATCTCGCTCTGACGTGTAAGTAAAGTCCTCACCCAGAAACATAGGCAGGTGCAGCTTCTGGGCAACAGGTTTGCCGTTAGCGTTGAGATTATTTCTCCTGTAAAGTTCCGCAGTTATTCTATATTGTTCATAGAGAACTCTTGATCTTTCTTCAATATTTTTGTCATTTATAAACACAACTTTGTGAATAGGCTCAGTGTGCATAAAAGCGTATTCCCTGCAGATGTGCTGGTTGTATGGTCCGCACGTGTCACCAATCCAGTAGCCTCGATAAGCCATTAAGTGACACAGAATAGAATTGGACTTTGCATCACTCCAAAGCGGTTTCCATTCAAATTCCAGAGCTTCTTTCTTCATTAGTGTCCCTTTAATTGCTTGATGAATTCGCAAAATCACCATGTTTTCTATACCGGACTTCTTCCATAGGTAAGGAAACGTGCTTGAATAACCAAATGGATCATTTGCCCAATTATTCACTGGCTTTACACCTAAATTCTCCAAAAGCCACTGATGTCCTTCTATAAGTTGATCTACGACAGGATAATAATGTGTGATAGCTTCATCTGGCATGACCCAACCACCTGAAACGATTTCGAGACGGCCATCTTGTATCAGTGCGCGCACGCGCTTTTTGACGTCATCATTGATATCCTTCCACCATCTTTCAAGAAAAACTGTTTCTGCCCATTGAAATGTCATGTCCTTGTATTGCTCCAGTTTCTTAACCATAGTATCAAGAGTTCTTTGTGTAAGAGATCTGTAATAGGATTCCATTGTCATTCCGTATCCCGGATCCACGTGAGAAAATGGAATAAGTAGTACCTCGATTTCGTCGAGGTTTGGTCCGTAAGCAACACTTTCGTTTTTAACGGGTATCTCATACTCTTGGAAACTTTTGCCATTTACAAACTTGTAAACTGTTTTCTCTGGTAGATCGTATGTGTATATAACGTCATCAGCTCCTACAAGACGTTCGTGTTTGCTTGAGCGCGCGCTGCGTGTCGTCTGCGTCGGATTCGTGTCGAACAAGGACATTTTCATCTGAAAGACATTCTTTGCATGTAGAGTGATGAGTGACACCTCAAAGAATCGCACGAAGAAAAATATGACGAAAAATATTAGAATCCGAATCACTATCTTCCTTCTGTACAAACATCTCCTTAACGACATTATGAACACCGGATAAAACAACGAGGATTATTTTTTTGCCGACTCACGAATCTGCATTACCAAACCTGAAATATAAAAAAAGGTATTTACATTAATATCTCATTACAGTGATACAATTAATATGGATTTCGAACATTTTGCACCTGCCGACATTATTAGATACTTGATAAGGTCAAAGATGCATGTACCTTATGTGGGGTGAAAGTGAACATTTAATAATAATAGTGATATTTAATTAGGAAGATGATAGAATCTTTTTCGCTTTTACCGCTCGTTTTGCACGGACTACAATAAAGTAAATATTATACCGCTGGACAGTTGCCTAGGGCGTTTTAATCCAGGAAACAAGAAAGGATAACAACCGGTAATTAAAATTGACAAACTGTGCTAACAATAATACACCTATCATATCCATTTAATTTCTCAGCATAAGATCGGAGAAAATTCTTCAAACTTAAAAAATAATAATAAAAAAATGTTGATGAAATCATCATTGAAAATCAATGCCTTTAAAACTCAATGACATTTAATCAATGTAGGTATAAAAACAAAGTAAAATAATCGCCAGTAGCGGTAACAGTTTCCATTAACGCTGATTTCTGTCTCCTTATTTGAATAAAGATTATAAAGAAATTTTAATCAAAACTAGTCAATTCGATAATGGCGCGAATATTTATCTGTATAAAAGAAGTTGCAGCGTTTTAAGCCGGTTTTAAAATATCCTCACAAAAGCTACAGCCGATTTTGTGACTTGGGTTGCCCGTGATTAAATTCTTTTGTTTACAAAGAGACCGTCGAATATTAATATAATAGTATTATAATAAAGTATTCTAACTCGTGACCCAAATGAAATTGAACTTTTTTTCGATTATATTCAAAGCCGAAAACTCAGGGACAACAAAATTGCCTTTAACGCAGACAATAAATCTAAAATTAGGACCGAGTTACCTTTCCCAAGATTATAATCGGTTGGTTATAGTTGGTTATTTATTTAAAGTTAAAATATAAAATAAACATGAAATGACGCCCAACATGTTTTAATTTTTATTGACCTTTAAATTTTGATATATTCATTGCACGGAGTAGAAGTAAGGTCACTAAAATCACAATGAATAATAACAAAACTGTATTTTGTACTTGTTACAAGTAAATACAATATGTTTTGTAAATTCAGGAAAGTATGGCAAAATTAATTGTTTCACTTCGAAAAATAATAGGCCTACACGGAAAATGATATTTTGCTAAAAAAGAGATGATTTACTTGAAATTAATTTTGTTTTCATTTTCCTGACCATTAGAATTTGTTTAAAATTCACCCAATTACTCTATTAACATTGTTATTTTACAGATCAAGATTTATATTACCTGGTATTGCTTGTTTCGGAAACAATACTTGTTGACTTAAACGTACTAAAATAAATTTACAAACCAGAAAAAATTATGTAAGAAGTAAATCTTTAATTCATGTATTTGCGGACAAATTTGTTTTGATATACATACCTTTAAATTACAAAAGTAAAAGTAAAAGAATTATCTATACGCTTTATATAAAATTTGCAAAGCTGTTTTAACATAAAATAGCGATTTTCAGATTTTGTATATTTTGGTATGTATATACTGTAACATCATGCAAAGTTTATTTCATATCTAAACATGTAAAACTATAATATTTCAAAACTGCAGTTTAAATAATGTTATCTTTTTCTCAGAATAATTATCTACTTATTTAAATAAATTTTTAACAGTCACAAAATGAAAAAAATGTTATGAAACAGTACAAAACCTCTTTCATTTATAATCCAACGTTAACTTCACTTTACGTTGCATAAAAGTGCAACTATAATCTCGCAAAATAAACAAATGTACAGTTGTTGTTGTTGTTGTTGTTTTTCTATAAAAATATTTGTTTTCTGTATCATTAGATTTGAACAAATTAAATGTTATCCATTTTAAAACAATGTACATTTGAATTTTCCGTAAAGCTTTCAGCGAAATTTCACAGCTTCACAAACGATGCGCCTACAGGCGACGGGCCGGTGTCAACGTAAACGTCGTTTTTACTTCCTTAAATATATTGGTAGGGTAAATTCAGGTAAATATAAACATTCGTTACAACAGAAAAGACTATATTATTTTTCAAATATTTGTATAAACGAGTTATATTACAGCTTTGTTTATAATAAAGTTCATGGTGCACAGTTTCATTTACAGTGTTCATTGTAAATGGTTTTGAATCATTTTGTAGTAATAATGTACTCTCCGTCTCGAAGGTTTAAAGATATATGCTGAAGATTATAAGACTGAGATTAGAAACCAGTCTGAAATCTCAAGGAACTGATTGGTTGAAATGGCGACCAGTCGTCATTTCAGTAAATCAGATCCTTGAGTTTTAGACTGGTTTCCATTCTCTGTTTTATAATGTAATGGCATAGTAACCAATAACGACAATCTGCTACCGTTTAATAGTTATAGGAAATGGCATATAAAGGTTGATTGCTGCTCGCTGCAGATGTGCGTTATTTAAAAATAATAAACATAGCCCATTTTCGATCCGTTAATCCTTATAGATACATTTTTAAGAAGAACTTACGACTTATACTACGTAATACGTTGTTACAAAACTCAGTCGGTTAATTTCCGAAGTTAGATACAAAACCTGACAGTCCGTATTTTATCAAAGTTCGAAGAAAAAAATGACGAAGCATATTCAATACTTACAATAATTTAATCGCGAACTCCTAACCTTTTGGCCTAGAACAATTATGTCTGTCATTGCATTATTTTCTTTTTTCCTAAACTATACGTCTCACAATTTCAAAATTGTTAAGTCCAAAACTTTGACGGAATCAACAAGTCTTTCTATTAATTGTTTTCTGTTTCTAAACTTTTTAACAAGTCTTACAATATTGCATCGCAAACTTTTTAAGTCCGAATCTTTTGTATGCAAAAAACTGAGTCCGGCACTCCATTTTTCTTCTAAAGACGTTTTTCAATGCTCTGAAAACCTAACAAAATAGTCACAAGTACACAGTCTATGATTAGAACGAATTGTTCAGCGAATTGCTTAGAAACAATTGTTAAGGAAAAATCTATGCGCAATTGGAATTCCGATTCACATAAATATCTGTTTACATTGAAACATAATAAAAGCTGTTCTAATAATTATATATAGCTCGCACGATTACGTATAATTTAGAACAAAATTTTAGCCCTAGCATCTCAGCTGTAAGGGGAAGTAACTGCTGCGAGGCGTTTGCAAAACTCTTACTGGGTTCTTTTGTATACCGAACAACACAAGTGCCAGATATTTCTTGTGTAAATTAATCATCTTGTATAAATATCATTTTCCTCCATTACCACACACCATATGCATTGATTTCCTGTAGGCGGGAAAATAGTTCAAAACGTGAAAGACTGTTAAGCTCAACCGCGTCATATATTAAATGCAGACTCCATAAATAATGCAATAATAATACATCTTCCGACCGAAAACAAATGCATTTAAAGACTTTCCACATTGTATGTTTTTACTATTGCTTGTAGTTTTGCCGTTTTACATTAATGAATATTTCAAATACAGCAAAACCTATGCTAAAGACCACCTGTAAAAATACCGTGATTTAATAAAGACCATAGTTGTCCCACTCACTATTTACCGAACAAATTCACATGTGAACAAAGACCACCTGCCTTAAAATATCAACTTTTCATTTCCCCTGAATTGTCTTAGAGGACGACTGTAATGAAATTGCCCATCATTTCTACTTTATTTCATGAAAATTATCTGTAAGAAAGACTCGGAGTGTTTGCGTTCAGATTCATTTGATTTTGAGTTTATGTGTGCACCTTATTAAACATTATGTGTGCACTTTATTCCTCATTATGTGTGCATCCTATTCCTCATTATGTGTGCACTTTATTCATGATTATGTGTGCACCTTATTAATTATTATGTGTGCACCTTATTCATTATTATGTGGGCACCTTATATCTCATTATGTCTGCACCTTATTCATTATGTTCAGTGACTTACGTAGTTCCCTAGAAGTTTCATTAGCGACTTAAATTAATCGGTTAATCTATATTACAGCTGAATTAATTTTATTTAAAAATAATTTTCCATGACTGTGAAAACATTCCGATAAAAAAATCCGCTACTGGGAGTGGGGTGTTGTTTGTGTGTCGGGGTGGGGTAGGCGGGGGCAAATATACACGTATAACGGATATTGCTAGAACGTCTGACCATGTCATGTTGCTGTGCTGTTGATTTTTAGATAAAAGTACAGAGATACTCGCTATATTTTCAAATAAAATTTGTTTCCTTTAAAACAATTAACAAATTAAAAACTAACCTTTTTGGCCATCATTTAACCTTTTTAACGTCCGTGTTATGACAAACAGTGTTCGCTTTAAGTAACTGCATGTATATTGCAAGATATTCTTAATCCGAAAACAAATAATGATGACATCGAGATCACCAAAAAAAACTAAAAAGTCAGTGATATATAGCCTTATATCACATGGTTTCATCATCTATCAATTAACAATATTGTGTTCCGTTCATCTGCCGATTCCAGCAGGACTAGTTCGTAGCTTTACATTTTTGGATTTGAATTGCTAATGTGATCATTGAGTAAGTGGGAGACTCTAATAACAACGTTACGCAGTGTAGAGCAACAACATGTGCACAAGGTTATAAAACTGTTCATGGAAACCATTCTAAAATCTCAAACATCTGATTGGCTGGAAACCAGTCTCAAATCTCAAGCATCTGATTGACTGGAAACAAGTCTCAAATCTCATGCATCTGATTGGCTGAAATGGCGACTGGTCGCTATTTCACTCAATCAGATGCTTGAGATTTGAAACTGGTTTCCAATCTCAGTTTAATAACCTTCGGCCATGATCAAACATACTAGTACTGGTATTTAAAACGATTACATATGCGAACTACGGGGACTTTTCACATGTCAAATAAATGTAGAGTCATACACATTTAATAAAATCAGAACCGGTAGCAAGATTTCCAAAAGGGGTTCGTTTGGGGCAGTCATAATGATTCCCAAAATCTGGCCAAAATCCCGTTGATAATTAAATATTGCTGCCCGGAAAGGGGGTTTGTGGAAACCGCTTAAACCCCGTTTGGATCCGCCCGTGGATGAAAACGTAGACATAGATCGGCCTTCTGCAAAATTGTTCTGATCTAATCCATCTGATCTAACTGATCTGATCTGGAGGTTATAAAACTGAGATTGGAAACCAGTCTCAAATCTCAAGCATCTGATTGGCTGAAATGGCGACTCTTCGCCATTTCAGCCAATCAAAATGCTTGAGATTTGAGACTGGTTTCCAGCCAATCAGATCCTTGAGATTTGATACTGGTTTCCATGCTCAGTTGTATAACCTTGGGAACTGATCTAATGTTGGTAAAACAACCCCGAATATTCTGAATAAATCGCCTAAATATAAAGACAGACCGATTCCAATTCGCTCATTCTGTGTGTCGTAGAACTCGCTTATTCGATGAAGTTCAGCACCAATACTGTTGTTGAATATTAATCAAGCTAAGTGGTTATGACAATTAAATGACAATATTGCGTGGGGTGATGTGTAAATGCAGGAATAATAATCAACAGCAATCCGGGCAAAATATAACAAAAGCTAAAACGTTGTCAGTGTCTTTTCCAAACATGTGTATTTGAGCGTACGACATGTTGACACTATTTTCGGAGCTGTTAAATGTTAGTTTTGATAAATTCTTATTTTTGTTTATAAATTCTTTTTACAAAGAAGTGTCTTGAAAAGGGCCATAAAAACTTAACATGAGTGAAAACAAGTCAGTATTAGGTTATCATACAGCCCCAATATAAGTGATTATGGACAAGTTGACAGTCACTTGATACTATGATTAAATAATCAAAAATTACCCTGTATAGTATACTACTCAAAATTTGATAAGAATCACTTAAAATGTTGTGTTTTTTCTCTACATAAGATTGTAACAAAATATTTCCTTTATAAATAAGATTAATTTGATCATCAATTCTGTTCTTTCCGTAAACAAAGCGCTAAAAAATCTACAATAATTTATAGAGCGCCTTGCATATAGTGGTTAAAGTCAACAGTCACGTGATATTCTGTTCATATATCGGTTTGATGTCGGACGCGCGGTATGATAAAATTCCGGATTCCGAACGACAATTGATTGATCAAATGCTAGAAAAATAAGTAAAATATATAAAGATGGACATTTTATCTACGTTTATGTAAAGTTCGACAACTAGTCAGATTTTGCTTATATCCTCAAAGCCCCTGAACTGTCAAGAAATGGCATTTTCTAGAGTACATGTATTAGTCAAAAATTTGTTATCTAACATATACAAAACTACGTTTGATGGCTTATTTATTTGTCAAATAAGACTAAACAAATATTTCGGAAAAATAAATTGATGGACATGTTTCTAACCTCGGACACTTTTTATTCAGTTATCTTATTCAATGGAATTCGCCTACTCATGTATTATTTAAATATAAGAAAATGGGAACTTTGAACGCTACCGAAAGAAACGATCTATTGTAGATTGAAAACATCAAACAGTTAGTGAAATGAAATCCTTTGAATGGTTTAAATAATGTTTCAAGTTCGAGTCTTTGTGAATCAACCCCGCTTATGTAAAGATACATATCTTTTGTATTTTTTTAATCCGCGGCACTTCTATACTAAATTTGAAATTAAAAATGTATTTTAGTGATAAAAATTAATTTTAGCTGAAAATTTCTCATTTAAATTAAAAAATAAGTTATAATAAATATAAATAAGTAAGATTCACACAGAATGCTTAATAAGGTGCAAAACACAATGCTTGATAAGGTGCACACACAATGCTGAATAAGGTGCACACACAATTCTGAATAAGGTTCACACAGTATGCTTAATAAGGTGCACACACAATGCTGAATAAGGTGCACAATAATGCTGAATACGATGAACAAAAAATGCTGAATACGGATGCACAAACAATGATGAATAAGGTGCACACACAGTGCTGAATAAGGTGCACACACAATTCTGAATAAGGTTCACACAGTATGCTTAATAAGGTGCACACACAATGCTGAATACGATGAACACAAAATGCTGAATAAGGTGCACGAACAATGATGAATAAGGTGCATACGGAATGGTGAATGAGGTGCACACAAAACTCTGAATAAGGTACGCGCATAATGATGCATTAGGTGCTTATACAATGATGAATAGGATTTACACTATCTTAAAATCAAAAGATTATTGATGCAAGCACCTTTTTTTAAAGATAATTATTTTATTTGATCAATTTCATTTATCTAAATTTGAATGTAAACAGATATTTTTCAAAAATGAAGAAGGTGGACGCAAATAAGTGAAGAGATTTTCAATTTCGAATCAATTACATAATTCATGTAACAAAATATTTCCTTTATAAATAAGACAAATTTGATCATCAATACTGTTCTTACTGTAAACAATCACTGAAAAATCTACATTTATTTATATAGCGCCATGCATAGTTTAACTGGTTAATGATAAGTAGTCACGTGATATACTATTAATATATCGGTAATCGGGTTCCCTTGGGTAATACCGTACCGTTGTTTACAATACGGATATTACCCGTTCTGTTAAATTTTCATCCAGTTTCAACCAGATTCAATGCAATTTGCCTATACATTCATTTATTGTTAATTAAATAGAATAAGGAACTTTGAAAGCCACCAAAAGAAATAATCTATTATAGATTGTAAACAGAAATCAGCGAGTGACATAAAAGGCATTGAATAGTTTAAATAATGTTCCAATTTTGAGTCTTGTGAATCTACCCGTTTTAGTCAAGATACATATCTTTCTTATTTTTTTCTATCCGCGGCACTTCAATAGGTAATTTGAAATTAAAAAGATGTCTAATTATTCATGTTTTTACAGTTTTAGCTGATTTTTTTTAATTAACAACAATTCTTCAACAAGAGCCAGTCGGAAACGAGTGCACGCTCGACTATTCGAATAGTCAGACATATTTAAGCACATTTTAAACTGGGCTTCATTTAAACTGGGGAGTGATTAAGGAGTTCATGACACCCCCCCCCCCCAAAAAAAAAAAACACACACATGAACAAAAGTTTCTTGATCCAAGTTAAATCAATAAATTACACTTAATTTATTCGTGTAGGTTTTTTTTGGAGGGTTTACACAACCCAGTCCATACACCCTTGATCCCACACCAATCTACCCACTATCCCTGCCCACCTCCAACCCCCACCCACTTAACCACTCAACGCCCAATTATCCCTTTTTTGTCTTTTGTCTTGCTATGGCTGTATAAATAATTAAAACGAAAAATAATGTATAGTATGTGTTGGTGTGGTGGTGTGTTGTGTAAGGTCTGGTGGTGTGTTGTGTGGTATGGTCTGTTATAGAATAGTATGGTATGGTGTGGTGTGGTGTGGTATGGTACGGTACAGTACAGTACTGTGTGGTGTGGTGGTGTGGAGTGGAGTGGAGTGGAGTGGAGTGGAGTGGAGTGGAGTAGAGTGTATCGCCCCACCCACCCCAAAACCACTCAACACTTTCAACCAAAGTATATAAAGTTCATCTGTATTAAACCTTTTCTATAGCATAACATAAGAAAACACTAACATGCAAACTTTAACCATAATGTCTTAGTCTTAATTTAAAAAATTCAAAGTGAAAAAGGGCAAAAATAAAAATTAAAAAAGCAGGGACGAGTTATGGGCCTCTGAACATCAACCTGATGTAGGATAAAATAAAGTTGTAAAAAGTTTCAAAGCTGTAGTTTTAATAGTATAAAAGTTATGACCTGTTACCAGCTTGCATGCAAACTTTAACCTTAATTTCTATGTCAAAAAAGGACCATAATTTGTACAAAATGGAAGTTAGAGTTATGGTTATTGGCTAACACACTCTGGATATGATGATAAACAAGTGTTAAAAGTTTTAAAGCTGTAGTGTAAGTAGTATGGAACTACACTAGCTTGCATGCAAACTTTAACCTAAAATTCTTAGTCGAAAAAGGGCTAAAATTTGATCAAAATCAAAGAAAGAGTTATTGTTCATACATATTCGGAGTCATGATGGTGAACAAGTGTCTTAAGTTTTAAACCTATAGTACAAGAAGTATGAAAGTAACTAGCTTGCATGCAAACTTTAACCTGAAATTCTAAGTCGAAAAAGGGCCAGGAACAAAATGGAAGTAAGAGTTATGGTTCTTGGCATACACACTCGGGATTTGGTGATGAACAAGTGTTGAAAGTTTCAAAGCTGTAGTATAAGTAGTATGGAAGTTATGGGTTTGTACACTAGCTTGCACGCAAACTTTAACCTGAAATTCAAAGTCGAAAAAGGGCCATAATTTGATCAAAATGAAAGTTAGAGTTATGGTTCTTGGCATACACACTCGGGACAAGATGATAAACAAGTGTGCCAAGTTTCAAAGCTGTAGTATTACTGAAGTTATGAGTTTGTACAGTAGCTTGCACGCAAACTTTAACCTGAAATTTTAAGTCGAAAAAGGGCCATAATTTGATTAAAATGAAAGTTAAAGTTATGGTTCTTGGCATACACTCTCGGGACATGACGATGAACAAGTGTGCCAAGTTTCAAAGCTGTAGCTATAGTAGTTTTTAAGATATAGGTAGGTTGCACGCAAACTTTAACCAAAGCAGAACGCCGACGCCAACGCCAGAGTGAGTAGAATAGCTCGACATATTCTTCGAATAGTCGAGCTAAAAACACATCTACATTAAATACTTTGAATGTACTTTTATTTTAATGCATTATATTGTGTTACGATTAATATTAGCCACATTTCAGGAATTGAAGTATTCCACCTGAACTGTGAAAAGGCAGTTTTAATTAGTGTTGGGATATCGGTTGCAAATCACAATCGATCATCAGTTGGAATCGGTTGCGACTTCCGATGTGATTTCACCGATTATTAATCGGTTTATAAATCATATCTGTGTTACATTAACAAATGGTTTCTAATACGTAGCTTATAAAATATCCCTTATTATTGTGTGTTTGCTGCTATTTTCTACATAAAGGTTGGTGTTCCAATTACAAAAATAAAACTTTTCGTGTGTTTTTATTTAATATTCACTGACAAGAATGAATGAACAATGCTTAACAAAGAATACACACCCCAAAATACTTCGTTGATAGCACTTTATGCCCAAAAGGTCCTACCAATTAATTTCAATCATGACTATAGTACAAATATTGACCAAGATATGTTTAATTGTGCAGTAGTTTACAGCCGGGGGTATACATCGATTTAAATCGATTATGGGATAATGACATCGATTATCGACATCGGGAGGTTCTTACTGATGATTAATCGATGTCTTTCGATCATCGGCACATCACTAGTTTTAATGTTGAGAAATAAAGTTTACGTCCATTTTTCGAATAAATGAAATATGGCAATGAACGTTATCAGGTTATATTCCAATGTCCCATATCACTGCATAATTATTGTCACTTGACCTTGCAAAAAGCCCGCAAAGTATTCCCATCTGTGTGTATAAGACAATTTCATCTCTACATGTATAACAATCTAAATCTTGTGTGATGGTATTTATGCAGTGTTTTAAAATACATTATACATTTAGTCAAGGTTTTAAAAAGCTTTTTAAAATTAAAACAAACTAGTAAGTACTAGAATGAACATTGAAGCGGATATTGTAATTCAATATTTCGGATTCATTTGAGTGGAAAGTGAAATTAGTAAATTATTTAAAAGCGCACTGACCTCCATACAAAATCCCAAACCACGCCGACAACTCCAATGTATGTGTAACCGAATCACGCTTTTCTCGTGCTGCACGCGGTATAGTAATTTATCGATAACTTCACATTATTGCGACAAACGAGTTTATGTAAATACTGTTTTTATCAGAATTTTTTTTACAAGTTTGTTATCGCCAAGTTGTCTCGATGAGTAATGGGCCAAAGATCATAAAACTGAAATTAGAGACCAGTCTCAAATCTCAAGCATCTGCTTGGCTGAAATGGCGAGCTGTCGCCATTTCAGCCAATCAAATGCTTGAGATTTGAGTTTGGTCTCCATTCTTAGTTCAATTATCTTGGGCCCTGATCACAAGAACAAAATATCTGGTCTGCCAAATTCAGCGTAAGATACTGTTTGGTTATATAAAACAGAGTATCACGTGACTGTCTGCTTATCCATAACCAGTTAAACCGAGCATTAGGCCGGTATTCCATAGTTCCGTGATGCGTGATCCGTGACCCTTGCCCGTATCCGCGTCCGTGTCCGCGATTTTTCACTCGCCAAAGATATCGTTGGTTATATTCCATATCTCCGTGTCCCTTAAACGTCGCAGACACGGATACGGACGCGGAGGTATGGAATATACCCAAAGATATCTTTGGTGAGTGAAAAATCGCGGACACGGATCACGGAAAACGCATCACGGAACTATGGAATACCGGCCTTGGCCTTTCTTACATGTAATGTATAAGCCTATACTCAGAGAAAAAAAATTGTCCGATGTATAATATTTATTAAACGCGTGAAATTCAAAAAAGCCAATTTTCAACACATTACTGGCAGTATTGGCTCAAATTCCTTAAGGTAATTCATAATTGCACACAATACAGTTACAAATGGTTAGATGTGAAAATAAGATTCTCGTTTCAAAAATACTGTAATCATATTGTTATATTTACATTCCTATTGATTTCTTCGTTTTAAAAAATTCGGTTCATTTTGCATGAACCGCATGACCCGTAATGACGTCAGTAACGTCATGGCTGTTACTATTGAAAACTCCCACGTATTACTCCCCCTTTTCACTTAATACTAATTTTTGAAAGCGTTCGACTTAAGTTTATTTAAAGAAAAAAATGAGTAAAATGTAAATATAAGTAATGATTCTTATTTTGGTGCGGTTCATGCAGATTGGACGTGCACGCGAGAGCTGGCAAATTTACCATAAAGCGCTAGCGCGCTTTATGGATTTGCCAGCTCTCGCGTGCACGTCCAATCTGCATGAACCGCACTAAAATAAGAATCATTCCTTAAATAAACAGATGAATATTGATAATTAAAGGAGACAGTTGTTGAAAAAAAAGAATTTTGTTAAAAAAGTAACAAAATGTAGTACCTGCTATGTTGTTTAATCCTGGTGTCAAAATAAAGCACTTTCCACTCATATAAATCCAAAATAATTAATTACAATATCCAGATCAATGTTCCCTCTAGGGCCAACCAGTTTAAAAACTCATTATTCCCACTTTTGTCTTCTGTTATTGTCAACATTCATCAGTTTTATAACAATAAAATAACAGTATTTTTGGAAATTGTTTAAAAAAAATGATAATTTTATTTTCACAGCTCATCACCAGTAAAACTGTATTGGGTGCAAGAATGAATCACCTTAATTCTTTTTTTCATTGAATGTTCTCTTTCCTTCGATACCAAATTTACAAGTGTGCGGTAACAATGAAGATACTGTAGTTTTTGTTGACCCGCCAAAAAAAACATTTTGAACTTATGAAGCTTTATTTTTAATATTTTAATGTTATTTAAATTCTTTAAAATAAAAAATACGACCAAATTAATGTTTCTCAGTAAAAGACAACTATATTTTTATATTATAATGTTGTTTAAATTATTTAAAATAAAAAATACGGTCAAATTAATTTTTCTCAGTAAAAGATAACTATATTTAGTATAATTTATTAACAATGAATTTTACTTACTCTGGTGATTATTATCCCATACAAAATATAAACTAGTATAAACTAGATAATTTATCTGAAATTTTAACTCAATATTTCTTAAAGGGATTTTTAAGTTACTGTACGATATAATTCAATATGAAAAGCCAAGTTTGTTATAACTCTAGTGTGTGTGTATTGTTGAATACAATCCTTTTGTGTGTAACCTGAAACGCGATATTTGAATAGTGTTAAATCATTTTATTTCGCGTGGGTTTAATTTTCGCGTATTTCACGCTATGGCAATAGCGAGAAATTCAACCCCTACGAAATTAAACCATTTAACAGTGTTTCTTTATTGGAAAATACTGTTGCGCAAATTCATGCCCCCGCAAATTTGTTATTTACAGGTTTTGCGCGAAAATTTGTCCCCGCGAAATTAAATGATACTACAGTAATGACAGCCGCAGTCTGAATTTCGGACGCATGGGGGTATTTTAGTCAGAATTCAAACATAATGGAGCAAAATAAAAAATCTTAAACTGGAATTGAATTTGATTTTGAATACTTATAATAAAATCGGTTACCTTTGCAAGTTGCTTAAATATTAAATATTGACCTTTCTTTCGTGGTTTCTTTTGAAAGAGGCCTGGTCGGGTATCACCACAATAATAATATAAAGCGTTTTCAAAAATCATATTTTATATTTTAAACTGTACAAGATCTGTTAACAGAGTTAATGTGATGTCATATTCTTACCCAGTCAACCTACGAGTCAATATATTTACATCCGGTCCCAAGGTTATAAAACTGAGATTGGAAACCAGTCTCAAATCTCAAGGATCTGATTGGCTGAAATGGCGACTGGTTCAGCCAATCAGATGCTTGAGATTTGAGACTGGTTTCCAATCTCAGAAACCAGTCTCAAATCTCAAGGATCTGATTGGCTGAAATGGCGACTGGTCGCCATTTCAGCCAATCAGATCCTTGAGATTTGAGACTGGTTTCCAATCTCAGCTTTATAACCTTCAGCCCAGAATTTGTTATGGCGTTACATGTACTTACGCAGTAAAATTAACTCAAAACATTAATGTACTGACTAGTCCGAAATTTCTGTGAAATTCGCTTATTTTCAAAAATGGCATTACATAGTAGTACAATAGATTTACACCACATCTGAGAAATTGAATTGTGAAAAGGCAGTTTTAGATACGTTACAATTTATTGAATAAATCGACAAAAGAATGCCATAAATTCAGTCTTTGAAGATCAACGGATAAAAAAGCTGTCCGATTTATTAAATAATTGAAAAATCTTTGGTCTTATTGACAAGTAGATCGCAAATTTAAAATGGTTTAAAAGTAGGCTAGAATAAAGAATGTCGAGAGAAGAGTTTATTTAAGCTATTTTGCTTGTTCTTTAATCTATAGCATGCCATTTATTTTTGTCGACTGTTATTAAATGTTTGTTTCTTTGAATAATTAGATGGAAAAGACTGTTTAAATACGAAAGCAAAACATCGCAGGCTCGGTTTGAATGAGCCAGTATAAGCAGTAATGGAAATGCCAGTTAATGTCGAAGTTGGGTGGATGTTCTTGGGTTCATCTTAAACAATAATCCACATAGAAGCCATGGAGGTACTATTTTGTAGTAAAGGGACGTTTCATAATTAGGTTTAGTAAAGGGAGGTAATAACAACAACAGCAGTTGTCATTGCACTGTCCATAGGCCAAACTGTTGCCTAGTTATTGGTCATACCACGTTTTTGTGTTGAAAGGTCACTGTGAAATTTCGACTTATTGAACACATAATCAATGGTGGTTATTTACATGTGATGTCATTCCTCGGTACCAAATCTGACCAATAAATTGTCTAGTTACTGGTGGGACAAGGATTTTGTTTTGAAGGTCAATGTGACCTTGACCTTTGACCTCAAAATCAATAGGGGTTATCCATTTGAGATGATAAACCTTTCTGTTAAAATATTAGGAAGGATCATCAAGTTATTGGTCAGACTTTTTAGTGTTGATTGTCGATGTGACTTTGACCTTTCACCTTTTGATCTTAAAATCAATAGGGCAATCTATATGCGATACAAATTCTGAGGACCATATGGCGAATCATTGTCTAGTTTTTTGTCGAACAAGGTCTGGTTATGAAAGAACTGATATGTGCAAAGCTATATACTCGTGCTTCTTTGAAAGCGGTTCAATAAAAATCGAAATCTCTAGGGTGGGGCCTCAGGGCATCCCAAGAACAAATTTCAAATTTTTTTTTAAAAAAGAAATCATCAATATAAATATTCTTGTTAGATGGGAAAATGTGCCGTAGAATGTATAAATTAGGTTTTCCTCTGATCTGACCATTTGACCCCATTTTTCGATCCCAACAGACCACATTTTAAATTGGTGTGTGTTATCATTAACACATATTCTACAAAAGTTTAATCAAAATCAGATAAAAATGAGGCCTTGAATACAAGTTACAAAAATTATTCTTTTATTTGACCTACTGACCTAATTTGGACCCATGTTGACCCAATCATTATGGCTTTGAGACTCTATCAACACAATCTGACCAAATTTAATGACAATTGGATGCAATATGTGACCTTTTTCATGTTAAAAAAAGATTTTTTTAATTTGATCCAGTGACCTAGTTTTTATGCAAAATGACCTAGTTTCTAAAAGGATGACATCATATGAAAACTGTGGACTCTATGTCATTTCCAACAAATTATGTAGCCGGACGATAGACGATGGACATGCTGGTCCACATCTTGATCACAATGACACAGAGTCTTCGGCTTAAGTGAGCTAAAAACAATCTAAATTTCAAATACCTGTTAAGTTGTACAAGAAAGTGTCCAAATTATACTACTCAAAATTTGATAAGGATCACTTAAAAGATTGTATTTATGCCTTACATAATGTTGAAACGATAAAATATTCTCTGTGATTCTTAAATTGTGTTTATTTGACATCAGCTATGTGCCAAACAAGGAATTAGTCGTAAAACTGTCGAACTGGAACAGCGGTTGAAACTTGGTAGGGGCAATAATTTGGGAAAAACGGAAAGCAATCCCTATCAAATTTTGTGTAGTATATTTAGACAAAATCATGGTCAAGTAATGAACTCAAGTATCTGCTTACATTTTTATTTTGTTATTTTAGCATTTTCATCATATCACATCTTATTTTATTACGTAAAAACTTATTAATTACTGCTTAACAAACAAACAATTTCAAATAATGTGTGAAACTTGTGTTTTTTACAGTGATCTCACTATTAAAATATTTATGCTGAATTGCTATATATGAGTGAATAACTGAATTTATTGAATGTTTTTATATTCAAGAATATATTCAAAAGATGCCATGATGATGGCTGTCAGATTTGATTTAACCCTTTCCTCCTAAAAATACACATTTTTACCCAAGTGCGACCAGTGTAGATCCAGATCAGCTGGCACATCCATGCCATCTGATCAGGATCTGCACTGGTCGCTTTTTGGTCAGAAATAACCTAATAAATCAAATAGCAAACAGTTTAGATCCTGATGAGACGGCACAGATGTGCCGGCTGATCTGGATCTAAATTGTTCGCCCTCACAATAAGGGTTTATCTATGGAGGAAAGTGATAAGGTGCAATTCATATAAAGAATTCTAAAGTTACAACATGTACATACTATAATTTCCTTGTTAAGTTCAAGACATTAAATTTTAAATTATTATATGTACATTCAAGACTGTTGAGGGAAATAATTTTCATACAGAAGTTCCAACAACATTGTTTATCATGCATTTTATTGTAAAAAAATAATACTGTGATGTCATTTATCCCTTTCGTCCTTATGTATGCGCTTTAAAGAATGAACGACCAGTGTAGATCTAGATCAGCCAGCACATCCATGCCATCTGATCAGGATCTGCACTATTTGCTCTTAAGTCAGAAATAACCGAAGAATTCAAAAAGTGAACATGCATGTGCCAGGTGATCTGGATCTACACTGTTCGCCCACACCATAAAGGTGTACAAATAGAGGAAATGGTTGATATTTGCTGGGATTTGATTTCACGCATACTGACTAGTGCGAAATATGCTAAAATTAAACTTGTGCAAAATATAATGATGCCGTAATATGTAGTCAAAATCTATAACAGAATCACATATTATTTAACCCTTTCCTCCATATATACACCTTTTATCTCACGGGTGAACAGTGTAGATCCAGATCAGCTGGCACATACATGCCATCTGTTCACGATCTGCATTGTTCGTCTTAAGGTCAGAAATAACCTACCTGATAAATAAAAGAAGGGAACAGTGCAGATCCTGATCAGACAGAACGATTGTGCTAGCTGAACTGGATCTACAATATTTACCTATGCTATAAAAGCATTTATATGGAGGAAAGAGTTAATAAAAGAAAAATGTATATTGTTTCAAGTACAGTAACAATGAATACCGGGTATTACCATATGATTACCAGAGACTTTTTTTCCTACCACATACCCTAAACACGGTATCTTGCATGAGTGTGAGATGAAGATGGAAAAATCTGTTACCAAGGGGGAACTGTTTTGCGAGAATGAATCTCTGCCGAGTTCCCGGCAAAACAGTTGACCCGAGGTGACAGATTTTTCTATCGTTACAGAACGTTGCATGCAAGCTACTTTTTCTTGCATACCTTTTACTCTTCATAACATAATTTTGTTTCCTTATGCTGAAATACTGACGTTTACGCAAACCTTGTTTTGTAAATGACGTCACTATCATAAACATGTTACGTCAGATACTTAAAGACATGACATCACTCGTGTAGCACATGAATGTTATCTTTTCCCTGGAGAAAAGATTAGATTTTCTTTCCCCGGTAAACCACACAGAAATACTTATCTGGTATGCAAGAAAATTTTTTGTTAGGCTTATGTATCAGAGAAAGCATGGCGCATCAAGTTTTGTGTAATTTATACAAGTTTTAATTGTAATCAAAATGAGTACGTTATTATTTGGGGTCCTATTATTCATTAAACACAGGAATTTGGCATTTGTACAACAAAATAAATTTTAATGTGTTATATAGTATTTATTCTAAAGAGTAAGTTAAATGTTTCTTTTTTATTATTAAAAATACTGTCAAACTCCTGTGACCTAAACAATATAGGAATGTGAAATTGTATATTTACACAGACGCTAAAAAAGCAGTCCTTAGGCACACACGTGTATATTTAGTATCCGGCTACACAGGCACATTTGTGTATAGTTGAACATTGCTTTCAAGTCCCTCTGCACTTTGGTACACTGGGTTTTAATTAAGTATTGTTCTTTGAAGTCCACTTGCACTTTGGTACACTTGTGTATAATTTTGTATTATTCTTTGAAGTCCACTTGCACTTTGGTACACTTGTGCATATAGTTCGGTATTATTCTTTGAAGTCCACTTGCACTTTGGTACACTTGTGTATAGTTCGGTATTATTCTTTGAAGTCCACTTGCACTTTGGTACACTGGTGTATAGTTCTGTATTATTTTTTGAAGTCCTTTTGCACTTTGGTTCACTTGTGTAAGATTAATATAATTTAGTATCCTGCTTTAAAGTCCACTTGAAATTTCACAGGCTTATTCTCCATAAACAGTTTATAATTTTCCACAAAACAGGAAGCAACCTGAAGCAAAATTATGAAATATGACTTACAATGAATTATTTACCCTTAACCGTTAATTTCATATACATGGGTTTTATTACATGTACAACCACTGTTCATGCAGATAAGCTGGTACATCCATGCCACCTGATCTGGATCTATATTGGTCAATCTTGGTCGGGGTCGGAAAAAACCTCATGAATCAATAAGCAATAGTGTTAATCCTGATTGGATGGCACAGATGAGCCAGCTGAAAAGGATCTACACTGTTTACCATGAGATAACAGAGTATAGAGTTCACCGACTTTACAATTTGTATCCATCTGATTGTGGATAGGGGTGTTTCAAAGAAAATTATTGAAAGCGTAAACAGTAAAGACACAGATCAGAATTTGCTTAGATCTAAAGAATGGACTGCAAAACGGTTCACTGTCTAGAATTACTTTGTTTCAACCTGTAGAGCAGGCTGCAACAGTTTAGATGATTAGATGACAACATGGAAACATAATAACATTGCTCGATTCAGTTCATGGGACAAAAATCATCCTATAATCAGCCTGTGCATGACAGACAATTATTTAACACTTTCCTACATATACACATCCGTGCCGTCTGATCAGGATCTGCACTGATCATATTTTGGTCAAAAATAACCTAACAAATCAAAAAGCGAACAGTTTAGATCCTGGTCAGATGGCACAGATGTGCCGGCTGATCTGGATCTAAACTTTTCACCCCTGCAATAAAGGTGTATCTATGTAGGAAAGGGGTAAGTGATGCAACTCAGCTAATTTTCATTCTTTTATTTGACTTTTGACCTAATGGCCTTTATCAAAATACACAAAAAGCATACATCTCTACATTTTTGTATATTATTTTATAATGAAACTCATTAACTTCACTCTTTTATTTGACTTTTGACCTAATGGCCTTTATCAAAATACACAAAAAGCATACATCTCTACATTTTTGTATATTATTTTATAATGAAACTCATTAACTTCACTCTTTTGTTTGACTTTTTGGCCTAATGGCCTTTATCAAATTACACAAAAAGCAAACACCTCTACATTTTTTTACATTATTTTATAATCTCCCAGCAAAGATTATAATAGCCCCAAACACTATACAAATTTGTTTCTATAAATACTTAGGTATGTATCATAAAAAATAAACTCCAAAATATACAAGTAAAGTGAAACCTGTGCCCCAAATCATAAAACAAAATCTGGATACCAGTCTCAAATCTCAAGTATCTTGATTGGCTGAAATGGCAACTGGTTGCCATTTCAGCCAATCAGATGCTTGAGATTTGAAACTTGTCTCCAATCTTAGTTTTAACATCTTGTTACCTGATTGGTGAGAGACACTCCTGCTATATGTGGTGTTATGACGACCCCAGGTATCTTCCAAAGGGGGCTGTCTTTAGGCAAGGGTTCCACAGGAAACACATCTAATACTGCCCCACCCAGCCATTCAGAGCTGTAAAAACAGTAAGGTCAATGAGAGACCAGTTGTATTAGAACTGGGTTGAAGGTTATAAAGCTGAGTTTGGAAACCAGTCTCAAATCTCAAGCATCTGATTGGCTGAAATGGCGACCAGTCGCCATTTCAGCCAATCAGATGCTTGAGATTTGAGACTGGTTTCCATGCTCAGTTTAATAACCTTGGGCACTGATCAGACATACTTTGGTATCATTTCATTTGTGGGGATCGATTTTTGCGCGAAAACTGCAAATTACATATCAGTATGCTGCATGATTTCATGCAACTGTATTATTTTATTATAAAACATGGTTGAATTTTTTTACTGGGCATTAATTTTCAAATATTCCCCTGGTGTGAAATATAATGATACAAAAGTTAACCTAAATATATTATATGGTAAGATAACAGATTTGCTGAAAATATCGATTAAATCACAAATAGAGAACAGTGCTCAAAAATGTGCCAAGTAAATGGATCAGCTTAGGATGTGAGAATGCGGAGAGGTTTTTGCAATTTGACCTGAGAAAAATAAAGCCCTCAGCATTAAACCAGAATTCCTGAAAATTGAAAAAAAAAGTGTCAGACATTTTGTCAGACAAGATGTGAAAATCTGTCTGACCGAAACATATTCTGTCTGACTAAAAATGTATAAAGGAATTAAGACTTCAAATTTTTGTCGGACACTCGGTCTGATAACATATGAAATAAGGTGGGACCGGCTCAAATTGTACCAGACATGTCCGTCGGTCTGGCAACTTTCGGGAAGTCTGTTAAACATTACATGAAAATCTTCACCCTTCCTTCAGTGCAGAAAAATGGTTGCAGACTTCTCCAAAATCTCCCTCAAAGAAATTCCCTTAATTATATCAGTCATGTGTCAAACCTGTATTAAGCAGCAACCCAAGGGAGTCACAAAAAGGGGTTGGTTTAAAAGGCGGCTGTTTAGACAGGTAAAGATTGAAACAAAATGTCAGTTAAGGGCATATTGAAACTGGCTGCTACAGGTGGTTGCTGAAAGCAGGTGGTTGCTAAGGCAGGTTTGACTGTTCAACTGGTAACACACACAGACGCAAGAATATAAAACTGTGTCTTTGAAGCTAGTCTACAAACTGTCTGTACATGTTTTATCATGCATGCCATCTGATATGCATCTACACTGGTTGCTTCTTGGTCAGAAAATATCTAATGAATCTAAAAGCAAACAGTGTAGATCCTGACCAAATGGGGCGCGTCACGGGAAAAGGTACCTTCGGTCAATTTTAGTGATATTTTAGTTTTTACTAAATTTAGAAAGAACTTAAAACTATAAATCTAATTCTTATAAATAAAATGTTATTTTGTTACACATTTTGACATTAAATTGATATTTTTACCGCAAAATGCATAACAAATAATGCCGTCTGCTCTAGTTTATGACATCATTTCAAGGATTGACGTCAACTGTCCGAAGGTACCTTTTCCCGTGACGCGCCCCAAATGGTGCAGATGTGATGGCTGATCTAGATCTACACTCTTTGCCCATGTGATTAAACCAGTGTCCAAGATCATAAGACTAAAACAAAAGACCAGTCTGAAATCTCAAGCACCTGATTGAGAGTAGTCTCAAGCATCAGACTGGCTGAATGGAGGAAAGTCTCCATTTTTGACTAAAGTGTTTGATTGGCTGATATGGAGAACAGTCTCCATTTCCGCCAATCAAATGCTTGATATCCAAAACTTGTCTCCACAAACAGTTTTATGATCTTGGGCCCAGGCAAGTGTTCACCAGCTCACTGTCTTCTAAAGGTTAGAAAACCTTACCTGAATGCTTTGACTAGAGACTGCTCGTCTGTTACATCTCCTCTACCAATGTTGATAAACACACTCTTCTGAAAAAGAAGATAAAATTAGCTACAATATAATACTGAAAACTTTTACAAATACACTCCGAGTACCTTGGTGGACCTGACTGGTCTGCGATCAGTCACCAAGACGCAATATCCCAGGCAAGATCCAAGTATCTCAACCCTCAGAGTAAAACCACTCAAAATGACAATAGTCGCAAGCAATTTTAAACATTCAACTTTCCTAACTAACCAAAAACAGAATGGTACATGGATGCCAAAGTAAGTAGAATAGCTTGAGATATTCTTAGCTCAACATAATCTTCAAATAATCAAGCTAAAACTGGGAATTAAGTAATTCACTAACCTTAGTTTGACAGTGTGAAAACATGTCCCCCGACAACAGCCCTCTTGTTTCTGGAGTGCTGGGTAGAATACTGACTACATAATCAGACAGGCCTAGCACCTCAGGCAATTCAGAATTGTTCCTGAAAGCAGACAATTCACAGAAAGGCTTCACAAACAACTCTTCCTGATTCAGTGCCCAAGGTTATAAAACTGAGCATGGAAACCAGTCTCAAATCTCAAGCATCTGATTGGCTGAAATGGCGACTGGTCGCCATTTCAGCCAATCAGATGCTTGAGATTTGAGACTGGTTTCCATACTCAGCTTTATAACCTTCAGCCCTGGTAATGTATAATTGAATTTATTGCTATAATATTGCAATAATTATGTGCATGACATTATTTTGTTGACAATCTGACTTTTATTGGTAATACATGTAGTTTTTCTCTAAGGATATTTGTGCTTTTTATCAGAGTTATTGACAAAAACTAAAATGAACAGTCAGATGCTTGAAATTTGTTATTACCTTAAATTCCTTTTAAACTGTCATTTCAGGGAAGAAATAAGATAATCTATATTTATTATTTAATATTCTTCTGAATAAAATATTAGAATCAAAATAATTAATATAAATTATAAGCGCACCGCTTATCAGAAAATGTAATGCCCAGGGGCATTACAAAGAAATTTTGAGGTAGCAAACTGCAGCAAGTGTCTAGATGATATAGTACATACATGCTCCAGAGGGATAGCAATTACTGCCCTTTAGCTCTTCTTGGGAGCATCAGAGCATTACTTAATTACATAATGTAATCACCCCATCGATAGTCAAGGGGTGCTTAGACAATCTGAGAAGGGTAGGAGGCGCTTTAAAGGGAACTAATATTTAGCTTACAAAATAATCTAGAAACAATAAAAACCGTTTGTTAATCAAAGCTAAACCATAACTGGAAATTATGTCTGCATGTATTAAACCGGTACATGCCTTTAAAAAAATACAGACAAAAACAAACAATGTTGTAAACATGTTATTTATTCCTTGAAAAACTTGTAAAATAAATTTTCTGGCAGGGCTGACATTTATATAGCAGTACAGAACATGTAGAACGATGAATGAAAATTGAAAATGAAAATTACGGGCGCTTATTCATTTGCAAGTTGAAAACACATGGTTGATGGTTAGAGGTGCAGGGGCACTAGATGCAAGGAATATGGTTATGGTTTATTTAACATATAACTCCAGTGACTGTACCTGTATTGTGAGATAGCTGGGCAGGATCTGTCGGGACCAGGAGGGGTTCTCGTCACCCCAATTACTTTCATACCAACTGCACTCAACAGACTAGCAACTGAAATTATACTCTTTGAAGAAAGCCAACAACTAACAAATGTAACAACAGCATGTTTAACCATTTCCTGCACAGATACACCTATATTGCTAGTGCAAACAGTTTAGATCCAGATCAGCCGGCACATCCGTGGCGTCTGATCAGGATCTAAACTGTTCGCTTTTTGATTCATTAGGTTATTTCTGACCGAAATGCGACCAGTGCAGATCCTGATCAGACGGCATGGATTTGCAGGCTGATCTGGATCTACACTGGTCACACACGCGTTAAAATGCGTATATATCTAGGAAAGGGTTAAACAAATACGACCTGCAAAAACATGTCTTTAAAATTGGTTATTTAAAAGTGTTTTTTTCCAAAAAAAAATTTTTATTTCCAACAGTCTTACTAGGACCCAGTTTTATACCTTAAGACAAGAAGGCAGTCTAAAACTCAAGCATATCACTAGCCAATTAAATACTGTGCCCAAGATTATAAAACTAAATCTGGAGACCAGTCTAAAATCTCAAACATCTGATTTGCTGAAATTCTCCAAATTTAGGTTTATGACTTTATGACTTCTAAAATAAGTTACAGGCAATATTTCTATTCAAAAATAACTCTGGAACAAACAAAAACCATCAACAATTGTAATATAATTATATATATAAAGTGACATCTTTTGTTCGTTACTAGGTAAATTCTATTAAATTTTCAGAGCTTTTCAATACATTGTACTTATAAAACTGGAATTGTAAAATAACAACCAAATTAATGTAAAATCACTTTACCAATAAATGAACCGTATAGAGGATATTTGTTTTTACCAGTGTAAGATAGAAATATATTTCACCGAGTGAGCTCCGGAATTCGTATTTTTACGAGTGGCAAAGCCACAAGTGAAAATACATAATTCCGGAGTTCAAGAGAAGTATGTTTCTATCTTTCAATTGTAAAAACAAATTTTCTTTTTATTTTATGCTTTTAGACCAAAATTTGCATGAATTTGACAGAAAAGTTGCAAGAAATGGCTCCAAAACCCCTTGCTTATGACGTGACGTCATGACGTCAAATATACAAATTTGAGCCCGTTTTCTAAACATTCTTATTTTGGTGTGTTATATGCGTTTGGGTACCAACGTGAAAAAATCAGTGTAAATAAAAATGATATTCCACTGTTTGAAAACAGTGAAATACCACTTTTATTATACCGGGAAAATTCTATAATTCACTGAAAAGCATAAAATAAATTACTTTTATGACATGCTTCCACTAAGGATCAACACGGTTCATTCTGATTTGAAAAAATCTAATGCATCTAAAAGAGCTAACAGTGTAGATTCTGATCACACGTCATGGATGCACCAGACGATCTGGATCTACACTAGTTGCTCTATGCAATAAAGCCATATCCCATGAAATAGTGTTAAATAGGACCTACCAGCTTGTCCTATTTCCCCGACTCCCAGAATGGATACAGTGAGCTCATCCAAGGTCCGGTACTTCATGTAGGCACTCCTGAAATAGTCACTCTCAAGTCAGGGCTTTTCATCCTCATAAAACAGAGGCATATGTAAGGCCACTTCCCAATCCAAAAATAATAGTTTTTTTCCCAACTGGCAGAGACTTCCAGAAATGATAGGTAATATGTCGGAAAATGGATCAAAATCCTATGAGGGGAATTTGAAAATTAAAGTCTGAAAAATAAAGTGCTACAGAGTCAGACTATTTCCATTTTGCATTGGAAAACATTTGGTACAGAGGCATGACTTAAACAAAAACATCACACAAACGATCGGACTGTGCACAATGTTTTGTTGTGATATGACGTTGACAAGAATGCATGTTTCACCATGTTTTGTTGTCAATCTGGCTGTTCCAACAGCCATCATTCAAAAGGCCATAATATCACTAATTCTCCTCAATATTTAGATAAAAATTAAAAATATTTTAGGAGTGTAAATAGAAGAGTAACAAGAAAAAACAATAAGCGATAACTCAACTGGACTCCCCTCGCCTTGCCTCGACTACCCTACCCTACCCTACCTCACTCCACATAACTCCATTTCTCTACTCTACTTTACTTCCCTTAACAATACTCTACTACACTATACAATATAGCAGTTTGCTTACTTGTTCCAGTTGGTAAGTTCTTGATCTTTCGCCATCTGTAACATGAACCTCTCCTTGGCGATGATGTAACCCAGAACATACTCGCCCATTATCTTGTTGAAAGCTCCTCCCATTCTAGTAAGAATACATCTTGGTGGCTACGTCACATGTAATAAAAAGAGCTATCATTGAAAATTGATCTATGCCCCCGAAATATAGCTTTGTTAGAATGCATACTAGTGGCTATGTCAAATGTAATAAAAAGGTTCTCATTTTGGGCTCATCACTGGAAAAATCGTCTTTGGGCTTCGGCAATATTTTTACATTTCAGTTATTAGTTGTTACCAATTTTAGAACAAACTCACAATTTTTTGATAACTAAAATGTGATTTTGCTATACATTATTTGCTTGTTCTTTGAATGTATTTTTACCACGAAATTTATAATAAGCGATGTTGTCCGCTTAACGTTTGCCATAATTTTAAGGACTGAAGGCCAATGCACTTTCCTCCAAATACAATGTTTTCCTGAAGTGCACCATTTGATATTCACGCATGTAAGACAAATTCCCATTTACTGAATTTAATCAAACAACCCTCATAATTTGCTTTTTGTTATTTAACTTAATATAAAAAACTTTTCTGCTCTCAATGGTGTTTATGGGGTGATGTAAAGGCAAATAATCAAACCAATTTTCATTATTAAATGTTAAATACATATAAATATAACTTTAAAAAATAAAAAGAAAGTAAAAAAAATCTGTCACAGGTTAAGAAAAAACTGATTCTTTGGAAAAAATTGCACTTTTCATTAAGTCTATAGTTTATTATTATGTGGTAAAATTAGCAGAATGCCAAATAAAAATCACCATGGCTTTACTAAATGCTACAATAAAATAGATGTAAACAGTGGTGTTCTTACATTATTTGGATCAATTCTTTTTAAAAGATTTTCCATCCCTGAAATTAAAATATCATACATTTTGCAAAATTGTGCAAAAAAAAATCATTATTTTAATCAAACATAAGTCGCAGTAGTAAACAATCCTTTTTCAAAGAATCTGAAGCCTGGCCCACTATGATACCAGTGCAGTGAATGAATTGGTAAATAAATCACAAAAAAAATAAAACTTGCCTGATGACAACTCAAACAGAAAGTAACATTTTTATCACAGGGTTGAAATTTTCATCCTGATGTGTTACTGATACATTCCTACAAAATATTACTTTTAAGATACAATTATCCAAATTACTACATTTTTACGCATGTGCGACCAGTGTAGATCCAGATCAGCCAGCACATCCATGCCATCTGATCATGATCTACACTGTTAGCTTTTGATTTTTGGTTATATCTGACCAAGAAGCAAACAGTGTAGATCCTGATCAGATGGCATGCAATAAAGGTGTATCTATGGAGGAATGGGTTAAGACCTAAGTGCAAAAGATAATTCAAAGGGTAACCAACCTGCCCAGGTACAAGCTGCCCATTTCAGCTTCTTTGCTGTGTAGAGTACATCAATAAGTACTGGACTGTCTGCTACCAATATTTCAGCATTTTCGTTGATATTGTTTCTATCACTTTCACTTAATTCTTCTGAAAGTAAAGCAAATGAAAGAGAATCAGGGAAATAATACAACAGATGGATTATATACTTGATTTCAAAATAATCTCCAAATCCTGTTTTTCCATTGTATTTCGGTCTGGGCCAATAAATTGTAAATAATCTAATGCTGGTATTTAAATTTTTCTCATTCTGTACCAACATTTTTGGATGAAGCTAACTCTGCTATCACAATTTTCAAATGAGAAAACTGATAAAGTAACATAAAATGGAATTATTTTGGTGTAACTTTGTTTTAACAAAATATTATGTAATAACTGTCTCACGAAAGGTTTGTAGATTTCAATCAAATGTTTAAAAATATGATCAATTTCACACATAACTGCTATGTTGTTATACATATGCGTACCCCCAAGACCCATTGTACAGATGGCATGGCTTCTATTGACATCAAGGTCAATGTACAAGTTGCAGAAATTGTAATAGTGAAAAATACTCCATTCCCGATTGATTAAAATACATGCAATGTAATATTTTGATTTTTTTCTTTTTAGTTTAAAAGGCAGTGAAACACCCGATGATTTGATATAACTAACACATATCGCGATACGGTAGGACTAATTTCACGAGGAGAATTTTTACTAAAATACAATCGCTTCTTGTTTAGGGATAACTAACCTGATTCTTTTCGTTCTATGTGAATAATGTTCGCCGAAGGAAGCCGTTTCTGAATCGCTGCCGACAAATTACTGTCAACACTCGAGACAAAAATCTTAGACATTGTACGAAATATTGACATGTCTGTCAACCATCACCGGTTGTTGTTGTTTGTCCTTGGGATAAGTGTAAAACCCGGAACCACGGTATAACTAGACAGTTAAATATGGCTTATCAGCAAAAAGTTTAACATATTTGATATCGCCATGTGTTCCTGATGTGTATTGATCACTGAAAAATATTTTTTTCTCAAATTTGCAATAAAATCAACCTTAGTTATTGTAAAAGCAATAGACTGAAAATTAAATATACACTAGTCAAAAGTTCTAAGTGCACACTTGATAAATGTTATTTTTTTAAATTATTTGATTGAATCTTTTAAAATAGTGTAAAGTACAATGAAGAAGAATCAATATTCTATTAAAGCACACCAAACATTTTAAGTCTGCTTAACCAGATTAAAAAATAATAATATTTTAGCTCACCTGTTCTCAGAAAGCAATTCTCAAGTTAATTATCATTGCATCGGCTATCATCTGTGATCGTTTCCTCATCTCTGTATAATTTAAATTTCATGCAAATTTAAAGGAAATACTGAAGTTTGCCATTCCATTGCACTGAAATAGCTTTCTGTAGCTTTGTAATGGTCTGCTGGGCACGATGAGCCAACACACTCAACTCTATTTTATCCATTAACGTTTTTACATGATTTCAAGGAGAAAATTCTTTAACACAATGTTTTGTGCCAAAAGTTTTTGAATTGTCTAAAAGTTTGGGATGATACAATTCTCTATGATAGATGTGTAACAACCTTTCCAAACGAAAAAATTTATTCATTTCGATAAAATTGACCAGTTTCCGTACATGCTTTTTGACCAAATAAGCGTCATTTTCGAATAATTCGATTTTGAAGTTTATTGAATTTCTATATATTTTAGTTTTAAATTTTTATTTATTGGACACTTATCCAACAAATGTTACACTAATATTTTCGACTTTACGTTGATTTACGTAAATATTTAATGACGTAATTGAGAAACATCAGCGTTCAACGTAAGCAACGTAATCAATCTAGAAAATAATATCGTTTGATTTTCTTCTTAAATTAATAAAATATGCAAAAATAAGGTATTTCTTTTGCATTTACGAAAACCGTCAAGATTTTTTTACAACAAATTTGGAGTTGTGCCTGTGAAAAGAATTTTGACGGCAATGTCGTTGTCTGCTGACGTCAACCGTTCCATGGTTACAATTTGTTGGTGTGTTTTTCGTGTTTGTCTGGAGTCGTTGAACATGTGAAAAACAAAAACGATTGTAAAAAAATTAATTTCGCTTGCCCCACGGGGATAATGCATAAATAGCGTATGCTGACGTAAAACGTAAAACATATGCAAGGTTTTCAAAAAATTATTATTGTTTGATCATTATTAACATGAAGTCAAACTTTCATTCAATTTGAATAAGTTTACTTTAGGATATTCAAACTTGAAAAGTGTGCACTTAGAACTTTTGACCAGTGTATTGTCATCTGTAAAATTTTATATAGGGTTTTCTTTATAAGAGTAAACTAGAAATGTGTCCAAAGGACACGGATGCCCCCGCTATAGGTTTTTCATAAAGCTCCCGGCAGTAGTGTAGAACAAGTTGTGTTCACGAGATAATTATATTCCTATTACAAGAAAATTCTATTTTTAGTAACAGTGACCTTGACCTTGGATCTACAGGCATGGGTATTGTGCGGACACACCGCCTTGTCATGGTGAACATTTGTGCCAAGTTATTTTGAAATCCCTCCATTCATAACAAAGTTACAGCCTGGAGAAGAAAATTCTATTTTTAGGAACAGTGACCTTGACCTTGGACCTACAGGCTTGGGAATGTATGTGACACACAGTCTAAATATAGTGATCGATTAAACCAAGTTATTTAAAAATCCAATGACAAATAACAAAGTTACAGAGCCGACACAATTTTGCAAGAAATTTCTATTTTTAGTAACAGTGACCTTGACCTTGGACCTACAGGCATGGGTGTTGTATGCGACACACCACCTTGTCATGATGAACATTTGTGCCAAGTTATTTTGAAATCCCTCCTTTCATAAGAAAGTTAAGGGCCAAGTGTATATTTTGCTTAACACAAAATGTAAGTGAAAAAGGGGCATAATTTGAAAAAATATTGGAAGCAGGGTTATGGATCTTGTTGGTAATGATGTAGATTTTGATGGTGAAAAAATATTTCAAGTTTCAAGGCAATATCTCAAGTAGTTTTAAAGTTATGGGCAAAATGCATATTTTGCTTAACACAAAATATAAGAATAAAACTAATGTAAATGAAATTATCAAAGGGCCATAACTTTTGAACAGAACATGTAAGAGCAAAACCCCGCCTTTATGCACAACAACATATCAGGCCAAGCATTGTGGTAAAGTTTTATTAAATTCCCACCAGTAGTTTAGGAGGAGTTGCGTTCACGAGATATATTCCTATTAAAACTAATGTAAATGGAAGTATCAAAGGGCCATAACTTCTGAACAGAACATGTAAGAGCGAAACCCCACCTTCATGCACAACTACATATCAAGCCAAGCATTGTGGTAAAGTTTCATTAAATTCCCACCAGTAGTTAAGGAGAAGTTGCGTTCACAAGATATATTCCTATTAAAACTAATGTAAATGGAAGTATCAAAGGGCCATAACTTCTGAACGGAACACGTAAGAGCGAAACCCCACCTTCATGCACAACTACATATCAAGCCAAGCATTGTGGTAAAGTTTCATTAAATTCCCACCAGTAGTTTAGGAGGAGTTGCGTTCACAAGATATATTCCTGTTAAAACTAATGTAAATGGAAGTATCAAAGGGCCATAACTTCTGAACGGAACACGTAAGAGCGAAACCCCACCTTCATGCACAACTACATATCAAGCCAAGCATTGTGGTAAAGTTTCATGAAATTCCCACCAGTAGTTTAGGAGGAGTTGCGTTCACGAGAATTTCGGACGGACGGACGGACGGACGGACGGACGGAAGGACGGACGGACGGACAGGAGCAACTCTTAATGCCCGTCGCCATTTCATGGCGGGGGCATAAAAATAAAACAAACATGGCTTCCAAGTAACTGTAGGTCCAATTGTTCTTCAGTTATTGATTGGAAACCACATATCAATTAAGTCATTGTGACATTGACTTATCGAACCAAACATCAATATGACTCGTTTATTAATCCACCTACTAATCCCCTATGTATGGTGATTTTATGTCAAATCATTTTTCTGTTATTGATCAGAATCAAATTTTTAATTAAAGGTCCACTGTGACCTTGACCTTTGACTTGTACCCCAAATGACTGTAGGTTTTGAGACTGTAGGTAATACTGTTTGTCAATTGGAAATCAATTTTGAATTAAGGGTCACTGTTATTTTGATCTTTATCTACTCCAAAACCATTAGGGGCCTCATCTGATCATTATGAGCAATCAATACACCAAATTTGATGCCTGAAGACTACACTGTTCTTAAGAACACTGTTACATGTGACATTGGCCCCTCAAAAATAGGGGTCATCTACTCCACAAGACCAATCCCCAACCAAGTTTGGTTACTATAGGTAAGACGCCTGTTGTTCAGTTATTTTTTGGAAAGAAGAAATGGACATGTAAAAAGGGTCATTCTCCCAACTGAAATTTCTGTGTCGACAGGTGTTTAGTTTACTATTAAGATTTTTAAAACAGCAAAAGAGAGCGTATCTGTGATCTTACGATGATATGATAGTGAAGATGATGATAAACAACAACACAAATCAAGTAATGTTATTTCCGACCAAGAAGTGAAGAGAGTAGATCTTGATCAAACTGCATGGATGTGCAAGCTAATCTGGATCTACACTGGTTGGACATGGGTCTCGTGGAATAAGGCGAGATAATTTTATAAATACAAAGTGAAATATATTCATAGCTGTACATTTGTATGTTTAATAATAAAAATAAGACATCAATGTAAAAGTAATACAAAAGTAAACTTAAAAAGGCACAATTTGATCATACTGGTAACTAAATTTTAAACATGTTACTTTCAGGACTTTGTTTCCTTCTATTTCAGATCTATTTAACCCTTGCTTCATGGTATATGGCTGTTATCCATGGGCTATCAGTGTAGATTCAGAGAAGCAGGCATATCCCATGTATTAAAGGGTTAAGTTTTAGATCTACTCGAGAGTTTACCTATTACATGTACTGGTTAACACTAATTAAACAGTCAAAATATAGCACTTACCTTGTCATGGAACTTGACAGTTTCTATAGTATGAAAATTACTGTATTTGTTCTTCTAAAACAGTTGTTATTACAGTTTCTTTACTGAGAACATTAAACCTTTCCTCCATAAACACACCTTTATTGTGTAAGCGAACAGTGTAGATCCAGATAAGTCGGCACATCCATGTCTTATCAGGATCTGCACTGTTCGCTTTTTTTTTTTATTCATTATGTTATTTCTGACCAAACTGCGACCTCTGCAGATCCTGATCAGATGGCATGGATGTGCCAGCTGATCTGGATCTACACTTGTCGCACATGCCTAAAAATGCGTATATGGCGGAAAGGGTTAAATGGGTGAGTTACTAGAACATTTTGCTACTTTCAGCATTATAACCATGACAGTTATTATGACCTTGACCTTTAACTTAGCAACCATTAACAATCAATTTGCTTGTTTCAGCTTTATATCCTTGACATTTATGATGACCTTGACCTTCAACTCAGCAACCATTTACAATTATTTTTGTTGGTTTCAGCTTTATATCCATGACAACTATGATGACCATGACCTTTGAAATAGCTTTGCTGGTTATAGTATTATAACCATCACAATTAAGATGACCTTTATCTTAGCAACCAATAACAATTATTTTGCTGGTTTCAGCATTATAACCATGGAGATTATGATGACCTTGACCTTTGACTTAGCAACCAGAAATAAAGGAAGAAGGAATACATAGACTTTCAGAGATACCATTAACACTGTATATAAACTGATTGTATCATCTACCGGATATAGCACACTGATTGTCACAAAAACATAGTAAACAGTTCAAAAATGAGGAGATTTTGTATGTATTGTAATGAAAAATCCAATCGACAAATACATGTTCAACATTTCTCGTAGCACTTGTTTTGAAAGATGTTATTACCTTTTCTATGCAATATACTTTAAAGAAATCGCTTAAATCACTCACACAAAGTACCGTTTGCACTGTGTATTGTTATTAAATCTGCGTAAATGTTTATGTTTAAACAGGTTTTGAGAGGTACTCTCATGCTAGCGATGATGAAACAAATAATTTTTATTCTTACAATAATAATACAATGTAATACCATAGCTGATCAATTAAACATCAAAACATTAGACCAAACATGCATGTAGCTTCCACCCAGACTGTATCATTTATTGAACATTTTAACACAATCATTTGTATGTTTCTAGTGATCTATGTGTATCAGTTATGGCAATTTTTTAAAGACGATTTTAGTATATTTTTCGAATTTAAGAACAACGGCTTGATGTAAAAACATGTATTAAAAGTGCTTCATACAGAGAATGTGATACGTTACTAAATATAAGGGCCTCGGTGCCTTTATATACTGCGGCGACACGAAACAAATGGATCTACCTGACTTCATTAGTTAACACCCAGGTCGCTCTGAGAACTACAATTTACAACAAGCAATAATTAATGGCGTCCCAAAATGTTTTGGATTTGATAAACATAGTCTGAGGTTTTTAAAAGTAATAGTTTCGAAACTGAAGGTTCACAATTATAAATACATATGCAGGTAGGCGTGACATACAAATTCTGAGGCAAAGCAAGTTATTTAAATACTGATATTGTAAGCTGATGATAAACCATTTACTCAATGTACGACCAATGTAGATCATCGTCAGCTGGAACACCCATGTCATTTGATCGGAATATACAGTGGTCACTTGTTTTCAGAAATATTCTAATAAATGTAATAGCAAACAGTGTACAGCAAAAACAACGCACCACATATCCCATGGAGTAAAGGGTCAAATGGAACTTAAGCAAAGGAATCAATGTGACAGTCTTGTTTTCCGCCCAAGGATTGACTATCACAAAGGTCTTCCCTTGAGAGTCAGGTATATTCCCTTGCTGATTTCAGTTAAAGAAATTAACAAATTCGCGTTCTAACATATTGTCATAATACATTTATACTAGCCGTTAAAATACTGTTTTGACAACTGATTTGTGTAAACTGTGTGTATGCCAATTTATCAGTAACAAAAACAGTTTATTGTTTATTTCGAGGTTTGTATGAAAAATTAACAGTCGCCCAGCTGCGCCTGACAGTTTAATATTTATACAAGCCTCCAAACTAACAATAACATATAGTCACTGCTGTTGCATCATTCTGATATATTATTTTAAAGTTCTTCTCTTCGTGTTTTTGTACGCAATGATATATTATTTCTCCAAATTTACCCGATTTGTATAGACTATATTTGTAGACGAACTCCTCCATCTTACCCAAAAACATACACTTGATAAAATCAGCAAATGCGCATCGCCATAAGTGATACAGATTATCGGAAAATCATTCAACGAAGATCGCACTACAAGATACAACAAAAATAGGTGTGTTTGCTATAAATGATAGTATGATAATGCTATAGATGATACAGTCATTACGAAATACACCCCTCAAACCTTTTAATAATTTACACTTTTGATGTGCCGATGATCGGAAGACATCGATTAGCGACGTGTAAATGCTTATTGATGTCGATCGATGTCGTTCTCTCATAATCGATTAACAGTTCAGACATGCGCAGTGTTACGAGTCAAAATATAAAGGTACAGGTTCCGGCTTTTACACCGGTCTGGTCATAAAGGGAAATCACTTTGAAAAATTGAAAATTAAAATTGCGACCCGAGAGATTTACGAGAACCCAGGCAAGAAATCTTAATCAGAAGTGTGGATGCACTTTAGATTCTACAAGATTAACAAAGAACTTAGACATAACAAAAGACATTTGTTGTAAAGAGAACAAAAACTTAATAAACATAAACACAAAATGGCGCCGATTTTGTCGAACGTCTGAGTTGCGTAGCTATATGACGATGGTAAAAATTTGTCGAACAAAAATGTTTTGCATTAACTAGACCTCTAAAATTAGTATCTTGCGTCTTCAGCCTTAAAATCAGTATATATTATTCATAGGAAAATGTAACAATTTTGCTGTTGAAAATTCGGTGGCAGACCTAGAGGGGTTCAGTGCAGTTGCACAAACAACCTCTTTGGGCAGCAATGATAATTTGATTAGGATTTCGGTCAGAAAGTTGGAAATTATTAGTATCCAGTACTTATGTAAGCTACTGATCTAAGACGATTTGTAAACCTAACACTGTGTAAATTAAGAAACCGATTATAATCATGAAATCGCATCGGAAGGGGCAACCGATTCCAACCGATGATCGATTATGATTTGCAACCGATTTCCCTACACTAATTTACACTATCTATACATTTAAAGCAATATTGTAATGTAATAATCTTTATATTAATGTCATAGTCATATAACTAGTACGTATTCGTGCATCAGAGCGTTTATTTGTAGAGAAAAACAGTATTTTGATACAATCATGAGGGTCATTTCCAAGTCCTTCTTGTGATTAAATGCAATTTTGAAAGTTTTTATCACTATAAATTATATGCGCAAAACAAATTGTAATACAATTAATGACCATACAATATATTACTTACTTGTTTTTGTTGAAGTTGCTTAAAATGGTCCTAATAATTCCATTTTCACTGTGTTATTTACGGATTGTTTATATCGCAGCCATGCAATCACCTCGCTATATCCGGAAGATGATACAATCGGTTTATGTACAGTGATTAAATATTTGTCAAAAAATATATTAAGGAGCACACAGAGGGTTAAGGAAAAACCAAAAACAAGCACATTAACAAAACAAACAGTATGCATGAGGTACAGAATAAACTGTCAAATAAGCTGTCATTAGAAAAGGTGTCTTCATTGATGTTCTTTGTTATTTAAGCGATTATTACATTTGGATTCACCTGAAATTTATTTATTATTTTCTCATTGCAAAAGGGTGATTTTGTTATAATTTTGAATACATATAATGTTATTTAATCGCCATGTATAATCATCAATGTCGTCTGCTTAGCTTTATGACGTCATTTCAAGGATCGACATCAGCTGTATAAAGACAACTTTTCCTGCGCTGCGGCCAGTATCAAATGTATCCTAGGATTCATATTAACTACAGTAATACCGTATATGAAATTCCAAAATTTTGAAAAAAGACAGAATAAAAAGGTTAGTCAGAATGAATATATATTATAAATATAAAAAGATCATCTTTCGTATTATGAAGTTTAACAAAAGTGTATCACAGTAAGTTTATGTTTGCGAAATGTCCAAGTACTTTGTTTGATTGTACCTTCCTACTTCTTTATTATTTAAATGTTACCTAAAACTTCAGTAAATAATTAAATGATTGTCTTATTTTTAAAATGATCGTGAATTCCAATCTGAGTGTACATGGAGTCATTTGTCTGCCAAACATCCATTGGTTCGTAACCATAATTAGCCGCTGGTTTCCTATGTAGTCGTTGGTATATTGCCAATTCTTTATCTCGAACACTAGCTTTATCATAGGGCGGCATACAGAGTCGAATCTTGTCTATCAAATGGCCTGGCCAGAAAGCATTTGTTTTAGAAGAACCATGTAGATGTTGATACCTCACTGCAAGGTGTCTAGAAAGGAATAAAAATTCAGAGATAAACTGTAAGTTAATGCATTAATTCTTAGATATGGCTCTTATTTCATGGGTGAACAATTTAGATCCAGATCAGCCATCTGTGATCAGATCAGATCCATGCCATCTGACCAGGATCTAAACTGTTCTCATTTAGATTCTTCATGTTATTTCTGACCAATCAGCAAACAGATTCTGGCCTTGATCTTATGACTGGGATGTGATCTGGATCTATACCGATAGTTCATATGATAGGTATTATAAATGGAGTAAAGGGTTTAAAATTTTCAAAAACCTTTATGGCAACTTTTACATAAATATGAAAATTCCACATTTATGGTTCCATTTTCACTGCCATAAGCATACCATCGTTTGGAATGGATTAAAACTGTACTGTTTACTTGTGTAAATAGTGAACAGCTCTCAACCTGAGGCTAGGTGGCATAAGTGGTTATATTCATTTCCATCAATGTCCTGAACAGGCTCAATCAAATCAAGCCTGCATATTTGCTGTGTTCGGTGGCTTTCAAAGTTCCTTCCCTTTATATGTTTTTTCTTTTAACCTTACTTGCAAGGTGTGCAAGGTTAGTGCACCTAAGAACCTGGTTAAAGCCTCAGGTGTAAAATACTTTTACCATTGATTGTTTCAAGGTGGTTGTTTATCTCTTTCCTCCATAGACACACCTTTATGGCATAGGCTAACAGTGTAGATCCAGATCAGAGCCATCTGATCAGGATCTGCTAAAATCGCTATTTGATTTATAAGGTTATTTCTGACCAACGAGCGACCAGTGCAGATCCTGATCAGATGGCAGGGATCTACACTGGTCGCACACACGTAAAATGCATATGGAGAAAAGTGTTATATAAATTTTCATAAAAATGTATGCCTTCTCTCTTTTTCTCTTCTTGCTCACTGTAGGGAGAGGTGATGTTTTCTTAAAGCGGCTTATTGAACCATTTTTACAAATAATTCTTGGGCCATAAAAGATATGGCTCTAGTTCTATTATCTTTATCTGTGTAGGATTAACAAATCGTAGCTAGTCTGAAATAATATAATTTATTTTATTTTAAATCTCTGTTTTATGTGCAGGGGTGGACTCTGCAATTTTGCTTAATTGAAATAAGTCCTAGAAAATAGTATGAATGTATTATGAAGTTTTCCTGTTAGAAAAAACAACCCTTTCTATGACCTATTAAGTAGTGCCTTACATACTTAGTTAGTTTTTCATATTCCTCGAATGTCATCCAGCAGTCAACACGTCTTCGTATAACAGCCCTTCCTGTTGAGAGATTCTGTTTATATGCTTCAGCTGACACACTTTTGCTTGACGGATATTTATGTCGACTATCGATCAACAGCTTCCCACTCTTTGATCTTCGCACTTTGTCCTTGTGTTTCACCTGCAAAACCAACATAACACATTTATTTTAGCAGTTATATTAACATGTACTGTGGTATTATTCAATTTTCCAGATTCGAATTTTCACGTAGCTGTTATAAATAACATTTTCGCATTTGTACACATTTATTATTTTTATAACATTATCTGCTTCAAAGATATAAGATTTTGCTAGCTTGTAATTTTTTGTGCTTTTTTACTTGCATTAAATACATAAAAATTAAACCTTTCCTCCATAGATACAACTGTATTGCTTGGGCCAACAGTGTTGACCCAGATCAGCCGGCACATCTGTGTCGTCTGATTAGGATCTGCACTGTTCGCTTCTGATTTGTTAGGTTATTTCTGACCAAAATGTGACCAGTGCAGATCCTGATCAGATGGTAGATGGCCGGCTGATCTGGACCTACACTGGTCGCACATGGATTGAAATGCATATATATGGAGGAAAGGGTTTTAAAGCCACAATAAACTTGCCAAAACGTTTTTTTTTTCATTGTGAAAATTAATTAACCACGTTGACCCTTTTCAAAAGAAAGTATAAATGACCAACTATTTATGTCCTCAAATAATCCTCAATCATTGAGACCCAGTCCGAATAGTGTTTTTGTAGCCCACAAAATTACTAACCAATGTTTACAATCACTCGGCGAAAAGTTATCGTTTTTTCCGTAAGTGGGCCGTAAGAACGAAGTGACGTCATTCTGTATAATTGGCGACCTTCCGAGTTGCCGAAAATCAGCTCGGAAAGATTCGCTGTTTGTTTTGTAAACAAAATAAACGATCCGAAAAACGCCCAAAACATGCTGTAAATCAATAAGATAATTATTATTCATACAGGTGAAATCTAAAATGTTTTGGTTAATAAAAAATATGCTGTTTGGCAAGTTTATTGTGGCTTTAAACCATCACGAAAAATAATTATTTAATAAGAATTATAATAATGTACTTAGGTTATCACAGCTCATCTCAAATTAATGTGTTTCAGGTAAGGGTAACTTGTTTTGGGTTACTTACCTCAATTACCTCAACAAGATTTTAAAACTAAATCTGGAGATCAGTCTCAAATCTCAAGAGTCTGATTGGCTGAAAAAGTGTAGATCCAGATCAGCTAGCATGTCTGTGCCTTATGATCTATACAGTTTCTTTTAAATTTGTTATTTCTGACCAAGATTTGACCAATGTAGATTCAGATCAGATAGAAAAGATGTGGCAGCTAATCTGGTACTATACTGGTCTCATATGCATTATAACCCTTACATATGGAGTAAATTGTAAACCCTTTCCTCCATATATACGCATTTTTACGCATGTGTGACCAGTGTAGATCCAGATCAGCTGGCACATCCGTACCATCTGAACAGGATCTGCACTGGTTGCATTTTTATTAGAAATAACCAATGAATCAAAAAGCTTAAAGTTTAGACCCTGATCAGAAAGCTCGGATGTGCCGGCTGAGCTGGATCTAAACTGTTCAACAATGCAATAAAGGTGTATCTATGGAGGAAATGGTTAATGAATCACAGTATGTTATACCCGTATGTTAACTTACCTCAATGGGTGTTCTGGGTCGCTTTGGTGGGTCAGCAAAATGGGATGAGACAAGTGGGGCAGAGTCGGGATGCCTCAACTTTTGCATGGCTGCATGAGGCTTGTCAGGCGGATACAGCAAAACTGAAACAACAGAAAAATTATCAGCACATGTCAAGGGCCTTTACTCCATCAAATACGGCAGAATGTTGGTAAAAATCAGTAAAGGCTAAGAAAATATTTCTATTATTTTGGGTATCCTTGTTGTTACTTATGATTATGAATGTCTTTTTATTCTTGTAAACATGTTACTCTAAAAATATGCCTTTGCCTGAAGATTTTGGATATATTTTGTCTTTTACAGTAACTAACATATTAACCCTTTCCTTGATCTTTACGCATTTTTAAGCATGTGCGACCAGAGTAGATCCAGATCAGCCGTGCCGGTAGCATTTTGGTCAGAAATAACCTAATGAATCAAAAAGCGAACAGTTTAGATCCTGATCAGATGGCACAGATGTGCCAGCTGATCTGGATCTAAACTGTTAGCCCTAGCAATAAAGGTGTATCTGTCAGATAAAGGTTAAGAAAGAAGCTGAAAGGGGTTTAAGCGATTGCCTTGCCTTCTGAGATTGACATCATGTCATGTGTTATCAAATACTTTTCATTTGGGACAATAGCACTCATGCTTATTGAAAGTAAACAACACAAGTAGTTAATGACAATTGCTTGCTCATATTCATGTATTCAGTATCTAAAATAATTTAAATAGATTAAAAAGGAACTTTGAATACCACCGAACACAACAAATATGAAAATATTGCAGACTCGGTTTCATTGAGCCTGTTCATGGACATTAATGGAAATGCATATTACAGCCCATGCTGCCTGGCCCCGGTTTGAGACCAACTCAATATTTACAACAATAGATGGAACAATTTCGATCCCAAAAGATAGTGTGCATACTGCAGTGAATATGCAACCTTCAATGTGGTATTTTCAGATTATTAACATTCAATTGTTGTTACCAAACATTTCTGTTTGTAAAAAATCCAAACACAGGAAATTAAATCATATTTTGCACAGAACAGATGAAAAAAGTTTCTTGTGAATTTTGTATACAGATTCTTTGTTTTACTTTTATTTAAACAACAACTAGTTGACCAAAATAAGATCTTGTGAAATTAAACAACAACAACTACACCAACTACAAAACTTACTGTTGCCGAATTCATATATACTGAAGAATCAAATAAATTAATTTGAAAGTCAGATGTATTTTCCTGGCATGGAACACTATAAGTATTAGACTGAAAAATTGCAAATATTCCTCGTCCGTGTTAAAATCAAAGATAAAATCATTTAAAGCTGCATGAAAGGTAGACTTCACTAGAAGCAGACAAAAGTCTGAACATACTTTCACAAGGTTATCCCTTTACTTCATAGAAACACCTTTATTGCCTGGGTGAACAGTGTAGATCCAGATCAGCTCGCACATTCTTGATCAGGATCTACACTGTTAGCTTTTTGATTTATTAGGGTTTTTTTCTGACAAAACAGCAAACAGTGCAGATCTTAATCAGATGGCGCAGAATGATGTGCTGACTGATCTGGATCTACACTAGTCACACATGTGTTAACAGGTGTATATAAGGGTTAAACAACAACTGAATACCAGGCTTCCAGTGTTATATAACAGTTTAAGTAAACCAGTAGCACAACAGAAACATTGGTTCAGATATTAGAGCTGTGACTTCCAATGCATAGAATAGCTTAGAGGTTGGGAAGTCCTGCTCCCTTAAATGTGTTCAACATCTATTTTTCTGAGCCAAGGGAGAAGTTCTTTTGCTATATCATGCTTGACTCAACAGCTTTGACTTTTATGAAATAGGTAACCAGTGCAGATCCAGATCACCCGCACATCCATGCTGTCTAATAAAAAATTTCACTGTTTGCTTTCTGACTCATTAGGTTATTTTTTACCAAGAATTGAACAGTGTAGATCCTGATTAGACAGCATGGATGTGCAGGTTATTCTGGATCTACATATAGCTGTACAGTTGAACATCTAAAAAGCAACTGTTAACAAAGAACAACTGTGAAGAGACACCACACTTTATTTGCCCCATTAACTAATTTAAAAATCCTATTCACCAGTGAACAAAGACCACCTGTCTTCAATTCTTCAATGACCATTTTTGGGTAATTCGCTGATTTGTCTTCAAAGAAAGGTTTGACTGTATAAATGTGAGTAAACTCAGTAAACTGTTAAAAAGAAACAGAATTAGAGCTTTCACACATCTTGTTCAAGCAGATTTCCCAACAGAACAATATTATTGTATTACTACCATTAAAATAAAAAGGAATTTTAACTGTTCTTGCACTAAGGTTACAGTATGGAGTAAACTCAGTAAAGGGACAACAACTACACCAACTACAAAACTTACTGTTGCCGAATTTAACAACAAGTTAAAGGGAAAAAGATACAGATTTGAAAAGAGCTATCACATACCTCGTTCAAGCAGATTTCTTGACAGAACAATATTATTTTGTTGACAAAGCTTGGTGATCTCGAAGAATTCTTGCAGCCGATCTAGTCGGAACTTGTTCACCATGTCGCCCACTTCTCCCTCCAGTGTAGACTGCATACAGTGATCATCTATCGCCTTTGTTCCAGTCAGGATCGTTGGAGGGATTCCTCCGATCTAAGCATATCAAGAAACCCTTTCAATTAACTACAAATTTCGACTTCAGTTAGATTTTGGCTTGCAACCAAACCATCAAACAAATGCGTGGGGACTGATATTTTCATTGGAAAAGTAACTGTATAAATATGACATGATAGCATGGTTGAGCAGTGTAGATCAAGATCAGCTGGCGCAATTATGCTGTCTGATCAAGATCTGCACTGTTCCCTTATGACTTATTAGGTTATGTCTGACCAAAAATTGAACAAAGCAGATCCTGTTCAAGGATATGCCTGCTGAGCTGGATCTACACTGTCCGCCCATGATTTAACCCTTTCCTGTATAGATATGCATTTTTACGCATGTGCGACCAGTGTAGATCCAGATCAGACAGCACAGATGTCCCGGCTTCACTGGTTGCAATTTGGTCAGAAATAACCTAATGAATCTAAAAGCGAACAGTTTATATCCTGATAAGATGGCACAAATGTGCCGGCTGATCTGGATCTAAACTGTTCGCCCTAGCAATTAAGGTGTATCTGTACAGGAAAGGGTTAAAAGCATATACGAGGGTTGTTCAAAATTAAATAGGACTGCGAGTCTTGCTTTTTCATGTTTCATTAAATCTGAAATATTTTTATATCTACGGCACTTGTTTAATGCTGTCTACAAGTCGAGCATGATTTTATGACATAATATTGCTTCACCCAAGTTTCCTATATTATTTAATAACCATGGTAACGCGCACCCGGCGCAGCGCGTTAAAAATAAATGAAGATTAGATTTACTTCTAATTTTTTTCATAATTTGGCGTCTGTGTTTCCTGATATTCCGCCAAACTGTTTCGTTATATTTAGGTGGCATGGTATCCAAATTTGAAGTCATTTGGACTTGAATTCGCAAAACAAATACAATTTTAAACAGCAATAGTCATAGCGTTAAATGACGTCCATTTTAAAGATAAAAATTTGCGCAAACATTCAAATTTGTCAACATATGGGCGATATTTGTTTAGCTTCATATGAGAATGTTAGATTTATGAAGGGCAATGAATCGGCGAGCAGGTCAGACGTTTTCAGCTGGCGAAGGTGATTCAAAGATGGCTAAGACGAGATCGCAGACAGAAAAGGACAATGAGAAAGCATGATATTGACGGAACGTAAGTGACGTCAGTTGCATAAGAGCTACAGAAGTATCGCTGGTATACAGGTCGCGAGCTGTCCGGTATGTTTATTGTTAGCATCGGGTCAATTTTTTTTTTATTCTTAACAACATGTTGAATTTGAGAGGGATTTTTATACTACTTTATTGTGTTTACTTAGATCTATGAGTATTTCAAAAAATTAATGACATTAGGATATACAGTAATTATTAGAGATATTTTCCCCGATTTTGTTTCATAAATGCTAGCCTGTGTTTAGTGGAATGGGATATTTTTCGAGGAATGAATATTTATATTTTACTGTAAATGTTCATATCATTTTTAAATCAGATGACGGTGTTTGGCATTAAAACTAAACACTAATTTCCTTCACATACTTTCATTATAGGTCCCTGCCTGTTAATGCAGAGATGGTAATCAAAGATCATAATTAAGAGCGAAGAACGGCCGATTTCCAGGCCTTTCCCATTAGAGTGAAGTAAAAATGTGGCCAATTTCTTTCAGCGTGATCACCACAGACGAAAATTGGTTAAGGAAGAGTGCCTTAAAAAAGACTGATGCTAGTGACATTTTGTATTTATTTTGCGACGTCATAAACGTCATTTGCTGTAATGTTAGCGTGCGCCGGGTTGCGTACCCTGTGTTATTTGTAAATTTCATAGATTTGTTATTTGTTACAATTTTGTATTGATTTTTTTACTGTATGTAGAGGACATGTTCCGATATTCGTTGCTTCCAAAATCGTGTAAGTAAATTAAAAGGCGTGAACAGTAGAGCCGCAGTCCTATTAATTTTTGAACAACCCTCATATATGGGGACATGGTAAAAAAAACCCCAAACAATACAACTTAAAAATGGATACTAAATATGTTTTTTTGAAAATTGGGATATTTTGTATTCTGGGTGATTGTAGTTGCACCTCATAATACATATCGCCCACTATTAGCTGAAAACTTTGGCACTATAGCTATGTTAAGCCTATATAGCTCAACTGACATACTGGCCAAATAAGGACGGTGCAAAATCCCAGTAAAATTGAACCATATCCCTCTTCCTTTTATAACTATCAGTGAAATTACACTATTTAAACAAATGCCTTTAGATTAGGGTGTTTTTTTTTAATTCATCTCTAAACAAATCTTCTAAAAGAAATGAGTCTTATGAGCTCTCTATCATAACAAAAGCGAAGTACTGAAACTTCTTTGGAACAAAACATTTTTCAGGAAAACAACTCCACATGTCTTACACATGTAGTAGGCATGATTCTCAACAAAATTTAAACAAAAACTAGATTTTTAACAAACAAACTATGAATATGAAAACATACTTGCTTAGTCCCTTTTCTCTGGCAAATACAAAATAATATTATTTTTCCACTTCTGCGTAAGTTTGGCAGTTTGTCTTTGCACAGATTGTTTTCATTTAGATTTAATTGCAAAGGTTTCAATAATATCCGTTCCATTGCACAGCAAACCATTCAAAATTGAGAAATAAATTTCTTAAGTTTTTTTTAAATTGTATTTATGCATATGTCTAGATAATACCAAAAAATTTGTCAAATATAAATAGTTATTTGAAAATAATTTTCAAGACAACTAGTGGGTTAAGAAAGTCAAATATCTGACCTTTGACCAAGATCTACTAGACGTTGTTTTGCGACGTCCTGACATTGCATTTTCAACTTTGGATTAACATTGGATCTAGGTCACCGACATTGCTACCGAATTCCAACCTAAATCCAACGTTGTTCTGAAGTGAAGTGTTACCTGGGATACCTTAGCATTTTATCCCTACAAAGTTCTAAGATCAAGGTCAACATACCTTAGCATTATATCCTTTCAAAGCTTCTCTGTAAAGTTTTCTCAAATCAACCATTTCCTCCTCAGTACCTAGTATCAGTCTGTCAGGTTGGGTGTCAATTAGGGGTGGTTCTAAATATGTAGGTGTACCGGTACGCTCAGATCTGGGTCCAGTTCCCTTGTCTGACTCAGTTTTGGTTCCTTTACTTACGGAGGATAGTATTGACTGATTCTTTGGGTCGGACCCTTTGGAGCCAAGAGATTTATTTGTTGATTTGTCCGAGAGTTCACCCTTGTCAGCTGTTCTTTTAGATTTAGGAGAACTACCAGCTGTGTTGCTTTCTTTCATTTTAGAATCTTTGGTGTTTTCTGTGTCTTTGGACTGGTTTGAATCTTTGGATTTATCTGACAGTTTTGGTGATGCTGTGTTCTTGCTTGTTGAAGACAACTGACTATGGTTTATGACCATTTCTGTTTTTACATTATTAGCACTTCCATTCCGTGATCGTTTTCCATTGAGAGAGCCTGCATAGTATAAATATTATATTCCCTTTATTTATACACAATGAACATCAGTGCAGTTCTACAATATATAAAAAGTAATGTAAAAACTACCACTGACTAGTTCCTTTGAACTTGTAACAAAAATGGGCAGAACCAGGGTCTGATGTAAGGGGGGTGGGCACACATTACAATGAATGCCCACACCCTCACAAGTCGCCATCCTAAAATGGTGAAAAAGAAAGTGGTCAAAATTTGCAACCAGCATAAAACCAGTCTACATTTTCATACAGGCTGATCTATATCTAGACTGTTTGTTTTTTAGTCAAAAGGTTTCTGAAAAACACCCAATCATACAATTATTATATAGGCTATGTTCAGTAACAAATCTGTCATAAAATTCTCCTCTAATACACAAATGCCTGAGAGACTCAGAATGACTATGACCATATTCAAAATTTAAGTCTTCAACCCAAGTACAATCGGAAAATGATTACAGCTTAAATTTTCTAAAACCTCAATTTTTACCACGGGCCAGTTTCAACTATATCCGCTGATTAAATTTAAACCTAGGGTTATATTTACAATAATTTATTCTTCAAAGAATTTGGTGTTTTTCTGTAAAACAACAAATGAAAGTAAACTTCTTCACTTTTATTTTATACATTTGCAGACTAGAATCACAAGTTTCTAATAAAATTTATCCAAAATATACAATAACTCTTAATTGGGGCACGCCTTAAGTCATATTTTGTGACATTTTAGTTGTTACTATATTAAGAAAGAACATACAACTATCTATAAATAATAGGGATGGGCACGAGTACCCGAGTACTCGGGTACTCGATTAATGTTCGAGTACCCGAGTAGTTCAACAAGTAATCGGGTACTCGATACAAAATATAAAAAATCAACAAAATATTATGACAGTCGTCTAAATTGAATCTTAAAAATCGCCAAATGACAGTTGATTGTAAACACCTGGCACCTGGTATTCAATAAACAAGATGACAGTTAGGGGTACAAATATCCGATAATTGGCGCCTAATTGACGCTTTTGTTTTATGCCGTTGATACACCAGTGACACAAATAATTCGCAATCATGAAAATTTGCACCTGCATGTTTTAATTACAACGTGTCTCTTGTCGGAATTTTATTTGATTTTGTTTTTTGAGTAATTATATTCAAATGCGATTGTTGATAGGAAGTTTGCAAAACTGAAATCAAATCTGATTGGAGAAAAATGCTGTCAGTTGATGTAAAGTAATATAGTAAATATACGCTATTTTCATGATGTGCAAATTTTACGGTGATGTTCTAGTTCGCGACACGTGCTTACATGTATTTATGATTGTATTGTTAAATGTTTTCAAAAAGTTGATGCTCGAAAATTATTGAATAATTGTAATTAAAGTGTGATTGTTTCCTGTAATTGTATTGTTTATCTCCTTTAGTAATCGAGTATGACAGGCACTATGGAATGTGCATACCCGGTACGATCATAAGAAGCTGATATTTCCTCCAACGTTAGAGGAAATTTTCGAGTACCCGAGTACTCGATCGGAACAAGATCCGAGTACCCGAGTACCGATTTTGCTACTCGTTCCCATCTCTAATAAATAATAGTATTATTTTCTTACAACTAAAGTGTCATTTTGTTAGTCATTTTGACGATAAAATGGTATTTTTACAGCAAATGCATAATAAGTAATGTCGTCTGCTCAACTGTCCGAAGGTATTTTTTCCCGTGGGGACACGCCCAAATTAGTTTTGGAAATTAAACCAATGCTTAGTTTAATCCGCGATATTAAAATTTGAGAAACTAGCCCCACCTGTAAACAAATGACCTGTGAAGAAAAACTACCTACTTGCCTACAAAGACCACTTTTTTGGGTTACCCACCCCCACCCCAAAATAGTCTTTGTTGAAGAGGTTTGTCTTTATATAACGGATATGACTTCTTATCAACATTTTTATTTACCAATCTTTACAATCTTGATTTACCAGTTTGAAAAACTACTCTATGGCAGAATATGAGAACGTTCTCAGAAGTTTCAGAACCTTGTGACCAGATTTCAACCAAAGAAGGCAGTAAGAAGGTATTACTGTAGTAAATTCATTTTATTTCATGAAGGTTTTATATTTTGTGCAAGGGCAATGGTACTGAATTAAACTCCAGTGTAACAAAACCATGTTATGTTGAGTCTTAATAAATACGAAAGTTGTGGGAATTCATGTACTCGCGAATATGTGATTTTCATTTTCTGCAGAAAAATTAGTCCGGCAAAATTAAATGATACTGCAATATGATGCTTTTCCCAAGAGATTTATAGTAATCTCTCAAAATTCAGAGTTAACACTTAATTCCATTTATAAATATTTTATCACATCTACAAACAGTGTAGATCCGGATCAGCCAGAACATCCATGCCAACTTATCAGTATCTACACCCTACACATTTTGTTTTGTTCTACACCCTACACATTTTGTTTTGTTAGGTTATTTCTGTCATTAAGCTAAGAGTGAAAAACCTGATCAGGCGGAATTAGTGTTGGGATATCGGTTGCAAATTACAATCAATCATCAGTTTGAATCGATTGCCACTTCCGATGTGATTTCACCGATTATTAATCGGTTTATAAATCATATCTGTGTTACATTAACAAATGGTTTCTAGTAAGTAGCTTATATAATGTCCCTTATTATTGTGTGTTTGCTGTTACTTTCTACATAAAGGTTGGTGTTCCAATTACAAAAATAAAACTTTTTCGCATGTTTTTATTATATATGCACTGAATAGAATGAATGAAGAATTCTTAATAAAGAATACACACCCCAAAATATGTTGTTGATAGCACTTAATGCCCAAAAGGCCCTACCAATTAATTTCAATCATGACTAGTACAAATATTGACCAAGATATGTTTAACTGTGCAGTAGTTAACAGCTGGGGGTATACATCAGTTTAAATCGATTACGGGATAATGACATCGATTATCGGCATCGGGAGGTTCTTACAGATACATGATTAATCAATGTTTTTCGATCATCGGCACATCACTAGGCGGAATGGATGTGCCGGCTGATCTGGATTTATACTGCTGGCAGATGTGATAACATGCATATAAATGGAGGACAGGGTTAACACTAATTTTTGAAAAATTGCGATAAATCTCTTGAAAAGAGATACTGCAGTATCATTTAACTTCCAGGTACTAATTTTTGTACAAATGCGATAAAATGCAAAATAATTCTGTATTTTGTACCTGCAAGACTGTCATAACTTCTTCATTACAGCAATGATGTTACGACAGTCTTGAGGGCAACCCTTGATATAAATGGAGAAAAGGGTTTATCATCACCTGACTGTTGCGACACGCTGGTTGATTCTCTGGAGAGCTCTTTCCTCTTATCATCTCTCTTCTCGCGCCGGGCCAGGGCCAGACCCCGAGCAAGCTCTTTGTAATTTAACTCCTCATCCAGGTTCATATCAAGGGCCATAAGCATGTCCTCTAACAATGGTTTCGACAGCGGAATGTTTCTCTGTAATTAAAACAAATAGTGTTTTACATTTAGTTCTTTACTCCATGTATGTGGCAGTTATTCTCCGGCAAACGGTATACATCCTGTCTGTTCAGGATCTACACTGTTTGAATCTTAAGGTTATTTCTTATCAAGAGGCAAGCAGTTTAAATTCAGATCAGACAGCACTGATGTGCTAGCTCATCTGGATTTACACTGATCACATATGGGATAAAACCTGTATATGGAGTATAGGGTCAACAAAAAGAGATATATAACAGAGGCTTGTATAAGACCAGGCAGTGACTTTTCAAAAAATGCTAAGTAAGATGTCCAAAAATAGATAAAAATCATCTGAGGTGATTTTGAAAAATAAAGTGCTTTAAAAGAGTTAAAATTTAGTTGAAAACACTTATTACTAATCAAATTAATCGACAATTTTGTTTTTCCAAAGTAACAATTATCACACATACATTTCCCAATTTGAAATGCCAGGGCCTGTTCCCAAATTCCTGATTAAAAGCCCTACTTTGACCTCGAGCCTTGTGACATCCAATTAACCAGAGTTCAATGTCATATACAAGACATCTTTTGACCTCGAAATTATGAGAATTTCATTGTCTTAAGGGCAAACATTTCGAAGAATGTGAGCAGTTGCTAGTTACAGGCTATAGAGGTCAGGCAAACCTTTGTTAAACTTAGTAACATCATGACTTCTAACCTTAAAAGTTTATAAAAGGTAATGTTCATGCATTTATTTTCGTGGTCAAATAATTTTATGACTTTTTGGTAAAACAACATTTTTGTTGGTTCTTAAATTTGTGGTTTTTTATTTTCCAAGATATGTTTACATACAATTTAATTTAATATTATATTTCGTTGTGGATTTAAATTCGTGGATCGATCTGTCTACGAAATCCAAAATTAATAGTTTAAAGATAAGACAGTATATTAAAAATTATAAACAAGACAAACTAAATATACCTCCTGACATTGTTTGATAAATTCTTCTCTAGAAATGTTCCAGTCCTTATTTTTGTCAGCATCAGTGAATAGATCAAGAAGTCGTAACTTTTGTTCTTTCAAATGCTGATCCAATATTTGCAGTCCAAGCGGAGCAGGTACTTTCAGATGTGGCAGTATACTGGATTCTGAACTCGGGGTGCCACCGCGACTCACAATTACTGTTTCTGGTGTTTCACTAATCACCTCTTGAATTTTCTCGGCTTTGCCTTCAGCCGCTTTCAACTGCTGCAACACACGTTTTTCTAACAATGTCTTATTTGGCTTGGTGGTTAACCAATTTAGATTTAATCCCATATTTTCCAAGTTGTTTCGGAATTTTTGTCTTTCTTTAAACCAAGCCTTATATTTATCTTCTCTTTCTCTTGCTTCACGAGCTAGTACCAGCTCTTCCGGTTCTGGTTTTACTGCAGGAGCCTGTGGTTGCAGTTCACTATTAAGTTTAGGAGGTGCTGGCATAGGTTTCTGATTGACATATAGGCCGAGTCTATGCTTAATGGGCAATTCCATAGGTGGGGCCACCATAACACGTTTACGACTTAAAGGGCCTCCAAATATTTTTACAGCAGCTTTGTAATGTTTTATATGTGCCAAGTCCCTGTGCTCAAATTCATCCATTCGTTTGTTTGGTGGAATATGATCCAAGTTGAACCTGTCAAACAGGCGAGCCAGGGGAAAACTGATGTCATCGTCCAGCAGATCTGGTGCACCCTTAACTCTTGGTGGCATTTTTGTTGTTACTGTTTCTGTGGAGGTTTTAAGTGAGGGATTCTTCAAAACTAAGTCCTGTTGTACAAAGCCTTGAGTTTATTCTGGTTGTAGACATTTCTCTACTTTAAGCATCATCTTTTCTGAAAATTAAAATCATGGTAAACAACTGAACTCACTAAAAGTATTTTGAAAATAATAGCAAGAAGATTATAGTAACTGGAAAAAAAATAAGAATTCATACAATTAACAATTTAAGTCAGAAAATGTATAGTGTTTTAGGAACTTGTACAATTACAACTAGAATGTGTCCTTGGACACTGATGCCCCCACTGCTGCAACAAAATTTGTAAAAACAAAGGGTCACAACTCTGGTGAAAATGGTCGCAGGAAAAATTCCTTTCCTTACGATCATCTACACATCCTGCTTGATCATCTGTGCAAGATTGAAAGAAATTCGCCTTATAGTTTAGGAGGAGTTGATGCCACAAGATTTGGGGATGTACGGATGTACATACCTACATATGGACGGATGGACGAGTGCAACTCTATATGCCTCCCACTTTGTGAGGGCATAAAATCTACAATAACTATGTCATAAAATGTTGAAAACACATTTATCTGATGAGAGTGAGATTGAATGGAAAGCCAATCTTTCTGTTTATTAAAATTGTTCCATACAAGCATCTGCTTTAATTGTCTTATGGAGGCAGGGCTCTCACTAGACTTGCAAACAGGGATATTTTTGTAGATCTTAGTTTGTAAGAAAGAATTCCAAAGCCCACTATTCTTCTCACTTTTCTTGAGTGTGAAGGTCGTTCTGAATAAATTCAATAGTCAGATAAACAACAGTATCATCAGCAATAAGGCCTAACATAGTTTTGAGGGAACCAAGGAAGTAGTTACGAAACATTTTGGAACGGATATGTCGAATATAATCATAAAACCAAATACAGCTCAACAAAATCGCTTAAAAACAAAGTAATTGGTGTTGAGTAAAATCCATACAATATAGAAAACTCTAAGAGACTGTTATTCCTTTACCCTACAGATAAAAACTGCAATAAAATTTTCTACTTTTTTTTTCGTTGCGCTGGTAAACATTTTCGGTTTGCTTCGGACAATACCGCAGATACTCTTCAATAAGGAGGAAATTCAGGAAAAGAAATCTATGCATTCAAGGTAAACTATGGGTTATTTTTATATTCCCAGAAGTTGAACCATAATCCATTGAACCTTCCATACCAATCATACCATTTCAATATTATGTATTGTGATATAAGTTCTGAGGAACTCATCTGCATCGGATCTTGTATCTTTCAATCAAGGCAATTTGCAAATTGCATACAATTCATCAAGCAGACCTCTAAACAGGTGTCTTTGTAATTACTGACCAGTGCCTCAAAGTTTGGCTGTGTTTTTATATTTCTCACTTATTTTCATCAATCAGACTTGTGACCATTTAATCCATATGTTTTTCCCGCACGTGTGACAATATCCATGCAATCTGATCTTGATCTACACTTGAAACTTCTTGGTAAAATATGAGTTGATGATACAATGTAAATATGGTAGTGTCTCTAGCTGGGAGCGAACCCGTATGGTCATGGCAACAGCGCCTAGCCCTGCAATTCCTGCGATGCAACCAACTGAGCTTACCGGGACAACACAGACAAAAATGTTTGATCGGATAGCCCTGATATACTTAACCATCACTAAATAACATCGGTAACAGGCTATTTTAGTGAACAATGTAGATCCTCAAAAGATGGCATAGTGGGCACGAAACTAATGCTGTTCAATGAACGCTCAATATTGTTATCAATCAGAATGCAAAAAGCATTGAAAGACTGTTGGTGTTGAAAGGAAAATGAGTTAAGTAGCTGAAGTGTGATAAGCAGACCAAAGTGCTTGGCCATTAAAATATGTTATTAAAGATAATACAGTGGAGATCAAATATAACGTGGTTCGTGGGGTTCAGACCCTCAAACCGCGTTATTATCGGTTCCGCGTTAATGGAGGGACAAAGGAACTTACGCTAATCATAAGTCCTTATATAGCGGATGTAATGTTACCCTGGATAAGCATTATAATACATGTACACAGTCATAACGTTTTATCGGTATTTTGTCTTAGTCTTCGGACACCAAAATTATTTTGCCAAAATAATTTTTTTCAGCCTCTTAAAAATGGGACACCGAAAACAACATTTCTTCTACCAGTAATGCGCAGAGCATCGTCACATTAATTTAAATAACACAGACTAATATGAATAACGTAAATTTCTGGATGTGCATTTTAATTTACGATGTTTAAGTCTGATGTTCATAATTTTTATTACGGGTAAGAAATAAAGTGAACGACGTATATTTATGTCTCCCCCCCCTCTGGGGGAGACATATTGTTTTTGCCCTGTCCGTCTGTCACACTTCGTTTCCGCTCAATAACTCGAGTACCCTTTGACCCAGAGCCTTCAAACTTCATAGGGTGATAGCCCTTATTGAGTAGAAGAACCCTATTCATTTTGGGGTCAGTAGGTCAAAGGTCAAGGTCACAGTGACCCGAAGAGTGAAAACTGTTTCCGCTCAATAACTCGAGTACCCTTTGACCCAGAGCCTTCAAACTTAATAGGGTGATAGCTCTTATTGAGTAGAAGAACCCTATTGATTTTGGGGTCAGTAGGTCAAAGGTCAAGGTCACAGTGACCCGAAGAGTGAAAACCGTTTCCGCTCAATAACTCAAGTACCCTTTGACCCAGAGCCTTCAAACTTCATAGGGTGATAGCCCTTATTATGCCCCCCTTCGAAGAAGCGGGGGTATATTGCTTTGCACATGTCGGTCGGTCGGTCGGTCGGTATGTCGGTCGGTATGTCGGTCGGTATGTCGGTCCGTAGACCACATCTTGTCCGATCAATAACTAGACAACGCTTTGTGATACAGTCCTTATATTTGGTGTGGAGGTTGGTCATGACGAGTAGAAGACCCCTATTGATTTTGGGGTCAGTAGGTCAAAGGTCAAGGTCACAGTGGCCTTGACCACAAAAACCTTGTCCGATCAATAACTAGACAACGCTTTGTGATACAGTCCTCATATTTGGTGTGGAGGTTGGTCATGACCAGTAGAAGACCCCTATTGATTTTGGGGTCAGTAGGTCAAAGGTCAAGGTCACAGTGGCCTTGACCACAAAAACCTTGTCCGATCAATAACTAGACAACGCTTTGTGATACAGTCCTCATATTTGGTGTGGAGGTTGGTCATGACCAGTAGAAGACCCCTATTGATTTTGGGGTCAGTAGGTCAAAGGTCAAGGTCACAGTGGCCTTGACCACAAAAACCTTGTCCGATCAATAACTAGACAACGCTTTGTGATACAGTCCTCATATTTGGTGTGGAGGTTGGTCATGACCAGTAGAAGACCCCTATTGATTTTGGGGTCAGTAGGTCAAAGGTCAAGGTCACAGTGGCCTTGACCACAAAAACCTTGTCCGATCAATAACTAGACAACGCTTTGTGGTACAGTCCTCATATTTGGTGTGGAGGTTGGTCATGACCAGTAGAAGACCCCTATTGATTTTGGGGTCAGTAGGTCAAAGGTCAAGGTCACAGTGGCCTTGACCACAAAAACCTTGTCCGATCAATAACTAGACAACGCTTTGTGATACAGTCCTCATATTTGGTGTGGAGGTTGGTCATGACCAGTAGAAGACCCCTATTGATTTTGGGGTCAGTAGGTCAAAGGTCAAGGTCACAGTGGCCTTGACCACAAAAACCTTGTCCGATCAATAACTAGACAACGCTTTGTGATACAGTCCTCATATTTGGTGTGGAGGTTGGTCATGACCAGTAGAAGAACCCTATTGATTTTAGGATCAGTAGGTCAAAGGTAAAGGTCACAGTGGCCTTTGCATACAAAAACGTTGTCCGATCAATAACTAGACAACGCTTTGTGATACAGTCCTCATATTTGGTGTGGAGGTTGGTCATGACCAGTAGAAGAACCCTATTGATTTTAGGATCAGTAGGTCAAAGGTCAAGGTCACAGTGGCCTTTGCATACAAAAACGTTGTCCGATCAATAACTAGACAACGCTTTGTGATACAGACCTCATATTTGGTGTGGAAGTTGGTCGTGACCAGTAGAAGACCCCTATTGGTTTTGGGGTCAGTAGGTCAAAGGTCAAGGTCACGGTGGCCTTGACAACAAAAAACCTTGTTCGATCAATAACTAGACAACGTTTTTATGTTTATTTGTATAATAAAATAAAATACTTCTCAGTGTAAAGTTGTGATTATTTTTCCCCATGACAATTTCAAGTAAAGATATATATTAATGATCCATAACATTAATTTTAAACTATTTCAATATATGCCGTGTCATAAATAGGCACTGATTATCACTCACTTGTGTTTATTAAATGCTTTGGTTTCGTATGGATGGTCACTAAAGCCTGCACATTACCGGAATTGACATAACACTAGAGCTACTATATCTCCGCCAATAGCGAATATTTGATTTAAATTACAATAAAATCCTTTGTGTTAGACTAGGTTAATCTACACGCGCTTATGTTTGTCGAGGTAAATGTAATCCTCTCATTGGATGACCTGGTTATTGATATATAGGAGTTCCACCGTCTTGTAAATTGCTTTCATGACTGGTACCCTTCATTGCTAAAGCTTACAAAAGTCTCTAAATTTCCAAAAATTTAAATTCAATGCTAATAGATATCACTTGCACGTCAGGGGGGGCATTTGTGTTTGACAAACACCTCTTGTTGAGTAGAAGAACCCTATTGATTTGGGGTCAGTAGGTCAAAGGTCAAGGTCACAGGGGCCTGAAGAGTGAAAACCGTTTCCGCTCAATAACAGGAGTTCTATTTTGCCCAGAGCCTTCAAACTTCATGATGGATGTCCTTATTGAGTAGAGGACTCCTATTGATTTTGGAGTTAGTAGGTCAAAGGTCAAGGTCACAGGGGCCCCGAAGAGTGAAAACCGTATCCGGTCAATTACTGGAGTACAGCTTGACCCAGAGCATTCAAACTAAATAGGGTAATAGCCCTTATTGAGTAGAAGAACCCTATTGATTACGGGTTCAGTAGGTCAAAGGTCAAGTTCACAGGGGTCATGGCGCAGGGGGGGAGACATGCGTTTTTCACAAAAAACATCTAGTTTTAATTGTGCTAATACTTGCCCATAAAATATCCGAGAAATGATACATGTACATTGACTAAAATCATCAAATTTAGAACTGCTATGAACACCTGTTGAACACCTGTTCAACACCAGTTTATTGACTGTTTTGATCTAAAATGTCAGTGTTTTGATCTAAAATGTCAGCAATGCTTGTGTATTTAAGATCAAAGACGCTGACGTCAACTTGAAACAGTGCGCACCGCTCAAAAATCGATCGACGATATTGTAACTAGGATGACTTCATTTCTAAATCAGCTGATTGTTTGATTGACAGTGTATCTAGTATAATTATTGCTAATTTCTGATCAGGTTGTGTTTGTGTCTCCATTACTGAACTTGCGCGGAATTGGCAGTTTGCAACTAATCTATTGCACCCCTATTTGCGAAGACATCACATTTTTTAGCTCACCTGTCACGTAGTCCGTCCGTCCACAATTGTTGTCCGCACTCTAGCGGACGGAATTTTGGTCCAATCTTCTTCAAACTTGGTCAGAATAATTATCTCAATGATATCTAGGTCAAGTTCGAAACTGGGTCGTGTGACCTTGAAATCTAGGTCACTGGGTCACATTGTAGAAAAAGCTTGTCTGCACTCTAGCAGCCTTAATTATGGTGCGATCTTCTTTAAACTTGAACAGAATGTTTATCTTAATGATATCTAGGTCAAGTTCATAACTGGGTCATGTGACACTTAAAACTAGGTCACTAGGTCAAATTTAAGAAAAAGCTTGTCCGCACTCTAGTGGTCATAATTTTGGTCCGATCTTCTTCAAACTTGGTCAGAATGTTTATCCCAATGATATCTAGGTCAAGTTCGAAACTGGGTCATGTGACCTTGAAATCTAGGTCACTAGATCAAATTATAGAAAACGCTTGTCAGCACTCAAGTGTTCGTAATTTTGGTCAGATCTTCTTCAAACTTGGTCAGGATGTTTATCCCAATAATATCTAGGTCATGTTCGAAACTGGGTCATGTAACCTTGAAATTTAGGTCACTATGTCAAATTATAGAAAAAGCTTGTCCGCACTCTTGCGGTCTTAATTTTGATGCGATCTTCTTCAAACTTGGTCAGAATGTTTATCTCAATGATATCTAGGTCAGGTTCGAAACTGGGTCAAATGACCTTGAAATCTAGGTCACTGGGTCAAATTGTGGAAAAAGCTTGTCCACACTCTAGCAGTCTTAATTATAGTGCAATCTTCTTTAAACTTGAACAGAATGTTTATCTTAATGATATCTAGGTAAAGTTCGTAACTGGGTCATGTGACCTTGAAATCTAGGTCACTAGGTCAAATTATAGAAAAAGCTTGTCCGCACTCTAGTGGTCGTAATTTTGGTCCGATCTTCAAACTTGGTCAGAATGTTTATCCCAATGATATCTAGGTCAAGTTCGAAACTGGGTCATGTGACCTTGAAATCTAGGTCACTAGGTCAAATTATAGAAAAAGCTTGTCCGCACTCTAGTGATCGTTATTTTGGTCAGATCTTCTTCAAACTTGGTCAGAATGTTTATCCCAATAATATCTAGGTGATGTTCGAAACTGGATCATGTAGCCTTGAAATTTAGGTCACTAGGTCAAATTATAGAAAAAGCTTGTCCGCACTCTTGCGGTCTTAATTTTGATGCGATCTTCTTCAAACTTTGTCAGAATGTTTATCTCAATTTTATCTAGGTCAAGTTCGAAACTGGGTCATATGACCTTGAAATCTAGGTCACTGGGTCAAATTGTAGAAAAAGCTTGTCCACACTCTAGCAGTCTTAATTATAGTGCAATCTTCTTTAAACTTGAACTGAATGTTTATCTTAATGATATCTAGGTCAAGTTCGTAACTGGGTCATGTGACCTTGAAATCTAGGTCACTAGGTCAAATTAAAGAAAAAGCTTGTCTGCACTCTAGCGGTTGTAATTTTGGTATGTTCTTCTTTAAACTTGGTCAGAATGTTTATCCCAATGATATCTAGGTCTAGTTCGAAACTGGGTCATGTGACCTTGAAATCTAGGTCACTAGGTCAAATTATAGAAAAAGCTTGTCCGCACGCTAGTGGTCGTAATTTTGGGGCGATCTTCAAACTTGGTCAGAATGTTTATCCCAATGATATCTAGGTCAAGTTCGAAACTGGGTCATGTGACCTTGAAATCTAGGTCACTAGGTCAAAATATAGAAAAAGCTTGTCCGCACTCTAGTGATCGTTATTTTGGTCAGATCTTCTTCAAACTTGGTCAGAATGTTTATCCCAATAATATCTAGGTCATGTTCGAAACTGGGTCATGTAGCCTTGAAATTTAGGTCACTAGGTCAAATTATAGAAAAAGCTTGTCCGCACTCTAGCGGTATTAATTTTGATGTGATCTTCTTCAAACTTGGTCAGAATGTTTATCTCAATCATATCTAAGTCAAGTTCGAAACTGGGTCATGTGACCTTGAAATCTAGGTCACTGGGTCAAATTTTAGAAAAAGCTTGTCCGCACTCTAGTGGTCTTAATTTTTGTCCGAACCATTGAACAGATGTTAGCAGGTGAGCGACCCAGGGTCCCATGGAATCTCTTGTTGTTGATTTGACAACAATAGGATGTTTATTCAACAACTATGGAGTTAATTGCTTGACAAAGGTAAACAGACATGTCAAATGAAGAAACCTCTGACATGTGTTGACTTATTCTCGGCTAACATTTACGACGTGTTAATTAATGTACATGTATCTAAATGTTCGGACAATCATTCTTTAAATAAAACTTCTTGTCTCTAAATATTCATTCGGTGAGAAAATTTTTTTTCTGTCTGAAGACTTAGATTATCATTTTATGTGGAAAAAACAGGGTCCACGGATCGACCGCGTTTTATTGGATTTCGCAATATAGCAGATCGCGATATAGCGGAGCTCCACTGTATTCTCATTAGAGGAAAGCCAGAATATAATCTGGTTCAGATTGATCAGCAAATAATAAATCAGAAATAATTAGTGTTTATTAAGGAAAATTAGTGTGACTAGTTTATTAAGCTTTGTCAACAGGCTGCATACATGTATGATAGTTTGTATCTTCTTAACTTAAATGCAGTTTTGTCGCTTTCATAAACAGTTTATTTACTCTGTACATTTTTATCACTGCCGCATAGCGGCTAGGGATATAGGAATGGTCTTTGTCCTTCCGTGCGCGCACATTTCGTGTCCGGTCCATAACTTTTCAACCCCTAGTAGGAATTTCATGAAACTTTAGGCAAATGTTCTCCCCATCAAGACAACGTGCTGAACCCATGTTCCAACATGGCCGGCTCTATGTCAAGGTCATGAGGTCAGATTAAAGCAAAAGATTTTGACACAAACTTTATACCATCTTAAAATTCAATCTTTCCTGAACAATTCATTCACTGGTTGTTCAGTGATAAAATTTGAAACAAAAATTTTATTAGCAGAGTGAAAATTTCAAGTATCAAAATTCCAATATTTCTACCTGTCTTCAGCTATATTTAGATTCAATCTTAATATGTTGTTAGGATGCATTCATCAAGTTGCTGGTCAATGACCTAGTGAACTTTTGCTGCTTAGATCTGTGTTATGCAATATTAAGAACTTCGCTCTGGAAGATTTTATAGTGTAAATTTTGTCATTTTCTATGGATACTGACCAAATAAACTTTCTTATTATGCCCCCCTTCGAAGAAGCGGGGGTATATTGCTTTGCACATGTCGGTCGGTCGGTCGGTCGGTCGGTATGTCGGTCGGTATGTCGGTCGGTATGTCGGTCCGTAGACCACATCTTGTCCGATCAATAACTAGACAACGCTTTGTGATACAGTCCTTATATTTGGTGTGGAGGTTGGTCATGACCAGTAGAAGACCCCTATTGATTTTGGGGTCAGTAGGTCAAAGGTCAAGGTCACAGTGGCCTTGACCACAAAAACCTTGTCCGATCAATAACTAGACAACGCTTTGTGATACAGTCCTCATATTTGGTGTGGAGGTTGGTCATGACCAGTAGAAGACCCCTATTGATTTTGGGGTCAGTAGGTCAAAGGTCAAGGTCACAGTGGCCTTGACCACAAAAACCTTGTCCGATCAATAACTAGACAACGCTTTGTGATACAGTCCTCATATTTGGTGTGGAGGTTGGTCATGACCAGTAGAAGACCCCTATTGATTTTGGGGTCAGTAGGTCAAAGGTCAAGGTCACAGTGGCCTTGACCACAAAAACCTTGTCCGATCAATAACTAGACAACGCTTTGTGATACAGTCCTCATATTTGGTGTGGAGGTTGGTCATGACCAGTAGAAGACCCCTATTGATTTTGGGGTCAGTAGGTCAAAGGTCAAGGTCACAGTGGCCTTGCCCACAAAAACCTTGTCCGATCAATAACTAGACAACGCTTTGTGATACAGTCCTCATATTTGGTGTGGAGGTTGGTCATGACAAGTAGAAGACCCCTATTGATTTTGGGGTCAGTAGGTCAAAGGTCAAGGTCACAGTGGCCTTGACCACAAAAACCTTGTCCGATCAATAACTAGACAACGCTTTGTGATACAGTCCTCATATTTGGTGTGGAGGTTGGTCATGACCAGTAGAAGACCCCTATTGATTTTGGGGTCAGTAGGTCAAAGGTCAAGGTCACAGTGGCCTTGACCACAAAAACCTTGTCCGATCAATAACTAGACAACGCTTTGTGATACAGTCCTCATATTTGGTGTGGAGGTTGGTCATGACCAATAGAAGAACCCTATTGATTTTAGGATCAGTAGGTCAAAGGTCAAGGTCACAGTGGCCTTTGCATACAAAAACGTTGTCCGATCAATAACTAGACAACGCTTTGTGATACAGACCTCATATTAAACGATTGTTGGATGTGTCTCTTCAAAAGTTATATAAATGGTTCCGGTCCGCTGCCTAATTAGGTCATGACAGCTAAAAATAGATTTTTGACTTTGTCAATCTTTGAACGACATCTCCTCCTATATTACTGGGTCAATTTTGATGAAACTTCACACAAATGATCATTTGATGAGTCTCTTCAAAAGTTATATAAATGGTTCCGGTCCGCTGCCTAATTAGGTCGTGTCAGCTAAAAATAGATTTTTGACTTTGTCAGTCTTTAAACAACATCTCCACCCAAACCGCTAACCCAATTTCAACCAAACTTGACACAATTGATCATTGGATGAGTCTCTTCAAAAGTTATATAAATGGTTCCGGTCCGCTGCCTAATTAGGTCACAACAGCTAAAAATAGATTTTTGACTTTGTTGATATATAGGTGTTCCACCGTCTTGTAAATTGCTTTCATGACTGGTACCCTTCATTGCTAAAGCTTACAAAAGTCTCTAAATTTCCAAAAATTTAAATTCAATGCTAATAGATATCACTTGCACGTCAGGGGGGGCATTTGTGTTTGACAAACACCTCTTGTTACATATCTAATTAATAGCAAAATAAAAAAATATGAATATAACTGTTAAGTAGTACTTTGTATTAACAACAAGTTACAGACTATAGAGTAAAGCTTTTGCATCAGAATGTTGTAAAGTTTGAAAATTTTTTATATTAAGCCAGGAGTTCTTAAGCTGAGTTGTGGGAAGAAAATGCTCAATTTACAAAACAATCAATAGCCATTAATCTATTAAGCTCTTTCAACAATTACAGTACAATTGAATCATTTCAATGTACGCATTCATTGGAAAAGATAATTTCCCACCATTTTTCAAACACTTCTGAATATTTCTAAAAATGTTACTGATAGGAATTAGAAGTTCAGCACAAAATACCAACAATGTTTTTAAAAAAGACGGCATCAAAATCAACTATAACTTTCACCAAACTACACTAACTCACTTATATTTTTCTTAAATTTATTACACTTACTGATTCAGTGTATATTTTATAGTCTGTGACAGATTTCAGGAAAATCAGCATGTAATGCAGATGCAAGTGACATAATAATTTAATTAGATTAGTTGCCAATTATGTCCTTGGTCAATATGACTTTCCAAATGTGTGAAAAACAGCAATAAATTGATATTTACTAAAGTGTGTAAAAAGCTAAACCTGTACTGTACTAATTCATATCTACTTAGACTAGTTTTGTTTTAAGCCCTTGAGGTGTCATTTTAGATCTTAACACTTTCATATTGACACTTAGTATATTATTAAACTTGTATTGTTTTTTGTGTGGAAGCAAATAACTTTTTTATTATATATTGACAGTTGACTTAAGTATTTATTGCGAGTTCACATGCGAATAAAATAATGCTTAATTTAATGCATTACTTTTTGAAAAATGCTAATTTAATGCATTACTTTCAAAAAATACAGTAATGCTAATTTAATTTAATGCACAAATTTGGCATATAATGATAATTTAATGCATTACTTTTGAAAATAATTCGCCCCATGTCTGCTAGACAACGCTTTGTGATACAGTCCTCATATTTGGTGTGGAGGTTGGTCATGACCAGTAGAAGACCCCTATTGATTTTGGGGTCAGTAGGTCAAAGGTCAAGGTCACAGTGGCCTTGACCACAAAAACCTTGTCCGATCAATAACATTTGGTGTGGAGGTTGGTCATGACCAGTAGAAGACCCCTATTGATTTTGGGGTCAGTAGGTCAAAGGTCAAGGTCACAGTGGCCTTGACCACAAAAACCTTGTCCGATCAATAACTAGACAACGCTTTGTGATACAGTCCTCATATTTGGTGTGGAGGTTGGTCATGACCAGTAGAAGACCCCTATTGATTTTGGGGTCAGTAGGTCAAAGGTCAAGGTCACAGTGGCCTTGACCACAAAAACCTTGTCCGATCAATAACTAGACAACGCTTTGTGATACAGTCCTCATATTTGGTGTGGAGGTTGGTCATGACCAGTAGAAGACCCCTATTGATTTTGGGGTCAGTAGGTCAAAGGTCAAGGTCACAGTGGCCTTGACCACAAAAACCTTGTCCGATCAATAACTAGACAACGCTTTGTGATACAGTCCTCATATTTGGTGTGGAGGTTGGTCATGACCAGTAGAAGACCCCTATTGATTTTGGGGTCAGTAGGTCAAAGGTCAAGGTCACAGTGGCCTTGACCACAAAAACCTTGTCCGATCAATAACTAGACAACGCTTTGTGATACAGTCCTCATATTTGGTGTGGAGGTTGGTCATGACCAGTAGAAGAACCCTATTGATTTTAGGATCAGTAGGTCAAAGGTCAAGGTCACAGTGGCCTTTGCATACAAAAACGTTGTCCGATCAATAACTAGACAACGCTTTGTGATACAGACCTCATATTTGGTGTGGAAGTTGGTCGTGACCAGTAGAAGACCCCTATTGGTTTTGGGGTCAGTAGGTCAAAGGTCAAGGTCACGGTGGCCTTGACAACAAAAAACCTTGTTCGATCAATAACTAGACAACGTTTTTATGTTTATTTGTATAATAAAATAAAATACTTCTCAGTGTAAAGTTGTGATTATTTTTCCCCATGACAATTTCAAGTAAAGATATATATTAATGATCCATAACATTAATTTTAAACTATTTCAATATATGCCGTGTCATAAATAGGCACTGATTATCACTCACTTGTGTTTATTAAATGCTTTGGTTTCGTATGGATGGTCACTAAAGCCTGCACATTACCGGAATTGACATAACACTAGAGCTACTATATCTCCGCCAATAGCGAATATTTGATTTAAATTACAATAAAATCCTTTGTGTTAGACTAGGTTAATCTACACGCGCTTATGTTTGTCGAGGTAAATGTAATCCTCTCATTGGATGACCTGGTTATTGATATATAGGAGTTCCACCGTCTTGTAAATTGCTTTCATGACTGGTACCCTTCATTGCTAAAGCTTACAAAAGTCTCTAAATTTCCAAAAATTTAAATTCAATGCTAATAGATATCACTTGCACGTCAGGGGGGGCATTTGTGTTTGACAAACACCTCTTGTTTTATAGCACTTTGAAAATCAGGCTTTTCTGAATATTTTATTTACTGTTTGTATGTATTTTGTAAAACAACAACAACAACAAATTTGTAGCACATTCTCAAAATGTTAAGACTAAATTTAAGGGAGGTCTCAGCTGTATACAGTTTACATATATGTATGTACATGTACACAACCGGGCAAGTTAATTGGTGGTCTCTGAACCCCTGGAATGAATATCATGAAACTTAAGTGAAATGTTCAGTTCATGAACCTAATGTGCTGAACCCATGTTCCAACCTTGCTGGCTCAAGGTCAAGGCCACCTGTGGTGTTTGAGCATGTTTCATGTCCGATCCATAACTTTTCAACCCTTAGAAGGAATTTCATGAAACTTTAGTCAAACATTCTCCCCATGAAGACGACATGCAGAACCCATGTTCCAACATGGCCACCTCAATGTCAAGGTCAACAGTGGTGTTCGAAGATTTGAACCATGCATTTCGTGTCCAGTTTATATCTTCTGAACCCCTGGAATGAATATCATGAAACTTAAGTGAAATGTTCAGTTCATGAACCTGATGTGCAGAACCCATGTTCAAACCTGGCTGGCTCAAGGCTCTGTTTGAGCAGGCCAATACTCTGAAACTTATCTGAACACGACATACCCTTGCACTTGAATTGGCTTCCACCTGCCTGCCTGTTGCCCAGAGCTATTGTTTAATTTGCTCTTAACCATCCATAACCTTTCCCACATTCACATCTGCGGCGGGGGATATTGCTGTCGTTCCGACTGCCTTGTAATATCTGTTACAGTGTAGTATCTGCTACCGTAACTAGAAACTATATATACTACTCAAAATTTGATACTTTAGGGATCACTTAAAAGATTGTGTTTATTCCTTACATTAGGTTGAGACGATAAAACATTTGCTGTTATTCTGAAAATATGTTCATATGACATCAGCTTTGTGCCGAAAAAAGGAATGAGACGACAAACTGTTGAAGCGCAATAGAGGTTGGAACTTGGTAGAGAAAATAACTTGGGATAAAACGGAAAGCGATCCCTTTCAAATTTTGACTAGTATATATCACTTTAACAGATTTTTTTGTTTTAATGCAAGTGCATGTTTATTATTAGTGCCTTGTAATTTTTCTTTTCATGGATGGTAGGGAAACGAACTAGCCAAATCGGCCTGATAATCGGGGATTAAAGTCAATACTCCTAGGATTTTAAATTAATATCTGTTATCATGCAGTTACCTATACTTTTTGTCGATTATATGAATATAATGTTGAAAGTGAAGGATTTATGGGCCTTAAAATCTGCACTACTTTAAGTGGCGGTCTTCACCACTTCACAACTTTTCCTTATTGAATGCTTCATGCATATTCAATGAACTCAGCTGAGCGTTGCTGACAGTGGTGTTATTCTTTGCTTGTTAGATGGCATGTCTGTCCTGAAAGCTTCAAAATTACTCATTGCATTATTATTGTTGGGGCGAAGTGTTCTTAAAATTCCAATTGTATGGTTTGATTTCTATGCTTTTGAAACATTGACCTAAATACAGTAAAACCCGTCATTAAGACCACCTTGCTTATAAGACAACTATTCAGGTTTCCCATTTTCCAGTGTTAGAACTATTTTCAACCCTGAAATAAAGACCACCCAACTATTAACCCTTTCCCGTACAGATACGCCTTTATTGCTAGGGCGAACAGTTTAGATCCAGATCAGCCGGCACATCCGTGCCGTCTGATCAGGATCTAAACTGTTCGCTTTTTGATTCATTAGGTTATTTCTGACCAAAATGCGACCAGTGCAGATCCTGATCAGACGGCACAGATGTGCCGGCTGATCTGGATCTACACTGGTCGCACATGCGTAAAAATGCGTATCTATCCAGGAATGGGTTAAGACCACTTATTCCCAATCCCAATGGTGGTCTTAATAGCGGGGTTTCACTGTATTTATGATTAATTCAAGCGAAGATAATAATCACACAAATTTATGTATACTCTGACAAAACAGTATTGAAGGGGTATTAATCACCTTTGGTTATATTTATTAATGGCAGTCTATAAATAAATAAAGGAAGACAAACTCAATATTTCACTAGGTGTTTCGTGTTTATTTGACTCTTCTTCAGGTGAATGTTATTACATGTATCAACATCAATTGTAAACAATGTCTTATTTTGGCAGAAAAGAATGATGTAACTTTAATCAATTAACCATTTCCTCGATAGATACACCTTTATTGCATGGGCGAACAGTTTAGATCCAGATCAGCCGGCACATCCCCTGATCTGATCAGGATCTAAACTGTTCGCTTCTTGATTTGTTAGGTTACATGTATTTCTGACCAAAATGCAAACAGTGCAGATCCTGATCAGACGGCACTGATGTGCCGGCAGATCTGGATCTACACTGGTCGCACATGCATAAAAAGGCGTATATATGGAGGAAAGGGTTAATGGCAGTCTGGCACCCCTGTTAAGAAAAAAGTTGCTTTTTTCTCCCCCCAAAATGAAAGATGTTTATTTTAAAAAAAACTGGACAAAAGAATTTTTTTTTTCATTTCAAAATATATTAAATGATATATCATTAAAATATCCGAAGGGATATAAGTATAAAACACAGTTGATTTCACTTTTTTTATATCCTTTCCACGACCATAACGTATTTAAACGTGACAAAATTTTGACTTCCCAAAACCCGGCCCTGTTTTACGGGAAGACGCCCGAAACGTATTTAAACGTGTCCAAAAAATCGCTTTTCAAAACCCGACCCTGTTTTTTCGTCGGAAACCCGTCAATTTATTTTTCATTTTTAAAAAAGTCCTTACTTTGGTGGCTATTTAAAAGAACGCGGAATCATCGATCAGTATTTTAAAACCATTAGTCATTTGAATGCATCACATATTTTCTCTCAAATATAATTTAGTAAGAAATTGAATACATTTGACCTTGAAAATCTGATAAGAAAATTAGTAATTTTAAAAAGTTCAATTTTAAGAAAAAAAATCTAATTACATGTGCTGCTGTTTCTTCATCTTTCATTGTCAAAATAAAAAATTGGCTCCAAAACAGTTATTCATTATTTTAAAAAAATCCTATATCTACCTAGTAATTACTTAAAAATGACATTTTTTGCAATGGCATAAAAATTAATTACTGTTAATTAGATTAATTAATTTACGGAATTTTACGTTACAGTCTTCCTGAGATAAACCGAATTTTTCACAAATTACGTAAAAGAGCGTTGAAATTCGGGATTTTAACGCACTATTCTTGATATGCTTTTTTCCACCTTTTTTACAGAAAAAAGACCATAACATTAGATAATGTGTTTTACACGGGTTTCTTACCATGTTGAAAATTCTGAATTTCTTTAAAAGGTAGAATACCGGTAACGGACAAAAGCGTATATGCTTTATTCAAACATACACTTTTCAACGGGCACTAAAATAAAACTACGCAGATTTACGTTATGGTTTTTAAAATCGTGAAAAAAGCACACGTTTAATTACGTTTCGGGCGACCTACAGTAAAACAGGGTCGGGTTTTGGGAAGTGAAAATTTTGTCATGTTTAAATACGTTATGGACGTCTGTCCGGAAAACAGGGTCGGGCGCGGAAAGGATATATGACGTTTCGGCCTTACGGCCTTTATTGTTATATTTGTTATATTTGGGCGATTTGTTATATCTGATAAAGGCCATAAGGCCGAAATGTCATATATAAAAAGAGTGAAATCAACTGTGTATTAAATGATAGTTCTTGCTTATTTCTGGTCATTGTAGGTGAACAGAAATAAAAAATGAGCTCATTGCGGGCAGTTGTCGGTGCAGGACTATTTGTGATTCCAGTGACAGTCACTTTTACAGATAAAGTTGCATGTATAAGTCAAGTTGTTGGTGTCTCCATGCAGGTAAGATTCAAGATAAATTCGTTAACTCCACATATATGGGTTTCATTGCATGAGCAGCCAATATAGATCCAGATCAGCAGGCACATCACTGTCATCTGATCTGGATCTGCATTGTTGGCTTTTTGGTCGATAAAAACCTAAGATACCAAAAAGCAAACATTTTTGTAGATCCAGATCAGATGGCACAGATGAGCTGGGTGATCTGGATCTAGAATGTTTGCCAGTGTAAAAAAGGCATTTATATGGAGTAAATGGTTAAAAGCATGATTTTAGCTAATTCCGACTAAGTCCCAGGAAGGCAATAACTCTAAAGTTGATCTTAAAAGTTTATTTCAAACGTCAAATATTTGTTTATAATAAAGGTTCCAGTAAACAGTTGTAAAATATTCTTCTTTTTCAAAAACTAGATTATTTTTGATTATTTGTATTTAACCTTTTTCTCCATATTACACATTGTCTAGTGTTGTTCAAGGTAAGCCTGTACAGCTGTGGTGTCTGATCCGGAACTGCACTTGTTGCACCTTGATCAGATATTTTCTAACAAATCTAAAAGCAAACAATGTAGATCCTGATCAGATGGCATGAATGTGCTGGCTGATCTGGATCTACACAGTTCGCCCACAATGTAACAGTTGTAACAGTGTATCTATGGAGTTACTGGTTAAAGTGATAACATAAAATTGCTGATCAGATGTACTAAAAAGCATAATTCAGTACTGAAAATCATGAAATTGACAATAACATGGCCCTCATCCATGTGTGTTCGAATCCCTATGGAGTCAGAATCTTCCATGTAAAGCTATCCAGCTAAGCTAACAGAAGGTGTGTAGTTCTGCCTAATCCAACAATCAATTGTTGCTGCTGAGGATAAAATCTTCCTGCAGGGGTTTTTTAAGGAAGAGGGGAAGACGCTGGACGCTGGTCAAAAGAGGAAAATAGCGTGAAAAATACAAAATTGGGGAAAATCTAGTTAAATATACACTCTTGCTTGTATTAGCTAGAGTGAATGTTTATACTCAAGTTTATGCTTCTGTTATTCTTTTTTAAATTTTGCTTTCATTACCAAACAGTCTATTTAGCTTACAGAGGCATGTCTCTTTGTTATCTGTTATTAAACAGTACAAGAATAAGTTGATTTATACTTGCTCACTTTCTGAGCCTGCTTAAAATTTATCCATAATGTGTGTGCTTACTCGGTTCCGTTAGTACCTAATTTCTATCAAATATTCGTGAAAATTGTGCAGATTTTAGCTGAAATAGATTAAACATAACTATAAATTAAGCTTCTGTTTACGTTTTGATTAAAAATATCACTTTACAAGGGGGAAATTGATTTTTGTTGGGGAAAAAATTTTCTGTGGGGAATTTTTTTTCTAGGGGAAGACGCTGACTACCAGCGTCAGTTTGTTAAGGAAAAAAACCCCTGTCCTGTAAAATTAATATTAGATATTTTTGAAAATGGAATGGACCCTTATTATGATAACGTGATTAATAGTTTGTTAACACTGATTATGATGTCATGGTTGTTGCAATCTCACTAAAGTCCGATCTAACAAAATGTTAGATCTGATGACGGCCCGCAGATACCGTACATAAGCTTTAGCGGTTTTTCCCGATTACTGTTTTAGAAATTGTCAACACAGGAAGCAAGATTTTTAACTTGCAAAATGATCTGAAGATGTCATTTTATAAGAAATAAATGCAATACTACATGAACACATATATCTTCAGCAAAATATGTCTTACGCAGGCTGTCAACACTTTCCATGGTTTAAAATACAATGTTCACTTTCACTTTTTCGATTTTGTAGGCGACAATCTGATTGGTTCAAGGAGTTAGTGATAAAAGCACCTTTTAGTTACTCGTCGTCAGATCCTGATAGCGTAGCGGTTTTCAGGAGATGATTTTAATCAGATTGTGGTTGTTGATGTTTAAAACTAATCCATGTGAAAATATTGTTGCATACTCATTACTGTAAATCCAAATTTTCTTGCACCAGAAAAAGCTGAAGTCCACGCTCAGTTATGCACTCTTAGGAGGCTGGGCAGTACTTAAGGCAATCAAATCAATAATAACGTTAAGTCAAACATGCCATTGCAAGTTCAGTTTAACTTAGCCGTACAAAGAGTCTGATTTTTATGACTTGGGTTAGTTTGTAATGAAATTTGATGGAAGAATTTGAAATATTGACCTACTATAGAATGGTACTCAAATATACTTGCAAGACACTTGTAGTGTTGTTTTCTAAAATGTAAGATTGCTCAATCAGAAAAAATATCCAAAAAAGATTTTACCCACTGCCAATCCAACCTGATCCCTTCTTGCCTAAAATACTAAAATATATGATTGCTCAGGAAGCTGATGCCTATCACAGAAAAGTTTGTATTTTTCTTTTTGTCTGAAAATAATTTTAGCTAGCAGCTGACCTCCCTAAATACTGTATAAGTACTAATATTGGCGGGGGCTTAATTTTGGCAATATTGCCGGTCAGGGTCAGTTGCGCCAATATAAAACACCGCCAATGAAAATCCCCGTCAATTGAAAACACCGCCAATTTAATATCTGGAAGGTAGATAACTATGATACACAATTAGATATTTTGTCGCAGTTTCCTCCCTTGATGAAGAAAGATTTTTGCATGTTTCTAAATTATGTATATATATTCTTTGAAACCTGAAAAAAACTTAAACAACACAAAACAAGAGTACATGAATTTGTTATTTTCTAGTATTTTCTTTAGACATAGCCAGAAGGAGTGTTATTTGGCGCTTGTTGTCCATTCCTTTCAGCGGCACTTGATAAAGAAGCATTATATAGTTATAGCTTTTGTTCATGTAGTAAATGAAATCAATTTTTTTTTCAATATCTCATAGAAACCTGCTTTAAAATAATTAAATTATATTAACTCGATCTAGTAGGTAAAAATAATGTGTCAACAAAAGGAATATAATTGGAATATCAAACAAAGCAATCAATTACTGTATTAGGTAGCTGCGATAATGTTTTCACACTTAAAATTTAACAATAGAATAATTGCGTTGTTTATCTTTCTCTTCCATTGTCCAATTTCCACCATTTTTCATCAAGGGTTTTATTTTGGCGTTCTGGCTTGTTAGCGCCAATATTTGACCCCGCCAATATAAAACACTTAAAAATACGCCAAAATTTGACACCGCCAATATTAAGCGCTATACAGAACTTTAACCCCTCCCAACCTCCCTTACACTCTCTGGTTATACAGGGACGCTAACAGTATGCATATATGCCACTTGGCTGCATTGTTCTGTGGTCTCAAATTGAGTGACATCATGTAGCAGCATAAAGCCTCGTCTTGTCTGTTTTCTTTTTCTTTACAAAGTCCTAAAAGATTCAGGGCAGTTTCCCTGTGGCGCAAGTTGGGTTCAGTGGTAATGGTCCTGGCAAGATTTTGGAGTGCTTGTTGTTGTTGTTGTGCCTGTGTTTGGAGCATGTTGTACAATTTATATTGTAAGAAGTAGAGGAATGGTATGGAGTCTACTACTGCGCAGTCCATCCAGAAGTCATCTTCACCTCTGTATGGCAGGTTTTCTTCTGTTGATCTGAACATTTCATACCTTAATTCTTCTGGTACACAGTTTACTTCACATGGCAGAAAGTTGCAGCAGAAAGCAGTGTTTTCTTGTAAAACTGATACTTCATTTTTCTCTAGGCAAATTCTACAAAAATCTAAAGAACGTTTTATAGTTTGTGAAATGCAGCTACATACACTTAACACCGTTGTTTGTTCCAGTAGTCTGTTAAGATGTAGCAGGATTGCTTCACATTGTTGATATTGCCCTGCACAGTATAGAGCTGATGCCAATTTGAGCCTGGAGGATAAGAAGTCAGAGTTCAAGCCTGCAGAAAACCACATCAGGGCAGCTGGAGATACTGCTTGGGAATGATGTATATTTACAGATGCTATTATTGCCCCAATGGTAGCACATAGTTGTGGTGCATAAAGACAGCATGCTGCTTGCTCTAGTCTGCTTCCAGCTGAATATGCCTGACACAGGTCATAGACATTTTGTGTCAGATTTTGGTAAACAGAGACAGAATTGTTATGAGTATTCTTTATCAGTGTAAAATGTAGTCTTCTTAATAATATACACATTTGTTTTGCCAGTACAATTCCAATAATACATTCTGAAGATGGCAGGTGATTTGGAATCATTCTGCCTGATTTCACATGAAGCCTGTTGCCCACTTGATCTATCCATATACCTAGCAGTGATTGCTCTATGTTGGCTGTCAGTGTCATCATAATCTCTACCACCTGCTGTTTGGTTTGAAAGTCTGACAACTTCCCAGCTAGTAGATTGTTCCCAGGTATGATGAAATGTGGACAGTTTTCTGTTAATATACAGTGAAATAAATACTGCAGGCATTGATTAAAGCGTGACAGTAAGTTTCTATCATTCCATTCACTGGCCCTTGTATCAGCAATACAGTGGAATAAAACATTCTTGCACATAAAGCTGGAGATAGTATCTTCACATTTTGGTTTTAAATATGTTTTGAGCATCATCTTCATTAAGATATAACATCTTATTTGAGTCATGTTAAGACTGAACATCAAGCATCTCTCCGCATGAGACGTTGATATTCGCCATTCAGTATCCTCGTTCACACCAGCTCTACTTGCAACTGGGACAACAAAGCATCCATGTTCTTCAGCATATCTCTTCATATCTGCAGTGGGCCACCCACTCACATTCTGTTGCTGTAGCCATGGTTCAGCCTCTTTAGGCCAAGTTGAACAGAATGGAGCACATACACCATCTATATCCATTGCTTGAGATCCTCCTTGTACTGATCTAGCAGGACCATGTCTTACTCTTCCATTCACCATGTTTTGAAAGGAAATGGAATGTTTTATCAGTACTCTGCCTCTGCTGTCTGTGGTGACATGTTGATCCTGTATGTCCTGATCAGGAAGAGGCATGTCAGGTCTCACTGCCTGTAGCAGGCAGTAGCCTGGTGATGTTGTGTCATCCTGTACCATTAAATACTGGTGCTTGCCAAGCTTCCATTCTGACCAGTCCTGTATCACTGAGATTCTATTTGAACAACTTAGTATGTCAACATCAGACATGAGCTCTAGTGTTGTAGATGCCTCAGTCTGACTGCCAAAGTTATAATATGTATAACAACCTTGAAAATTTAACTGGCAGTGTAAGTTCATCATGGTCTCATACAGTAACCATCCCCTCCTCCTTCTCATCACTATCCTCTCATTGACACCGATATCGTCCATCACCTCAGAAAGTCGCAGTGACAGGTTGTGATAATAATCAGGTGGCTGGAACATTCTGTTGAGAAAATGAAAATTGTTTCAGTGTTTTGGCCTTTTCACAGTATGTCAACTTTCTATTGATTGTAATGTAGAGACATTTTAAAAAAATATATTTTCCCAGTCTGCCAATTTTATTTTGAGTGTAAAATAGAGATAGAGCAGTTTTTTGACAGTGTTTAACTATATTAAAACCATGGAATCATATTAAAATATATTAAAAAATAAACAGAATAGTAAATAACAAAAAATATATTGGAATTGGCTCTAAACAGAAAGTGGGCCATATAAACATAAATATGGTATATTTAAGAAATTGGGTATTCATTTCTTAATTAAAAAATCAAAATCTAAATTTGAGTATTGAGATTTATATGAGAACATTTTAAGCAACTTACCTTCTTAAGATTAAAAGCAATGTTGTCTTTCAAATTTTAATATATTTCTTTTTATAAATTTTAAATGGGAAATTCCTATTACTATTTTTGACTCAGCAAAGGGAGAAAACCATTATATGAAGTGCTACAAGTATTGATTTGGATTATCTCCGTTGTAAGTGATTGAAAATTTCCAGATCTTTTTATTAATAACTTTTATAGCCATCCTTATGTTAGTGCATAATACAGTTTTCATCAGTCACATGTTGATCTGCCTGCAACGGCTACAGCATGAGTAGCTTATATAATGATTCTTTAGTGCAAAAATGCTATACTGTGCCCAAGGTTATAAAACTGAGCATGGAAACCAGTCTCAAATCTCAAGCATCTGATTGGCTGAAATGGCAACCAGTCGCCATTTCAGCCAATCAGATGCTTGAGATTTGAGACTGGTTTCTAATCTCAGCTTTATAACCTTGGGAACTGGTTTCTCCTTCATATTTCAATGGTACTTATACCATTGTTGCACAAAGGTGATGATTAGGGGATTATATAATATTATCATGAATTTTAACAAAATTGATTAATGCCCAGAGTGTCTGGAAATCCTGCAGACATTCCATTAACTCTTTCTTGGGTTGCTTCAGGACTTTACTTTAGAGAGTGTAGATTCCAGGGGATAAAAATGCATCCTTAGAAAACATTTGAAATGCAAATTGATGCAATCTTGCATCAATTCTGAAGGGTTTCTTCTTTCTTGTAGACAGTGAAAATGTGTTTTTAGACTTTCGCGCGCATGCTTCGGAAAGTAGTGCATATTAAGAAAGTAAATTTATTACGAACGATGACGAACATTTGTACAGACAGTGCGACAAAGAAAAGAAGAAAACAATATTATGTTGTTGTTCAAACAAAAATGAAGGGATATTAAAAATCCAATTATAAAGAAATCAGTCACGTGATCAATGACTAAACTGTATTCAGGTCAGCGAGAAACACGTCTCTTTTTATCAGGATGTTGTTTTGTTTTAGACAATTAACAGTTTAGCAATCTCGTATTACTCTCTTAATTGAATTTGTTTTATCTCTAACCAGGAAATAAGAGTTGTGCTTATCTTAACATTGGCCAATGCTTGTTAAATGCTGGAAATTACTCATCGGAGATGTAACATGATACTATGAATGAACATTCTCTACAAAGTTTAAGTAGCAGCGCCTACTAATTAATATTAATAGCTTATGTCTCATTGATACTAGAAGTATACTCTACAGGATTTAGTATTGTTTAGCCAGCTTATACACAATTACACTACATAACATTTGCATTTACAATAGTAGACAGGGTCGGATCCAGGATTTCAGAAAGGGGGTTCAACTCAGTGAGTTATTTTTTAACAATGTTAATTTTTAACTTACCGTATATTCCCTATTAAACGCCCCTCCCCTAATAAACGCCCCCCCAGTCTTTTTTCAAAAGTAAACGAGTGAATTACCATCACATGACGATCTTTAATCTCGGTTATTTATTAAAAAATACCATTTTCGGTTGTATATACCACGCACATTTTTACCTCACAAAATGTAATACTTAAATATCGGCGCCGATTTTTTTCATTCCCGCCGATTTTTCTTATGTCGGCACCGATTTTATTTAACTGTCTTTATTGTTTTTTAAAGATTATCTTTACTTTGTAATATTTAACTTCGACACTAATACGGTAGGTCAGATCGGCGCCGAATTTTCTTACGTTCGTGCCGATTTTTCTCATTCGCGCTGATTAATTTTACTGTCTATTGTTTATTTAAGATTTTCTTTACTTTGTAATATTTTATTTCAACACAAAAAGGCCAGATCGGCGCCAAATTTTCTTACGTTCGCGCCGATTTTGATGCGCGTTATACATCCGATTTTTTATCAAAATTATGGGTGCGTGTTATACATCAATGCGCGTTATGCACAACGGAATACGGTAACACAATTATTGAAAACTACATTTTGTCAATAGTTGGTCTCTATTAAACGCCCCCCCTTTGCAAAATGTAACGCCCCTGGGGGCGTTAAATAGGGAATATACGGTAGCTAGAAAATCAGTCCGTTTATGAGGCCCAAATTGATTTGTAAGAGGCCTAACTTATCATGAGGGGTCCGGGAAAATTTGAAAATCTATATGCCAAATCCAGCATTCTGGGGTATTTTGTGGGGATTTTATAGCAGATGTTTGACTACTCTTTCATACTGGCCGTGAGCAAGTATCTAAGTTGACATGCAGTTTCTATCGTGTGCACATATTAAACGATGTTAGCCAGAGTTGACATTCTGCTGCGTAATGTAATTCTCCGGCGCGAAAGTCTTTCAACGCTTTCAGAGCTTTGATTATTTTATGTAGCCTCAGATTGCTGGTAGACACATAGAGATCAAACTGTTCAGCAGCATTACAATCATCCAGAAATCACACAATTTTAACCCTTTACTCCATAGATACTCCTTTATTGCATGGGCAGCAGTTTTGATTGAGATCAACCTGCTTATCCATGCCGTCTGATAAGGATCTACACTGTTCACTTTTATATTGATTAGATTATTTCTGACCAAGATGCAACTCGTGTAGATACAGACCATAGGGCATAGATATGCCAGCTGATCTCGATCTACACTGGTCTCATGCACATTAAAACACGTATATAAGGAGAAAAGGGTTATTAGTACCAAGAAACTTATTATTGCTTGTTATTTGAATGTATTTGATTTTTTGACAAAAGACTACGAATATATCATCTGCTTTCCACTCTCTAACAAAGGTTCTAGATAACCCAGAGTCTTAACATTTTATAAAATGATTGGAGTAAATGATCACTGTCTTTTAAAATTTCCAAAAGCTGTCTCACAGTAGCATACTGTCCTTTCAATTATGTTGTCCATCCCATTTTCTTGTCTTGACCATAACTTTTCCATTACTGGTATTTGCAGTATTAACCATCAGACATGCTCTTAAAGGTGTTTTGTGCATAACAGTTGCCAGACCAACCTTGAAGGTCAAAATCATTTCAATGTTTTTGCACATACTTTGAGGCCATATGTCACTTCTGTGGCAAATTCTTGTTTGTGCTAACAGTATTATGAGTCTGTGTCAGACCTGTATGTTAACATTGCTTTCTCACACCCTGGTACCGACTCTCCCAAGTACAGGTGGCACTCCCACATACAGCTCACGGTAAAGAATTTTAGAGGAGAGATGGTGTAAGTATTTCTTTTGTATCTCCGGAAATTCAAAACTTACACCACCTCTCCTCTAAAATTCTTTACCGTGAGCTGTGTGTGGGAGTGCCACCTGTACTTGGGAGAGCCGTTACCAGGGTGTGTTTCTTCACCACGGGCTTGACGTGTTGCAGACAGCATGTAGTACTGCTTTATAAAGCAGCAGCTTGAAGTTGTGTTTTTTAATTTCTGTAAATATAAAATACACACCAAAAGAAATTAAAATCGCAACTTCTTTAAACATGTAATATAATTCATGTTAAAAGAAGTTGCGTTTCTAATTTCTTTAAGTATATTTATACTGCATTGTATTGAGAGTAAAGTGTATCACATTTTGTCAGATTACAAATAGATAAATGATAAAATATTCTTTGTAGAAAGCTGATATTTTTCATGTAAAACTTAGTGTTCTTTATTACCAGTCAGTTTAATGGAACTTAATGCCTTTACAACATATATTCAGATTTTATTGCAAGTGCAACCAGTGTAGATCCTACGACCAAGATCAGCAGGCACATCTGTGTCGTCTGATCAGGATCTGAAATGTTTGCTGTTTGGTCTGAAATAACCAAATAAATCAGAAATCAAAAAGTGTAGATCCAGATCAGATGGAAAAATGTGCCAACTGATCTGGATCTACACTGTGTGGCCATGAGAGACTTATAATGGTTTATATATCAGTTAACGGTTAAAAATATTCTTTAAGCCAAACTACATGTAGTCTGAGGTAAGCAATAACTCAAGATGACCTTTAAAGTTTATTTCATACAATGTTTTGTTTATAATAAAAGATCCCATTGACAATCTCAAAGTGTCCTTCAGGTAAAAAACTTTGAATATGTGTATTAGAGTGAAACCAAATCATTGCTGATCAGAAGTACTAAAATGCATAATATTATTATCAATAAAAAGATCGGATTGTTTTGTTGTTACTGGGTTTGGATCGGTTCTTCCTTAACGATATTCGACCTTATATAATTAAACAGACAAACAATAGAGGACATATATTACAATACTCCAGTTGCTTGTTAAATACACTTCCTTTTAAACAAAATTAAATATGCTGAATAAGATTGCTGTGTCGTCCTTTTAAATAATAGGCAATTCATAGAGACAGCTTTGTCCGCCATCAGTCTGTCATGAAAACTTAACATTGGCTATAACTTAGCTGTTTCTATATACTGAATTATCTTCATCAAGCTGGAAGCTTATTTGTTTGTGATCTTATAAATGGGACATCAAACGATGAATATTAATGAGAAACTGTTGATGGAAAGGGGTAGGAGATGGGAGGAAGAATAATTAGTGCAAACTATTCAGGCCTTCAAAGAATAATTATATATGAGCTGACAGGATCTGGTAAGCCATGGATTGATTGGTCAATAGCTGGGTAATTCTGACATGACCTTCAACACAGTTCAATGATAGTGGCTTCTGTGGCTGAATGGTTTCCGTCTTTTGTTGATAATAAAATGGCCCCTCACCACTGTGGGTCTGAGTCCCTCTGAAGTCAAAATCTTCTATTTGAGGCTTTTTCGCTTTTTGATTCATTATGGTATTTCTGACCAAGAAACACAATAAAACATGTATGGAGTAAATGGTTAAAAAATAAGAACAACTAAATATGTGTAATTAATCATAAATCTATTTCAAAAGTAAAAATCTCTGGGAGCACTGACAAGACACTTGTCTAAATTGTATCGTAAGTTGTTTTCGAAAATGTAACATAGCTTAATTAAAAGTAAATGTCAAAAAAAAAGTTGTTGACTCCTCCCTGCCCATCCCCTCCTTACCCCTTCTTGCCTAAAAAACTAAAATACATGATATTATTGCTTTAGCAGCTGTGCTATCACATGCTATGCTTGTCACAGAAAAGTTTAGATTTTTCTTTTTGTCTGAAATAAATTGAAAATAATTGCTTATCACAGAATTTATTTATTTTCTTTTTGTCATGTAATAATTTTAGCCTTGCTGGCCTCCCCCACAGTTAAACCTCCCATCCTCCTCCCTTACACTGTCAAGTAATACAGGGAAGCCAACAGTCTACATATATGCCACCTGGCTGCATTGTTCCCACAACAACCTCTCCCATCCTCCTCCCTTACACTCTCTGGTTATACAGGGAAGCCAACAGTCTACATATATGCCACCTGGCTGCATTGTTCCCACAACAACCTCTCCCATCCTCCTCCCTTACACTCTCTGGTTATACAGGGAAGCCAACAGTCTACATATATGCCACCTGGCTGCATTGTTCCCACAGCAACCTCTCCCATCCTCCTCCCTTACACTGTCAGGTAATACAGGGAAACCAACAGTCCACATATATGCCACTTGGCTGCATTGTCCCCACAACCCCTCCCATGATTCTCCCTTACACTCCCTGTTTATACAGGGAAACCAAAAGTCTACATATATGCCACTTGGCTGCATTGTTCCCACAACAACCCCTCCCATGATTCCCCCTTACACTCCCTGTTTATACAGGGAAACCAACAGTCTACATATATGCTACCTGGCTGCATTGTTCCCACAACAACCACTCCCATGATTCTCCCTTACACTTCCTGTTTATACAGGGAAACCAACAGTCTACATATATTGCCGATTGGCTGCATTGTTCCCACAACCCTCCCCCCACCATCCTCCTCCCTTACACTGTCTGGTTATACAGGGAAGCCAATAGTCTGCATATATGCCACTTGGCTGCATTGTTCCCACAACAACCTCTCCCTTGATTCTCCCTTACACTCTCTGGTTATACAGGGAAACTAACAGTCTACATATATGCCGATTGGCTGCATTGCTCCCACAACAACCCTTCCCACCCTCCTAGATTTTTCTTTTTGTCTGAAAATAATTGCTTATCACAGAATTTATTTATTTTTCTTTTTGTTATGTAATAATTATAGTCTTGCTGACCTTCCCAGCAGTTACACCTCCCATCCCCCTCCCTTACACTCTCTCGTTGTACACGGAAGCAAGCAGTCTGCATATATGCCACTTGGCTGCATTGTTCTGTGGTCTTTCATTCAGTGACATCATGTATGAATGGAAGGCATCATCTTTTCTGTTCTCCTGTTCAATACATATTCCTAGAAGATTCAGGGCAGTCCCTTGTGGCCCAAGTTTGGTTCAGTGTCTATGGTCCAGGCAAGGTTGAATAGTGCTTGTTGCTGTTGTTGTTGTTGTGCAGGTCTATTAAGCATGTTGTACACCTTATACTGCATGAAGTACAAGAATGGTATAGAGTCTACCACTGCCCAGTTCATCCAGAAGTCTTTTTCATCTCTATATGGCATGTCTTCTTCTGTCGATCGGAACATTTCATACCTTAATTCTTCTGGTGCACTGTTGACTTCACAGGGCAGGAACCTGACACAGAACGCAGTGTTTTGTCTTATCACTGCTACCTCATTCTTCTCTTGGCAAGTTCTTGCAAAATCTAGAGAACATTTTTTAATAACTGAAGTGCAGCAACATGCACATAACGTGGTTGTTTGTTCCAGTTGTCTGTTAAGATGCATCAGGATTGCTTCGCATTGTTCGTAATGCCCTGCACAGTATAGTGCTGATGCCAATTTGAGCCAGGAGGATGAGAAGTCCGAGTTCAAGCCTGCGGAAAACCACTTTAGGGCTGCTGGAGATACTGCTTGGGAATGATGTATATTTACAGATGCTATTATTGACCCAATGGTAGCACAGAGTTGTGATGCATGAAGACAGCATGCTGCTTGCTCTAGTCTATATCCAGCTGAATATGCCTGACACAGTTTGTGGACATTTTGTGTCAGAGTTTGGTAAACAGAGACAATAGTGTTATCAGTTTGCCATTTCAGTGTGTCCATCAGGGTATGTTGTAATCCTTGAAATAACCTACAAATTTGTTGAGCCAGCACATCACAGACAATCAGTTCTGAAGATGGCATATGATTTTGTAACATCCTGCCTGATTTCACATGAAGCCTGTTGCCCAGTTGATCTATTGATATACCTAGCAGTGAATGCTCTATGTTGGTAGTCAGTGTCATCATAATCTCTACCACCTGCTGTTTGGTTTGTAAGTGTGACAACTTCCCAGCAAGTAGATTGTTCCCAGGTATGATGAAATGTGGACAGTTTTCTGTTAATATACAGTTAAATAAATGCTGCAGACATTGATTTAAGCATGGCAGTAAGTTACTATCATTCCATTCACTTGCTCTTGTGTCGGCTATACAGTGGAATATAACATTCTTACACATAAAGCTGGAGATAGTTTCTTCACACTTTGGTTTTAAATATGTTTTGAGTATCATCTTCATTAAGATATAACATCTCATTTGAGTTATGTTAAGACTAAACATTAAGGATAGTTCCCCATGAGATGTTGATATTCTCCATTCAGTATCCTCGTTCACACCTGCTTTACTTGCAACTGGGACAACAAAGCACCCATGTTCTGCAGCATATCTCTTCATATCAGCAGTGGGCCACCCACTCACATTCTGTTGCTGAAGCCATGGTTCAGCCTCTGTAGGCCATGTTGAACAATATATAGCATGTACACAGTCTGAATCGAAACCACGAGATCCTCCATTTACTGATTGAGCAGGACCATGTCTTATGCTTCCATTGACTATGGTTTGAAATAAAGCAGAATGTTTTATCAGTACTCTGCCTCTGCTGTCTATGGTGAAGTGTTGATCCTGGAAGTCCTGTTCAGGAAGAGGCATGTCAGATCTCAAAAACTGTAGCAGGCAGTAGCCTGGTGATGTTGTGTCATCCTGTAACATTAGAAGCTGGATATTGGCAAGCTTCCATTCTGACCAATCCTGTATCACTGAGATTCCATTTAAACAGACTAGTGCATCAATGTCTGATTTGAGCTCTCGTGTTGTAGATGCCTCGGTCTGACTGCCAAAGTTATAAAATGTTCGTAGATCCTGACCATTTAACTGGAAGTGTAAGTTCATCATGGTCTCGTGCAGTAACCATGCTCTCCTCCTTCTCATCACTATTCTCTCATTGACACCGATATCGTCCATCACCTCAGAAAGTCGAAGTGAGAGGTTGTGATAATAATCTGGTGGTTGAAACATTCTGTGAAGAAAAAGAAATTTGTTTAAATGTTTTGGTCTCTTCAATGTATGTCAACTTTTTATTTTCATAAAGAAATCTGTAAAAAAATGTTCTTTTCCTGGTCTGATAATTTATTTTGAGTTTAATTTAGAGGATACAATACTAAATAAGAAAATAAAATATTGGAATGGCTCCAAATAGAAAGTGAACTAAATACAAATATAATTATAAGAGGTAGAATATTGATTTTTAAGCAAAATATCAAAATCTGAATTTAAAAATTGAGATTTATGATATATATGAAAATATCTGAGAAAAAAAAACAACACAAACCTTTTAAAGATTAAAAGTAAGGTTGTTTTTAAAATTAAGTTTCTTTTTAATTAGTTGTTAATAATGGGAAATTCCTGTTACTATTTTTAACTCAACAAAGGGAGAAAACCATTATATGACATGCAACCAGTGTTGATTTGGATTATCTCCATTGTGAGTGGTTCAAGTTTTCAAGATCTATCTAAATTTTTATAGCCTTCCTTAGGTTTAAGTGCATAATACTTTTTTATCAATTGCATGTTGATCTGTCTGAAAACAATGCAGAACTTTCTTTACAGCCACAGCAGGAATAGCATATGATGGCCTGAGAAAGCTTTGATGATGATGATGATGATGATGATGATGATGATGATGATGGTGGTGGTGATGATGATGATGATGATAATGATGCTTCTTTAGTGTGAAAAATGCAATACCATATCTCCGTCATATTTCAATGGTACCTAAACTATTTTACACAAAGGTGATGAATGAGGGGATTATAATCAGGGGGTTCAGCCTAAATGGTGGCTGACGTACTTTAAGCGAGGAATTTGGTGGCTGATTTCCAATATATTACGAAAATATCTGAATGCAGTTCGACCGCGAATGCATTTATATTATGTTGTTGTTGTTTTGCATTTTCCCGTGGTTGAAGAAACACCAGAAATATCTGATTTTCCGACAAACAATGTGGAAGAAAATGAGCGCCCTCTCGATTGGTAGTCTGATGTGCTACCACTGAGCCATTGGGCCTTGTACTTGTTTTTTATGTTTTTTTTAATTTTTTATAAGTTAGAGGAATATAGAGTTGCACTCGTCCATCTGTACGTACGTCCGTACGTCCCACACCTTCAGGGGCGTAGGCAAGTTTTGAATATTGGGGCGGCGGAATTTAGTAATATAATTTAAAAAGGTAAAAGTTTAAATGATAATGCTTGGATTTCAAAAGGACAGAGAAATAGATATGAAAAAGAGGGCAGTTTTTGCGGGTAACACGCTCAAACTAGGCCAGTTTATGCAAATCTTTGAGAAGAAGCAGTGTTTTAACAGTTGTGTTTAACATTCCCTTTGAATTAGTGATTATAAATAAAATATAAAATGTAATGTTCATAACTAATGAAGATAATATTATAGAGGATATTAATAGAGGATGCGTTAAATTTGACACAGGATCCAATTTATTACAGAAGACATAAATCAGAGCAGAATTGTTATAAATATATTTAAATGAGTTAAATATATGCTCTTGTAAGTAATTTGTGTTTTTAAATAAGAGCGAGTTAAAATGTGAACTAATTATGTATTTACATAAAATTAAATTAATTGAATACTGTTACGTGATAAATCCCACATTATTTGATGGAATTTGTGCCCGCGTTTCTCCTTGGTTAATTCGGTATAATGCCTGTGTGACATGGTTTAAGCTAAAACATTTTGGAAGCAGCTCAGATTTTAGCCATTCCCCCAACCGTCCTGCTCATGTTCAACTTAGATTATATATGTGCATTTCTTTTCATTGTTTTACGAAAAAGTGATATTTCAGTTATTGGTCTGGCCTATTTAACTTTCATTTCAGACTTTGATAGGGACCAATATGATGCCCCGTTGATTTTTCAAGAATTGAGCTTAAACCTTAATTTTTTGGCGAAAGAACGTTTTCTCATGAACATATTTTTCCAGAAAATTAAAACGATCCATTTTGGACATATTTTGGCGTAAACATGCTTCCTGGGACATGTGTCTAGCAGATTTTGAAGAAAACAACATATTTTCGCGAGGGAAAACAAAAAAATCACAACAAACCTTGCAAGGTTTTGTTTCAATAACTTTTTTGTTAGGACTGAGCTAGGAAGTTCAAATAAAAAACCGAGTCAAGCGTTAACATCGCAGATCCGAAGGGATATGTCATTAAAGGAAATATTTGAATATAGTGTGCTTACCGTGTGAAAATATTCCAACAGGTATCAAACTTTCCCGATTTTTTCCGCCATATTGGAAATCAGCCACCAAATTCCTCGCTTAAAGTACGTCAGCCACCATTTAGGCTGAACCCCCTGATAATGAATCTTAACAAAATTGATTACTGTGGTATCATATTATTTCGCCCTGGTTTAATTTTCACGCATATCATGCTATGGTATTTGCGCGGTATTTAAGCCCAGCCAATTTAAACAATTTAACATGTTTCCAAATGTAATAATACGATTGCGCAAATTCTAGCCCCCGTGAATTATTTATATGCCAGTTTTCTGCCAAAATTCATCCCTGCGAAATTAAATTATACTACAGTAACATCCAAGACGTCTGGAAACCATGTAGGAAGGGTTGATTCAGGATTTTACTTAAGAGGGGTTAGATTTCAAAAGGTAACAATGCCTTATTTAAAAAGATTTGAAATTCAAATTGATGCAATCTGCTTTCGGCAATTCTTAACCCTTTACTCCAGAGATATAACTTTTATTGCATAGGCAAAAAGTGAAGATCCAGATCAGTTTGAACATCCTTGTCATCTGATCAGGATCTATAATGTTAACTTTGAAATTCATATAGTTATTTCTGAATAAAAAGCAAATTCAAACATGGTTGGTCCAGAATAGTCAGTATGAATGTGCCGTCAGATCTGGATCTACACAACAAAATTTGTAAATAGTAATGTTGAGTACAAAAGAATTTTAAACTTCTTTCTGTTTTAAACGTGAAAAAAGGTTTTTGATGGAGAATTATTCATGAAGGAAAGGGAATAAGAATGCCTGTAGTTATTCTGATATTCTGTGAATAAGGAAAAAAAACTGTTATTGTTGTATATTTTCAGCCATTACTCAATCCTGATTACAACAGAGGAAAGACAGATTGGGTGTTACAGAACAGAATTTCAGTTGCTACTCACGATCTGCATAGAGGGGACATCGTCACTTTCATGTAAGTACATTTTCTTTATTGTAGTTTGCAGGCAATCTGATGATAAATGCTCTCCTAAAAACCACTACCCTATCAGGAGCTGAAGACGAGTCACTAAAACGTTATATACTGCATTCATGTACACTGAAATGACATATTCAGGTAATGTTTTTTGACCTTTGCTGATAGCGTTTTGAATTGATTGTTATAATAATAGATATAGGGAAAAACCATTATAGCTATTAGCTATTAGCTAATATAAGGTATTTAGGGATTATTCTAGCGCGGAATAGAAGGGCGCCCCGCCCTGCCCCTTTTAAGCTCCGCCCTTTTGCCCGAACGAAGCTAGCAAACCGCTCCCTCCTGCCTTAATAATGCCCATCTATAATTGCAATCATAGATGTCAATCACTTTTTTAATGATAGTAATGCGCCGATCTGACAACTTTTTAAAGCCTTTCGAACACTGCTTTAAATGATCATACTGCGTCATACTAACACCTTTCTGCTAATTGATTGCATCCAGCGTACATGTAGCGCGATTAAACTGATTGAGAATAAACAAGTGAATACACAACAAAAGACTAATTGATGACAGCTTAGACCATAACTCGAAAATTCTATCAATGTAAAATGAATGACGTTAATCTAAATTTGCAACAAGGGTGGTGAACAGGGTCCCTTGATACATGTATATGTTGGCTTTCTTCTTTGATCTGTGTCCCGTGCAACCGACAAATAAAACAAAAACCGTACGCGTAATTATTGAATCTTAAGTTATGTACGTGTATTTGAGGTAACATTAATAATACACAGAGTTAAAATATGGATAAACTTTTATGCCGCCGTCAGTAATACCAGGAATCTAGAACACCAACGTCTAAATATTTCTGATAATACGAATTCTTCTTGCAGGGTTTACAAATTGTTGCGCAAAGCGTAAATACCGACGACCGAGATTTGAATAATAATTCTGCAATTATTTTCAACTGAATTATTGTTTAAAATGCGAAAGAAAGTATAATTTTGGTAAAAGCTTTATAAAAACTTTTTAACAGTCAAGAAATCGCATCTGAATCGTATCATGAAATCTACAATTTCACGGACGTCGCTCCGTTTTTGCCGTTATATTTTAACAAGTTGGGTTTAAAATTAATAGGAGAGATTGCTTTTTATGGAATGAATGATTTATTTTATTGAGTAATAGGATAAGCAAAGCTATATATTGCCGAAAAAGAAATATATTCTACGTTTAGTAATGAAAACTGATGGATTTGCCTACATTCTGCTTTTGGTTTTGTCTGCTAAAATAACACAATTTAGAACTCAATCAAACAGTAAAAAATTATCTAAAATATTAGGATCACATATTTCTATCAATGCAATTAATTTGCTGCCGAAAAGCTTCATCAACACACCAAAAATCTATAGTTGGGGTAAGTGTACATGATTTCGGATAGTCCGAATTTCGGATACCAATTTTAAACACTCTTTAAATCTAAAATTAATCAAAGAACCCGAATTATACGTTTTATGTATCTGCAAGACAGCTAATGATGAATCAGTTAAACACATAGAATGAAATGAAAAATATATAACTGTTACAGTGTCAATTAACCATTCGAGTTTTGATACCCAAATTCCAGTTTGATATCACATGTATGCAGTTCTAGCAGGTTTTCACTATTTTAAGTTATAGCACTTTTTACTAGCTAGATCCCTTAAAATATAAAAGGATTAAGCTCATGGCATTATGCATCACCAACTATTGTTTGTGATTTTCATCAACTATTGTTTGTGATTTTCATCTCTGAAAAAAGTTAAATAAGTGATAACAATACAATTTTAAGCAGTAACTAAATAATCTAAAACAAAAGTATGTACATAACTTGTACATTAACAATTTTAAGCTTTTTTTCTAAACAAAATCACGTTAGCAAAATATGCCCTGCCTTTGAGCAGTCAGCACCCTGCCCCTTTTTTTGTGCCACCCTGCCCCTTTTTGAGGTCTAGAATAATCCCTAGTATTTGCAGGCCTGTCATCAGATCTTACATTTTTTTAGATCTGAGATTAGTTTGCAGGTTGGTCCTTTACTGAAGTTTGTAGGTTGGTAGATTGGGGCTGGTTATATCTTCAGTATAATGGGATACAGCTGTTATTCCATGGGTGATCAGTGTACACCTTTGCCTAATGATCAGGATCTACGCTGTTATCTAGACTAAGACATTCATCTGATAAGGGGTAATATAACGATTCGCCCCACTCACGATTCGCCCAATCACGACTCGCCCCATATTAATAACGATTCGCCCCATTTCAATAACGACTCGCCCCACTCGAAAACGATTCGCCCAATTATCATGATTGTTAATCTGTAGATGAAAAAAGTCGAGTAAATAGCATTAAGCAAAGGTTTGAAAACATTAATGACTTTAGTTATCTGATTCCAGAATTTTTAGACCGCCATCGCTCATGTAAATGTGAAATATGCGTATCTGTAATTGCCACATCACAAGTAAAAAAGTGAAATGAGCGTATCAGTAACTACCATGCAGATCTACAAAAAGGTCGCTTGTTTTTTACCGTATTTTATCGTTTCAGTGTTGGGTGATTCTAATAAATAGTGGTAGAGCTTGTAATATTTTTCCTAATCGATTTGGCCGATTTTTCGGCAATAAATAATTATTTACTTCGTGATATGGATAAATGTTTTTTTTTCTGAATTTGATGTTAACGTTTTATTTCAGCGATTTTGCGCCGTTGTATGCGGCGCCTGCAATGACCTTTTTAAATCATTTATTTTTAAATATTTAAAACTAAAATTGCTATTAAATCGTTTATTTCTTTCCTAAATTCTATTAATTTTAATGTATCACACATAATGGTAACTGTTAATTGCCACTAATTGACACGTTATTCTCACTAGCCAGTTTGCCCAGAATTATATGGTGACATGTTATAAAAGGTGCGAAAAACATAATTGACATATGCAATTTGAGCGGTCTTGAGGGGACAATAGAATCTCAATTTTAATTAAAATGAAAAAGAAATTCAAATAAGCAATCAGAGCATCTCTCATTATTGTCAATTTAACATAAACTTTGTCCTGTTTCGGTGATTTTATAATTTGAGCAAAACCTAAGATAATGGGTGATAAAATATTATACATTTACGCTTCTGTGTAAATGTTTTTTATTGCTGCTTGTTTACAATATTTTCCTGCATGTAACAGTGTTTTAGTATTTAACAAACGAACACAAGATTTAAATGTTTCAATAAGTTATTACCGATTGCTAAATTCTGAATAAAAGTTGTTGTTGTTGTTTGTTAACAACATAGCTGTAATTTAATTTGTGAAAACGCCGTCAGAAATAAGAAACTTAAGATATGACGAACAAAAAGTGCATACTGTGAACATTCAAATGGTGCATTAGATACATTTCAATAATTTATTTATACTTTAAATTAAAATAAATAATATGTATTTGCTGATTATATCTGCGCACTTAGAATTTCTTTAATATTGTTTGTACATTTCTGAGGTATCAAAATACACACATAACAATTTACCCTTTATAAATGTTTAATATTGCCATTTTCTGCAATCATATTAGTCATTAACGTATGTGGGGCGAATTGTTATTGAGTGGGGCGAGTCATTACTAAATATGGGGCGAGTCGTTATTAAGATGGGGCGAGTCGTTATGGGGCGAATCGTGAGTGGGGCGAATCGTTATATATTCTGATAAGGATATACACTGTTCACTTTTAGATTCATTAAGCCAAGGCTTTTTTTCCTTCTTTAGTAGGGGCCGTTTATGGGCGCCTTCCCCTCAGAAAATTTCTTTAAAATCATGCAGTTTTCCCCAAAAAGTAACTTTACATAAGGTGTTTTCATTCCCCTTCAAAGAAAAAATCACGCTATTTTCCCCAAAATTATAGGGCATGGGCCCCTTTCCCTGGCAGTGATAAAAAGCCCTGAAATTTAAGCTGACAGTGAAGAGACAGATGAGAAGGCATGGATGTGCTCGCTCCTCTGAATTTACACTGGATGCCCATGTGACAAAGGCGTATATCATTGGAGTGACGGGTTTAATAAGATACTTCTATTTTTATTGGACAATTAGGGACACCTGCAGTTTACCGGTACGTAAAGTTTGTTGTTGTCTCTTCCTAACCCTACAGGCATTTTAATTCATTTATTCATTGAACAGTTAGCTCAGAATAGTGATTAATAGGGGTTGCCACCCCAACACCCCTGCTGGCATTAAATTATTAATATATGATTATTACACGAGCTCTACGTTAACATCCGTACCGGTGAACTGCATTCTAGCCAGATTTTATGTTCCTCCATTAGAAAGAGTGGGTCAACATATAGATATACACATTTCCCCAATTTTATGTATAATAATTTAGAAATTGGTTCACAAAATTTTACTTAGCTTTAACCCTTTCCTCCATATATATGCATTTTTATGCATGTGCGACCGGTGTAGATCCAGATCAGCTGGCACATCCGTTCAGTCAGATCAGGATCTACACTGGTCGCATTTTTGGTCAGAAATAACCTAACAAATCAAAAAGCAAGCAGTGTAGATCCTGATCAGCTGGCACATCCGTTCAGTCAGATCAGGATCTACACTGGTCGCATTTTGGTCAGAAATAACCTAACAAATCAGAAAGCAAGCAGTGTAGATCCTGATCAGACTCCTCGGATCTACACTGTTCCCCCACGCAATAAAGGTGAATCTATGGAGGAAAGGGTTAAAAAGAAAATGCTTTTACTGAATGTGATGATAGTTTTTTATTGTTACTTGGCAAGAGAAGATAAATGCAGTAATACTATTTAGCAAGTAATATTGGTGATGTCCCCTTGATATTATTATGTACACAAAATTATTATATAGAGCTTACACTGCAGGGATATAGGAATGGTCTTCGTCTGTATATATCCCATGGAATGAAGGGTTTGTTTATATATTGTAAAAGGTAGTCCAACAGAAAATTAATCCTTTCCTCCATTTATACGCATTTTTATGCGTTTGCGACCAGTGTTGATCCAGATAAGAAGGCACATCCGTTTCGTCTGATCAGGATCTGCACTGGTCACATTTTGGTCAGAAATAACCTAATGAATAAAAAAAGTTGACAGTTTAGATCCTGGTCAGACGGCACATCTGTGCCGTCTGATCTGGATCTAAACTGTTTGCCTTGCAATTATGGTGTTTCTATGGAGGAAAGGGTTAAAGAGCAAATAATGGGTTGTTAATGACCAATTCAGCAGTGAATTAAAAATATTGATCTAATTACCTTCTGGTTCAGTCTGTCCTGCAAGAAATAGAACTAGAAGAAAACTTCTAATCCTTAACTCTTTCCTCCATAGATAAACCTTTATGGCATTGGCGAACAGTTTAGATCCAGATCAGCCGGCACATCCATGCCGTCTGATCAGGATCTAAACTGTTCGCTTTTTGATTTGTTAGATTATTTCTGTCCAAACTGCGACCAGTGCAGATCAATCTGCATTATAAGGAGGAAAGGGTCAATATCAGGGAGGTCAGTTTTGCTTAAGTTGAGTAATTGCAAAATGGCTTACAGATGTAGGTTTGACGTGTGAATAATTCTCAGGGGATGTGTTGTCGGGTTCCACTAATAGTCTTGTTGATTTTAATTTGTGCCTGTTCTTTTCTTAATATCATGTTTTGCAGTCTGATTAGGATCTGCACTGGCTGTATCTTGGTCAGAAATAACTAAATAAATCTAAAACAATACAGTGTAGATCCTGAGCAGATGGCAAAGATGTGCTGACAGATCTCGATCTACATTGTTTGTCAAACAAACAAATTATGACAACAATAATGGATTATTTTTGTTGAATAACCAAGGAATAAATACATGTAACATGTTTACAACATCGTTTGTTTTTCTGTTTTGGTACAGAATATACAGACTTTATTTTTTGCAAAAAGATATTTCCAGTTTCAGTTTAGCTTTCCATTAACAAATGATAATGCTTTTCTTGCTTCTTTATTATTCCAGAAGTTTGATGTTAGATTTCTTTTAAGTGCCCCGCTTTTCTTGAGTTCCCTGGGTGGTATATGGGCCAATATGGTATTAAAGTAAAATCTGTGAAATTTTTATGAAACGTTCTAATAAAATTCAAAAATATTCTTCAAATTTCAGGATTTTATTTGGAAAATTCAGTGAATATAATTTTTTTTTATGAGGTTTTGACATTATGTTGTGGTTTTTGTGTGTCGTATACAGCCTTAATGTACTGGTAATAAGGGGCAGATCCAGTGGGTCAGTTCTAACCCCTTCGTACTATGGAACCAATATTAAATGTTCATGATGATTTTGGCCAGAAAGTTGGATAGTTTCATTAAACTACCATAAGACTGCCCCCAAAGGAAGCTCTTTTCCGAATTCTTGCATCTGAAGATAAATTAAAAATTCTTAAGGCATTGCTGCGTTCATTATTGCTTAATCAATAAAAGTAAAAAAAGAAAAATATCAAAATCTCTCTAACGGCAAAATGCAGCTCAATAAAACTTTGCAGAAACCAATGATTGTTATTAATATATGTTTAATTTACATACACTAAGAAAAGTTAGAACAGTAAAGAAAAATAGTAAGACCTGAAAAATCCTTAAAATTTTATTTGTAACTTATCACAAAACCGAAGCAACATTAAACATTAATTTAAATTTTTTAAATGAGTAATGAGTTACTGGCAATAATATCTAAGGTCCTTTAATGGTCTAACAAATGTAAATAATGCAAGTAATTTGTAAGTGTGTTTGACCTTCAATTTCCTGGTCGCAAAAATAGATGACCAAAAAAAAAATTGAATTCTGAGACTCTTCATAATGGAAAGTTATTTAATTTTTTAAGGACCTATGATAATGTTGTCAGTATCATTTCACTCATGTTGGCATTTGAATTGTTGTTTTGTGTTGCTTCTTTTTGTGATGAATTGCAAATAGAATTTTATTGATTATTTAGATCTAACTATTTTACTTTATTGTTATTACTTTTCTCAACATATGTGAAATAATCATACACTTATAGCGTTGATTTGTGCAAAGTTTGATGGAACAGCAACGTGCAGTTTGAGAGATTTCGATATTTTTTTATTTTTGTCTATGACAATGCCTTAAAGGGGTATAAAACCTCGGTGTCCAGGTAACAACAGTGCATCGTAGTGTGAAAGTGAAAAGATTTCAAGTGAAATGAAATAAGGAAGTAGATAGATCCTTTTCCCTTTCAGCCCTTGGCATATCAACCTAAAACAATGCATCATGTCATTGACTGAGTTCAAACAGTTGTAACTGTAGATGAATAAAGAAGGCATTTACAGCTTTATTGCTCTTAACTGCAACTCAGTTGTTGTGTGTAAGATCTTATACTGCTGCTTCCAGCTTCCTTAAGATTCTAATCATTTTTTATTGGTTCGTATTTAGGAATTACCTGTAATAAACGGTATTGGAACACTTTTAATCGGAGATTGTTTTATGATAATTGTTTGCATATTTAATGGGTACTTGGCAAAGAAATGGTAAAATAAACAAAGCCAGCTGCCGATGTGTTTCTCATCAAGTTCTGGTGCAATACTTTCATTTTTTATAAAGGTTGTTTTAAATAGGAATGTTTCAGACTGTCAAAGATGCATGCAGCAAGAAACTTTAAACTGTGTACTCCATTATATGTGTTTATATGGTAGTGTGACCGGTGTAGATCCAGATCAGCAGGGACATCCATGCCAGCTGATTTGGATCTGTATTGGTAAAATATTGGTAAGAAATAACCTGATGAATCTTAAAGTGAACAGTGTAGATCCTGATTGGATGGCACGGATTTGCTAGCTGATCTGGATCTAAACTGTTTGCCTACGCTATAAAGGCATTTTTATGGAGTAACGGGTTAAATAATGATTGCTTGAACTAGAAACGTGTTTGACAGATTATTTTGTGGTAATGGAGAAAACAGAAGTCTACTGGCATAGAGTTCATATTTGGCTAATGCTTATATTATGACAGCCTTGTTCATGATGTGCGGGAATAAAGGCATTTGTACTTTACATTGATTCCCTTATTATAATTGTATGAAAAAAAAACCTGTAACTTTGTTTTTTTTCATATTCACAACTGAAACAGGATGGAGAAATTGTACAGGCCTTGACTAAGTTTGGTTTTGGGACTTCCAGCTAACTGTGCCAAAGCTCTACCAACTGAGCTATTGAGACCTCCTGACATAAGCACTACTACATTGCTCTCGTCTTAATAATACAATGCCACATAATCTGCAAATGTCATCATATAACAAAACAGTCTCAGAAGGATTATCCCAACCATTATGCTTCCCTCAGTAGAGCTCCAAGTGTAAATCGATTAACACTGGCCAGACCAATGAAATATGAGGGATAAAATGTGAAGACCTCGACCAGGATTCGAACCTCAGACCTTTAGCTGACTATGCTGTTGCTTTACCAATTGAGCTACGAAGGATGCTGGTAAGGCCACTGCTACACAAATCCTGCTTTCATATAAATGTTTAAAAAAAGCAAAATGAAGGTAAAAAAATATATTTGATTACGATTGTTTTTTTTTTTATAATAAAAATATTGCTATTCCTCGCAAAAATACTTAAGGTGGGTTTTGAATTTTCTTTTTTGTCATACTTTTCTTTAACAGGAAAAAGCTTGTGTTTGGCATAGGGAAGGTGGGTGGGTGGGGGGGGGGGGGCTTATTTCAGCCCAATATTGGTCTGCGAAAAAAAACAACAACAAACCACTAAACAGAATCTGATACCCTTTGTACAGAAGGTTGACATTACGAAATATTATTTGGCGATCCAGTGTGGTGCTTCATTATGTATTGGTGAATTAGGCATAATCTCGTCAATTGTGCATAATAATGTGTTTGCATGATAGGAAAAACAAGACATGTATTTTGTGTGAGAAAAACAGATCATGAATTTTGCGGTGGAAAATATGGTGCAATTCACTTATTATCATGGTCATGATAATGGACCACTAAACCACGTCACAAAGAGACCACAGTGTATGTGATTTCTGGAAAGCTAGCACTTGTATGCAATAATCATGCGATGACAGAACTGTGCAAGTATTCATCAGGCTTGGTTTTTTTTTGCAGTTTTGGAGCTTCCTGGTAAATGCAAACCATGCCAATTAATTGCCTTTGCTTTCCTGCATGAGATCTGTTTATTTTCATCTTCAGGTTCTATTACCTGCCATGAAAGATGTTACAACTTCTGCTATTATTTGTGTTTTCTCATTCACTTTATGTGGTTTGGATGTTGGCCATTTTCATTATTGAAGAAGACTTTGTTATTGTTTGTTTTTGTTTGAATACTGTAGAACTGGTTTTATTCGCACCTAAACAAAAGGCAGTTTGCATAACAATATTATGTTTATTGTTAGGTAATTGCTCTTTATCTCAGTAAGGACAATAGTATTTATCTGTATCATTTGCAAGCGTTTAACGATGAAATCGTGATCACGGTAATAAACTATACTTTTATACTTTCGGTTTCGAGTCTGACGACGTCGCGAATTCATAAATACGTGAATAAAGGAAATTGCTGATATTTGACGAAAATCGCGAAATAATGGAACATTACTTAGGGTAACTGTCGTAATTATGTTAATGTAAAAAGTCTCCCCACACATGTAATCAGTGCTGTAACAAAAATCCCTGCAATATTAATTGATTTATTACTTTTATATACAAAGTAACTGTTTGGCATTAGTAACATGACGGAATATCCGCTATGAAAAGCCAGATCAGCTGGTACATTTGTGCCCTCTGATCAGGATCAACACTGTTTCCTTTTAGATTCTTTTTGTTATTAAGCTACAAGTGAAGATCCAGAACAGATGGCATAGATGTGCTGGCTGATCTGGATCTACATTGGTTGCTCATTCAGTAAAACTCATATTTATAATGGAGTAAGTGTTAAAAAGAGATTTGCCTCAGTTTGGCTGATAAGTTTGGTTTCAGAATGAAATTTAAAGTATTTGCAAATAAACCCTTTACTCCATTGGATATGGCTGTTATCCATTAGGCGCACAATATAGGAATAACCATGCCGTAATTTTGAAGTTTGCGACGGTATACACAGATTTTAATGGTCGCAAATATTTTTAACGGCGAAGGCGCAGCCTGAGCCGTTAAAATGATTTAAGACCATTAAAATCTGTGTATACCGTCGCAAACTTCAAAATTACGGCATGGTTATTCCTATTCTAACGCTCTTCCACGTTTCGACGTTTCGGCCATAATGCCTTCTTCAGGATTGTTTGTCATAACAGGAAATGACGTCAACGTCAAACGACAGTAAACAAGGAATTTTACAGTTGCAAATTTTCGCCATCTGACCAATCAGATTGCTCGAAATTTATTTAGTGCGTTAGAATGTCTGTTATCCATTAGGTGCACAATGTAGATCCAGATCACCAAGCAATGTCCTCTGAATATTATTTACACTGTTTTCTTTTAGATTCACTAGTTATTTTCTGACCAAGAAGCTGTGTATCTCCAGAACAGATGGGATGTATTTACACTGGTCACTCATGCAATAAAACCCATATAATATATGGGATAAAGGGTTAAACAAAGTTCTACCACAATGTGGCTAACAACTTTTGTTTCAGATTGAAAATAAAATATCTGCACATATTCTATTTATGTGGCACATCTCAGATTTTTTTAATCTGCAGGCATGTCCATAAACAAAGGTTTATGCTGTCTATTTCGGCTTCAGACTGAAAATAAAATATCTGCACATATTAACTAAGAGTTATGATGGCCAAAATTAGCCAAGATTCACTAGGGACTGTAACGGCAGACAAATATAATGAGCTATATAATTATTTCACACATAAAAGTGACATCAACTCTGGTGGGAATTAAATTATTTATTAGACCTGAATTTTGTTATACATAAATTATAAAGATACATGGAAGAATGAAGCTCGCTGTGCGGATTCAAGTTGTTATGTGAATTATATCAATTCCAGAACATTTTATTCTTTAAACCACACAATAATTTCACTGACAAAGTTGGTCCTGTGGAAAGTTTTTTCTACTTATACGCTAATGGACAATAGTCTTGTCCAGTCTACAAAAACTAAGATATCTTTATTGTTTTTATCACACACCGGCATTAATGTGGTATCAATGGAAAGAGGACATTTATGTGCCTTCAGACGATGATCAACATTCAGAAACTGGTTTTAAATACAGTCGCTATAACATAGGAAAAATTTCAAGGAAATTTACTCATTTGAAAGATATTATGGAAAACCATACTGGACACAACTTTTGTCCATAAGTATATAACAGAAATATAACAGAATTAATTTATAGGTGAAGTGATTTTACTCATGTAAACCCCTTTAATCAAATGAGACACAATTATAAATATAATTATAAATATAAGATTGTAAGTTCAGCCTTTATGATAAAGAATGATCTATGGTATCATCATATTCGCACTGGTTTAAATTTAGCATGTTTCAGGCTAGGGTAATAGCACAAATTTAAACCTCAGTTAAATTATACTACTATTATTATGTCTTAAAATTCATTGGTGTGAATTCAAGTGACACCACAGATATTATTAACCCTTTCCTCCATATAATATACGCATTTACGTGTGTATGACAAGTGTAGATCCAGATCAGCTGTCTTATCAGGATCTGCACTGGTCACTTTTTGGTCAGAAATAACCTAATAAATTAAACAGCGAACAGTGCAGATCCTGATCAGACGGCACGGATGTGCCAGCTGATCTGGATCTATCTGATAGCCCATGCCATAAAGGTGTGTCTATGGAGGAAAGGGTTAATTATTATTGCTATATATCTACACAAAGAAACGAGTAAAAATGAGGCTTGTCACGGGAAAAGGTACCTTTGCTGAAATCAATCCTTAAAATGATGTCATAAAATTGACAAGACAACATTGTTCATTATGAATTTCACATTAAAAGTAACATTATATAGTCAAAATGTGCTACTATTTCATCAGTTTAAGTTCTGAAAAAAATAAAAGTTTGTTTAAGTTCTTTCAAAATATAGTAACAATTAACCCGTTCCTCCATATATACGCATTTTTACGCAATTGTGTGACCAGTGTAGATCCAGATTAGCTGGCAAATCTGTGCCGTCTGATCTGGATCTGCACTGGTCATAAATTTTGGTCATAAATAACCTAATGAATCAAAAAGCGATGTGCCAGCTGATCTGGATATTAACTGTTCGCCAATGCAATAAAGGTGTATCTATGGAGGAAAGGGTTAAGTTCTTATAATATAGTAATTAAAATGTCGAGAGTATAACCAAAGACAACTTTTCCCGTGACGTGCCTCAATTGCACTACATTTACCCTTTAATCCATGAGATATTGCTATTATTCCATCGGTGAACAGTGTAGATCCAAATCAACCAGTACTATTTTGCGTCATCCAATCAGATTCTTGAATCGTCACCTTATGGTATAAGTACCATTAAAATATGAAGGAGATATATCATATTGCACTAAGGTGACGGAATGTTTGTTTTTTTTATTTCTCACCAAAAAGCAATTGTGGTCAGACGGCTTGAAAGTGCTAGCTGATCAGGATCTACACTGTTTACACATGTGATAAATCCAATATATATGGAGTAAAGGGTTAACTAATAATCATCAAGACCTGATTTATGGCTTTGACTACTTAAAAGTGACGTTTTAGATGAACACATTGTAGTAGTTGTTGTGCGATACACATTTTCTAACGGAATATTAATACTTTCTGTGTCTTCGGCATTGTAGGGTGACTCGTAGTCTTTGTGAAGTCGGAATTTTTTCACCAAAGTTACCATACACGCAATAGCTAGAATTAATCCAATAGCTGTACACAATCCTGCAATGATTTTTTCACTAATAATTTTCGTGACAGCACTATGATATTCTAACGAATCTTTTGTTTGAATTTTTCTACAGTCAACTTTATAAAACTCAGTATCATAAACATAAACTATACAAAATTCATAAAAAGTATTTGGCTTCAGATTTGTCACTGTGTAACTTTTGTACTTGGGTCCAAGGGGAATAACTCTGTACTTATAAGTTTGAGATGATACATTTTCATTCTCATCTCCCCTTATTTCACGAAAGTGAAGCTGGTAATCTGAGATCATAGAGATGTGTTTAGTGCCATTCCATGACAGTGAAACATAGTCGTAAGACACAGTGAATATAACAAGCCGAACGGGCTTATTAGTAACTTCAATTCTTGTTGAACTAAGGTCTACACCTATGCCGTTGTCAGCTTTGCATGCATATGTGCCGCTGTCTTTAGGGGATAAGTAACGAATAATCAGAACACATTCGTCAATAATTTCAAATTTATCAGTATGCACTTCTCCGCTGATGTTTGTTTGATTTGGTAATATCCATGATAATTTTGGCTGAGGTACTCCGAAAACGTGACATTCCAGCCGCAGTTCTTCTCCAAGATCTAATGTATACTTCTCTACAAAAGCTGGTAACGTTGTTGGAGCACAAACACGATCAAATGCATCCTCAGATATGTCTTCTATAGACTTTCCAGTAAAATTCAGTGGAAAATCACACTTAATAAATTGCGAGTCATTAAAAAACGGTTTGCTAAAGTTGTTCATTTTGGCTTCTTGTATGAGTTCCTTTATCCAGAATGCATTGCAGTCACACCGCAAAGGATTGTGGTATATATGTAACTGTTCCAAACTTGGTATGTATTGTATCCAGTTTGGTGAAATTGCAGTCAAATGATTATTATGAAGAAAAATAGTTTTCAAACTTGGTACATTGCTGAAAGCTTGAGCATCGATGTAAAGCAGTCTGTGATTGTTATGTGCATCTAACGTCGTAAGGTGTGGTAAATTTTGAAAAGAAAGTTTCTCAATAAATGTTAGCTCGGGAAGAAAGCTTATAGAAATGTAAGTAATATTCATGTCCAAGAAATCTCCTCTGTGAATTTTATGGATAGGATTTCCATCTAGATTTACTTTCAGTAGAGATTTGATCGGCTGAAGAGCGTCTTTTGGCACATATTGCATCTGGTTGTTACTGAAGTCTAGGATGAGTAAATTGGTAAGATTTATAAATGTACTTTGATCTACAGTTGAAATTTGATTTGTTGAGAGATTTAGAAGGTTGAGATCATACAGTGCAGTAAAGCTGGAAGAATCAACAGAAGTTAAAAGATTACTAGAGAGATCTAGCTCTCGCAGGTCGTTAATACCCACAAACCACCCGGGGTCTATTTCTTTAATTAGATTGTTAGCAAGATTTAAAGATTTCAGTTGGTGTAAACCTCTGAATGTTCCATCGGCAATTTGCTCTAGGCGATTTGCACTTAAGTCTAAATTGTACAAGTACTTAAGGTCTTTAAAACTTTCATTTTTCAAATTTTCCAGCTTGTTACCACTTAAATTTAAGTATTTCAGCTTTTTAACTTGAGCAAATACATCTATGGATTCTAAACTTTCAATTGAAGAATAGGAAAGATCCAAGCCGACAAGTTCTGGTAAATATGGTAGTTTCGTCAGCTGCGAGAAAGAGTTGTACGAAGCTATAATAACTTCTGTATCCTCAGGCAACGTAACTGGTAATTTTTCGAGTTTCATTTTTGTACAGTTTAAAATATTCATGAATTTTATCTCATTACTGGAGAGTGTCAGTGTTCCCTGCTGACATAAACATGGCGATGGGCAACTAGTGGTATTCCATAGTAGCTGTTTCCCGTTTCCAGCAAGATTGGTATCTGTTGTTTCCTTGTAACCCACACTTCCAGAAATTTCTATCATTCCGACAATATGCACACATGAAAAGAACACTGTAATCCAATTTGAGGAATTCATTTCACTTTTAATGCTTTATTCCCCGGCAATTTCCAGGGCTGGTGTTTTATTTCATGTCATTGTCATCTGCATTTAGCACGCCACACTGCTGTCCTGTTACGTTTTTATTTGTTATACACCAAAGGCAGTTTTAACAATATTTGCACTTGTCATTACTGTCTATCACTCAGTGTTTTGTCTTTATCAAGTTACAGTGGATGCACTTATATTCGTGGGCAATAAACTTCGTAGTTTTCCATTAGACACCATTTTCTTCGGTTTTAAGTTTCGTGGAAATAATTTTTCTTAACAACATTTATGTTCAGTTCTTTATTCTTTTGTTGGTTTTTTATTTCATGGAAATCAATTATTTCAACAACATTTATGTTCAATTCTCTATTTTTGTTGGTTTGACTCAATTTTCTAAAAAATTACGTTAAAACTTTATTTCGTGATGGTTTTGAATTCGTGGATTGATCTGCCCACGAAATCCATGAGTAATCCACGAATATTGATGATTTTACAGTATAATTTTCAAGCCATCAGGAATAATGTTCTGCAAAATGTTAATCATGTAAGCAGGAAGCTTGGGAAGGATGGATTGAATTTTGAAGTTTTGTTGCCTTTCTGGAAATTTTCTTGTAATAACAATGCTTAAAGCTGCCTATTCAGGGTGGAATAACTTAATGTCTCAGATGTGGTTTAAATTCATAAGTACTGCTCTATGCTACCTTACTAAACGACTGGGCCAAAGTGAATTAGCAGAAATTTTGGTGAAATCTGTCAATTTTAGGATCTTCTGTGAGTGATATCTGCTGTGTTAGTAACGCTATAACAACCTTGGTTTCAATTATATTCACTTATACGTTGACTGAGAATGCTGCATCACATTAACTATGTTCATATCTTCTACATTTTACAGCTAACATGTTAATGTTACAGTTTACATTATAAATTTTAATATTTGAAAACACTTTATATCCGAGTCCTGATACGTGATGAGGCACCTTTAAATTGTTTTAGTGTTTTCACCATATTTTTCAGAAGCCTGAATCTTCCAATCTTGTAGCTGGTTGTTTGCACTTTGGTCACATGGTCTTGTTCTGAAGAAAAAAATAGATATATTGTAACATTAGAACATGGGTAATCAATTAACTGATTGCCAAAGAAAATTTCAAGCATCTTGTTTTTCAGGAGTACTCGAGCTAAACCTATCTGTTTCTTCCATATAAACACCTTTTATCGCATGTGCAACCAGTGCCATCTGATCAGTGAAGATCCAGATCAACCAGGATTTTCATGTAATCAGATCAGGATTTACAGTGTTCGCTTTTAAATTCATTCTGTTATTTATGACCAAGATACTACTCATGCAGATCCAGATCAGAAAAATGTGCCAACTGATCTGGATCTACTCTGGACACTTATATGATAAACTGGATACAGACAGTAAACCCCCTCATTAAGACCACCCTGAAATTAAGACCACCTCGCTAATAAGACCACTATTCTGATGTCCTATTTTACAGTTTTGCACTATTTTCTACCCCTATATTACCGTCATTTTCTGAATATAAGCCGCACTTTTTTCCCTGAATTTGTCGGTAAAAAGTTGGGGGTGCGGCTAATATACAGAGGTTTGGCTGCTTATAAATTTTGTTAAGTCATTTTTATCTGTTTCATCAGGTTTGGGGGTGGTGCGGCTTATACATAAGTGCGGCTTATATTCAAACAATGACGGTATAAAAGACCTCCCCACAAATAAGACCACTTTTTCCCAGTCCCAATGGTGGTCTAAATAGGGGCGTTTCACTATATGTATGCCTTTATGGAGTAAACAATCACTGCTAATTGGCTTTTCGAACCCTTGTTCTCAGTGCTTCATGATGTGAACTCAAATCATGAAACTTTGCGTTTGTTTTTGCCAAATTCCTGTTTTCAGAGTTAATGATGAATATTACATGAATTGTTTGAATGAAGTAATTACTTTTACACAGTTATACCTAATTGAATAAATAAGCAATTTAACTTGTTCCACACACACTGATACTTAAAGCAGACTGGTCATGTATGAGGATGAGAATATTAAATTTTTCAAATGTCAAAATGTATCCCTTTGCTCCATTATAATTATATGGGTTTTGATGCATGTGTGACTCGTGTGGAACCAGATCAGCTGGAACATCCAAGCCGGATGATTAGCATTTGCACTGGTTGCATCTTGTCAGAAATAACATAATAAATCTAAATTCCAACAGTGTAGATCCTCATCAGATGGTATTGATGTGCCAGCTGATCTGGATCTGCACTGTTCACCCATGCAGTTAATTATAATTATATGGGTTTTGATGCATGTGTGACTCGTGTGGAACCAGATCAGCTGGAACATCCAAGCCGTCTGATTTAGGATTTGCAATGGTTGCATCTTGTCAGAAATAACATAATAAATCTAAATTCCAACAGTGTAGATCCTCATCAGATGGTATTGATGTGCCAGCTGATCTGGATCTGCACTGTTCACCCATGCAGTTAACCCTTTCCTATACAGACACACCTTTATTGCTAGGGCGAACAGTTTAGATCCAGATCAGCCGGCACATCCGTGCCGTCTGATCAGGATCTAAACTGTTCGCTTTTTGATTCATTAGGTTATTTCTGACCAAAATGCGACCAGTGCAGATCCTGATCAGACGGCACGGATGTGCCGGCTGATCTGGATCTACACTGGTCGCACACGCGTAAAAATGCGTATTTTTCCAGGAATGGGTGAAGGTGTATCAATGGATTAAAGGGTTAAACTGTAGAAGACATGTAAAGGAGTAAAAAGTAAATTTGATGCAATATTCTTACAAAGTCTTTGTACAAGTGAATACATTGTATATTTAAAGCCGAAATGTTTATAACTAAAGTTAATAAGAGATTTTCTCTTCTTCTATGTAGAAACTGCTAGTATCGTTTAGATCCAATGTTTTATTTTATCATATTTTGGGTTTGCTTTGTGTATAAATTTGCATAATTTAATATACGTTTTTCCGCTATTTTGTGGCAGCGTCAAAGTGGCGTTTACGCGCCGTTTTGACGACGTCACGCAATTGATGTTGTTATTCCCTGATGAAGATTATAAATCGAAACGTCGGAATAAAAATATTAACAACATATTTCGTGTTAGTGCAGATTTCTTCCCCAATTTATAACTAAAGTTACTAACACAGTAAAATTTATTCACAAAAGGTCCTAAAATGTACTAATTAGTTCAATTTAATTTCGGGTTCTGTTCAGTCATTTATATGCATTAATTTTAAGAAGTACGACTTATATTATCCACACCACTGATATTGAAATATCAGACTTCCCGAAAGTTGAAAAAAAGTGTTAGACATATGGTCAGACAAGATGTGAAAATCTGTCTGACCTAAACAAATTCTGTCTGACTGAAACATGTAAAAAAGGAATTAGCAGTCCAAATTTTGGTCTGACAATCCGTCTTCTGATAACAAAGAAGTCAGACCAGCCCAAATTTTACAGTACAGGTCCGTTGGTCTGGCACATTTCGGGAAGTCTGAAATATTTCACCTTAAATAGAGAAAAGAAAGCTTTAAAATACAAAAAATAAATTAATTACTTCAAGTCATGAATAAACAATAGATGCTGTTCCCATGTTTCAGATAATGGGGAGACTTAAAGTGGTTTGTAGCATAAAAAATATATAAATCATATTTTATTGGCATGCACTTTGTAATATCTGTGAGCTTGGAAATGAAAAACTTTTCTCAGTTATTTTATTACATAAAAATCTCAAAGATATTACACCACTGAAAAATATACAAACTTAAATTGATTTATAATTTCAATAGTTAAGCAGCCTCAGCATGTCTTTTATTCTGCTGCATTTTCGCATCAACCACAACATAAATATTTGCACACATTAGGTTTCTGGACATATATTAACAATCTCAGATAAAATTAAAAAAAAATTTTTTGAACATTTGAAAATTTTCGAATAGGCCTAATGAATATTCGAAGAGTGATTTCGGTATTCAATCCCATCCCAAATTTAGAGCAATCTAAACTACTGTTGTATCATAATAATTTTTGCGGCTGTGTTATTTTTGGGTATTTTGAGCTAGAGAAAATGTGTGCATCAAACCCTTGTGAAATTGAATATCTAGTTTTTTAAAAGAGAATAATACAAGATTGTGATTTAATGCCATTTAAGCTACTGTTGTATCAAAATATTTTGCGTCTGCTTGATTTTTTGCATATTTCGAGCTAAAGAAAATGCTTGAAATCAAACCCTAGTGAAGTGAAGTTAAATATAATTTATAGTCTTTTGATATTGATAAAAGTGAGTGAATTTATGTCTTAGCAAAAATATCATTTATGTCTTTTGTGAAATTTATTGATACCACAGCATAGTATGCCTGCATTATGACTGCACTTAATGCGCATCTTTAGACATAGTGTAAGAACAAAGCAGCTACTAATGTCAACCTGCGGAATGTGTTAGTTAAAAAAACAATAGTTTTATGTGTCTGCATGGAAATTGAGTGTCAGCCTCAGACAGTTGGTTTTGTCTGATAATTTACTGAATATTTTCAGACTAAACAACTCATAACTCATTTAACTGTTGTAAAAAAAATCTTACTCTGCCAGCATTATAATAGATCAGTTTGAAACACCTCTATCTTTAATGAAGTAAGTTTCAAAATCGTTAAGATAAACCGTAAATTTCCTATTAAACGCCCCTCCCCAAATAAATGCCCCCAACCCCCCATGTTATTTTTCAGGGAAAAAGGGTAAATCTATATTATCCAATATCCTTCAGAATCTAATATTAAAATAAAAATAATTAATACATGTATAAATGATAAGCGCTGGGTACCTTTCAGAAAATGTAACACCCACAGGGGCGTTAAAGCGGCATAACTATAATTTAACCCGCTCTTGTATGAAATATTTCATGTATTTGGAACTAAAGGCACAAATTTGCAGCATTAGTTCGGGCTAATAAAATTTTAATTTACTAAAATAAATTTGGTCCGCGCGACTAAAAGCGAAAGTAGGACTTCCGAAACGTCACAGAAATCGAGGTCGTGCTTTCTCGTCAAGAATCGGTGCTAAATATAGGCCGACCTCCACTATATTTTAAGCTTCTTAAAGTTCGTTAACTATAATTTAACAATATCATTGAAAATCCCGTCTATAAGAAAGAATTCGATCGGACCTTTTCTGTTCTGTTAGAGAGTTTATATATTGGAGTCTATATGGACAAATATGATTTTTCAGTAGTATATTCTTACTTAAGTTGGGGCTTTAAAAAGGTTACAGTGAGATGTTTTGTGTTAGGCAGTGATACAGTACATCATGATGATGGATTATAGAGGCACATTGTTATTTTGCAGTTGCAATTTTCCTGTCTATTATTAATTTAGCCTGAAATGCATACGTAGTAAACAACGAATTGATTAGGCCAGAGAAAATTAATTATTAGATTCTCATCCGGATTTTGGGAAAAAAAGGGGCGGGTGGGCACTTTTTAATTTTTATTTTTAATTAACGAAATACCTTAAGAAGGTATTTTGGGATGGTCTAAAACCAGTTCTGTCCGGAACAGAATATGTTTCGATTTTTTTACCAATAAATTTTTTTGGAGCGGGTGGTTTTGGACAGGGGCGGGCGGGGATGAGAATCTAAAATATTTTTTTCTATTGCTTTAGTTTTATGTGATTTAAATTAACCCTTCACTCCATAATTGTATGCACTTTATTGCATGGTTGAACAGTGTAGATCCAGATCAGCAGGCATATCTGTGCCATCTGATCAGTATCTACCTCAGGTCCTGTTTGCTTTTTGATTTATAGTTTTATTTCTGACAGAAAAGCATATATATATATATTTATATATATAAATGAATGGGTTATTTTTTCATGTCACTTGGTATTTAGCAGTAATCATATATATTTATTAGTTTTTGAGACTCCATTATGAAATCTGTGAGAATCTACCTAGGGGTTATCAGACTTTGTTGATAACATACATTTTAGGGGAGTGTGCTGTCAATCTCTAAATAAATCTAAAAACATTATCTTAGATTTGTTCTCCAAAACTTAGATAATCTTCTGAAAAAATAATCTCAGGTAAAAAGGAACCATCAAAAATCCATTAGTATTTAATCAGGTATAGATAAAAAGGAAATTATTAGAAACTTGAGTTTTCTGTTTGTTTTTCTTGAGAGATTAAAGCAAAGTGACACTTAATCAATAAAAACAAAAAGAGTCAAGGAAAATCAGATAAGGTGATAAGTGTTTAAGTCATTTCAATTTTCCTTAAGGTTTCATTGTTGAAATGACAATGCAAAATGAAATTGCACTGATGGAGTGTTGGTTCGGTCTGGCACTGGTATTTGTTCCATTTGGCACTTAGTGTTGATTTAGTGGTTCGGTCTGGCACTTGTATTGGTTCATTGGTTTGGTCTTGCACTAGTGTCTGTTCAAAAAGCAAATACTGTAGATCCTGATTAGATCTGGATCTACATAGTTTTTTCAAATGCTATAAAAGGAGTAAACTAGTAAGTGCTCATTGGAAATGAAAATTTGAAGTATTTCTCCATTATTCTCCCACTAAGATAACTGTTTTATCCCTGGAGTAGAGGGTTAATAAATCAAAATGTTATCTAAGCATGTCATAGCTGTACTGAACATGCCTTAATTAAGTATTTTATCACAGCTTTTCTTCAGTGAAGTTGATTTCTCCTAACGTTTTCATCAATAATTATGTACTGTACACATTAAAACATGTGTGTAACCAGTTTAGTACCAGATCAGCTGGCATATCCATGCCATCTGATCTGGAATTGCTCTGGTCACATCTTGGTCTGAAATAACCAAACAAATCTAAAAGCAAACATTTTAGATCCTGATCAGATGGCACGGCTGATCTGAGTGTAAACTGTTTGCCTAAGCAATAAAGGTGTATCAATCGAGGAAAGGCTTCATATAAAGCACAGACTTAACCAGAAACGGTTTTTTCTATTTTAAGTAACAGTGACTTTGACATTGACCCTAAAGGCCCCAAAGTCGAACTCAACCTGTATCTTCTCATGTTACATCTATGTCCCAAAAAAGGATTTAATTTGTGAAGTATTTCATGAGTAATCATCCGGAAACCATGTTTCTAGTTTTTGTAACACTGACCTTGACATTGACCCCAAAGTCGAACCTGACCTGTATCTTGTGATGTTACACCTGTGTACTAAACATATTTTAAATATTTGATGCCTTTCAGGAATTATCCTGAAAGCATTTTTCTATTTTTAGTAACAGTGACCTTGACACTGACCCCACCAGCCCCAAAATCGAACTTGACCTGTATCTTATGATCTTATGATGTTACACCTGTGTACCAAAAATTATTTAAATCTGTCAAGCCTTTCATGAGTTATCATCCGGAAACGAAGAATCCGACAGACAGACCGACTGACCGACCGACAACCTTGTTTGTGGGGGTATAATTATTAACTAAAATGGCTTTATAATCCTTTACTCTGTGGATAAGTCATATCACATGGGCAATCAGTTTAGAGCTTGATCACTGCACTCATGCAATTTGATCTGGATCTTTAAGATTTCATTTCTTGGTCAAGAATAACGGAACAGAATCTGATCTTAAAGCCTGACTTTAAACCGCACAGATAAAAGCTGTAATCCTGTGGAGTAGCGAAATTTCAGTTTTCATTGATTGAACATTTAAATGGACTGTGAATATGATATCACTTATAAAATATTAAATTTTGTAATCAAAACTAAAACTGACTTAAATAGAAAAATTAATATAAAAATCAGTTCTATTAATATTTATATTGTACTGTAACTTGACTCCCAATCTGATTAAAATCATCTACTGAAAACCGCTACGCACTAACCCTTTGAACCAATCAGATTGTCGCCTACACACTCGCAAAAGTGAAAGTAAACATAGTATTTTAAACCAGGAAAAGTGTTGATGGCCTGCGTAAGACATATTTTATTGAAGATTTATGTGTGTTATAGAGTATTGCATTCATTTCTAATGTAATGACATCTTCAGATAATTTTGCGTGCGTTATAAATCATGATTCCTGTGCTCACAATTTCTAAAAACAGTAATCGGGGAAAACCGTTATCGCTTATGTACTGTGTCTGCGGGCCATCATCAGATCTAACATTTTGTTAGATCTGACTTTAGTGAGATTGCTTGACTCCATAAATATAATGCAGGCATGTGCAAACAGTGTAAATCCAGATCAGCTGGCACATCTGTTTCTTCTGATCAAGATCTAAACTGTTTGCTTTTAGAACTAGCTAGTAAATTCACATTATTGTGAGAGAAGATCCAGATCAGATGGCAAGGATGTGTGAGTATCTACACAAATTGCACATGAGATAAAACCCATCTTTAAATGGTTAATTAAAAAGAGTTACTCCTCAAATTTCAAGATCTTGTTGTTTTGAAAGCAGTTTAAGATGATGCTAAATATATTAAAAAGTAACACGATGCTGTGTTTATTGTTTCTGTAGTTGACATCAAGTTGCACCTGTTGAAATTTAAGAAAGAAATGAGTATGTTTTGTTTCTTATGTTTTGTTCATTCTGTGCAAATTAAATGCTTGCAGTATTTTTTGCTAAGTTAAACTAAGATTGCCAGTCAGAGTGTAATTTAAACACACACAATGTCTAATTAGCATGAAACTGTATTAAAGATTTTAATTATTAAAGACACGTTTTCTCATAATGCTGTTAGAGAAGGTTTCACATGTTGTACTTTCTGTAAAGTTCAGTAATGTTTTACTCTAAAGGTATTGGTTTTATCACATGTGTAGATCCAGATCAGCTGGCACATCCATGCTGTCTGATCTGGATCTACACTTGTCATTTTTTGGTCATAAATAACCTAATGAATTGAAAGAGAACATTGTACAGACCACATCTATGCCCAAGGTTATAAAACTGAGCGTGGAAACCAGTCTCAAATCTCAAGCATCTGATTGGCTGAAATGGCGACTGGTCGCCATTTCAGCCAATCAGATGCTTGAGATTTGAGACTGGTTTCAAATCTCAGTTTTATAACCTCCAGCCCAGACAGCAGAGAAACTGATATGCTGGTGATCAGGACCAACAGTGTTCACCCATTGGAGTAAATGGTTAACTCTTTCCTCCATAGACACACCTTTATTGCATTGGCGAACAGTTTAGATCCAGATCAGCTGGCACATCCGTGCCGTCTGCTCAGGATCTAAACTGTTCGATTTTTTATTCATTAGGTTATTTCTGACCAAAAGCAGCGAACAGTGCTGATTCTGATCAGACGGCACAGATGTGCAAGCTGATCTGGATCTACACTGGTCGCACATGTGTAAAAATGCGTATATACGGAGGAAACAGTTAATAGATTCTTTGAACAATTTTATTTGTTTTTTTTTTTTGTTTTTTTTTATTTCAAATGAAAAAAAAAGAGTTTATTTTCCAAAATATCAACAGAATTTCCCAACAAAGCAAGTTAATTCTTTTTAATCAGTTATTAGCTTAATTGTGTAACTGGCACTAATTTTATATTTTGGTTAAATGTGTTCTGGCGTATAGACTAAGTTAATCAGATGCTGGTGGAAATGTTTTTTTTTAAAGATATTTAGAAAGTGAAATTTCCAATGCTTAAGTAAAAACAAAACATTTTCCATAAGCCCTGTCTCCAAAATAATAAAAAAAATACTGACTAATGACAGAGCTTAGCTTATAATAATGTGGCCTAATTTACTAAAAAGTAAAATAAAAGAAAGATATACATTGTATCTACTAAAGTTAAAATTCAGTGTATTATTATTAACTGAACTGAATTTTAAACAAAAAACTTTCACACTATACACACTATACAACTATAATTTATACATACTAAATTGATATCTCCCAGTTTGAACATTTAATAATTTCCACTTTAATTTTCCAAATTAGATTTGCTTAATTTTAAGTCTCAACAATAACATAGAATACAATCTCCTGGCCACGCTGGAGTGTTTTCCCTCATAGCAGCATGATGTAAATAATTGTTTTCTGAAGATCCAATCAGAGATGTTGGACGTTTTCCATTTATTTAGAGCTTTAGCTGTAAACATGTCTAATAGGATTGCTGCTTTATTGGGCTTATGAGGAACGCATTCGAGCGTCATATGTGCCCAGTGGGCAGCAATAAAATAATTAAATGAAAAAGTTCAGTAGATTAACCCTTTCCTGTATAGACAAACCTTTATTGCTAGGGCGAACAGTTTAGATCCAGATCAGCTGGCACATCCGTGCTGTCTGATTAGGATCTAAACTGTTCGCTTTTGGATTTATTAATTTATTTCTGACCAAAATGCGACCAGTGCAGATCCTGATTAGACGGCATGGATGTGGCGGCTGATCTGGATCTACACTGGTCGCACATGCGTAAAAATGCGTATATATATCAAGGAAAGGGTTAACAAAAGTCTTTAGCAGTACTTTGTGTGTTACATACAGCGCTATGTGTAAAACAAAGCCTTTATTCCATAGATTATGCCAGGGTATATCTCGATGTGTGACCATTGTAGATCCAGATCAGCCACATTTCATTCCATTCACTTTAAGAACTATAATATTATAAAGAAATTAATCTTATCTCTCTTTCTGTATGGATAATTGGTGACGAGGGTACAAAATATACCCTAGAATTCCTTTTAAACATCCCCAGGAGCGTGACAATTCTTCTGAAAGCGGGCGCTTATAATTTATATTAATTATTTTCATTCTGATATTAGATTCTGAACGATATTGGATAATAAATATTGATTTACTGATTTTTTTCCATAAAAAAAACATGGGTGGGGGGCATTTATTTATATTAGGAGAGTTGCATTTAAAAGGAGTGTAACGGTAGGTTGTTTTTTTTGCAGCATTTTTGAGTGTCAGCTAAATTTATTGAACTCAGTGCTTTAATCATATCAATCAATCATACATGTGAAAGTGAATCTTTTTGATTAAGTACTTTAATCAGTTAAAACATTCAATATGTAGAATAAAAAAGGAAGTACTGTGATTTTAGTTTTGAAGTTTCAAAATTAAGGACCTATCCATATAAACTTACCGCAGACATATTCTGTGAAATAATAAGCCATGCATATAGCTTTTTTGACGTCTACTGCTTTTTTTCTTGCAAAAACAATGAAATGCTTTTAACCAATTGTTATTATGTATATAAATACTTTTATTTAAAGAGAATCTGATTGTTTTTGTTTCTTCTCTATTCACAATACATTGTCCCTAAGGTACTGAAAGTGTTTTATTTTTGTATTATATTTCTTGATTATTATCACAAATGTGAGCTTTACTGATGGCTCAATTTTCCAAATGCTAGTTCTCAATAATTCACATGTTCAGGGATTGGCTTATGTTGTTAGAACTGTAATAGAGAGAAGTCAACCTTTCGGGAATTCGTAACTCGGGTATTCTAGCTCAACTTCCAATGTGATGGTGTGGTATGTAATGTACAGGGTGGGGTGGGGTTACATGCTTGTTTTGCATTTTTCAATATGTGGTAACATGATTTCTAAATTGTTTATACCTCTAAGAGATAACTATTAATTTATCAGTTAATGAAGTGATTAACTTTCAGAATCTTTTTTTGCAACTGACATGATTATAGGACCTGCGCTTACATTTACGTCATTTCCGATGTAATGTTGTTGTGGTTATGATTGATATGATATGTCAGTAAAGGTTGAACCTGTAAACCACAACGCATTTTTATTATTTACAGTTTTGGCCAATAAAATTTTGAAAAAAAGTAAGCCTGAATCGTCCCAGGACAAAACAGTTCAATCTGCATCAGGCTTTTCTAATGACTGTCCTCTGACCTACATGGAAAAAACATCTTCCTTGGTTGAAGAGAGGGAAAAATTTTGTACATTTGAGCGACTACTCCATAAAATTCCATTACGTTTTCTGAAAAGGGGGCTCTTATTATTTATATTAATAATTTTTACATAAATGTAAGATTCTGAAGGTTATTGGATAATAAATAGATTAACTCATTTTTTCCTAAAAAATTAAGGGGGGGGGGTGCATTTATTAGGGGAGGGGCGTTTAATAAGAATTTTATGGTATTTCTTCCATGTCTTCCTCTAAGTCAGTTTATAATTATATACAGTATTTCACCCATGTCTTCTTCTAAGTCAGTTTATAATTATATACAGTATTTCACCCATGGCTTCCTCTAAGTCAGTTTATAATTATATACAGTATTTCACCCATGTCTTCTTCTAAGTCAGTTTATAATTATATACAGTATTTCACCCATGTCTTCCTCTAAGTCAGTTTATAATTATATACAGTATTTCACCCATGTCTTCTAAGTCAGTTTATAATTATATACAGTATTTCACCCATGTCTTCCTCAAAGTCAGTTTATAATTATATACAGTATTTCACCCATGTCTTCTTCTCAGTTTATAATTATATACAGTATTTCACCCATGTCTTCCTCTAAGTCAGTTTATAATTATATACAGTATTTCACCCATGTCTTCCTCTAAGTCAGTTTATAATTATATACAGTATTTCACCCATGTCTTCTTCTAAGTCAGTTTATAATTATATACAGTATTTCACCCATGTCTTCTTCTAAGTCAGTTTAAATTATATACAGTATTTCACCCATGTCTTCCTCTAAGTCAGTTTATAATTATATACAGTATTTCACCCATGTCTTCCTCTAAGTCAGTTTATAATTACAGTCGAATTACGATAACTCGAAGTCCCAAGGGACCGACGATTTACTTCGAGTTATCGCGAACTTCGAGTTATAGCGACTTTGACTTTTCCAGAATACCATGCGAGTATTTAGAAAGTAACGACGTGCAATTATTACAACACCATACGGTACGTACGTAACAAGTGTTTGTCGTAAAGTTTACTTAATAAAACAAGATGATTATGTTTTAAATTATTTTATTACTCAGTTTTATTTTCATGATTATACACAAAAAGATCGATGAAGAAACAACATTTTAACAAATGTTAACACATATCATTGTACCACAAGAGACATACATGCAGATATATTCACAATAAATTATGAATTAAAACAACCAGTACACATTTAATTAAGAGCAACTACAGATCATGACATGCGACAAAATACACTATTACAAAGCAACACGGGAGTCACAGAATTCGACTAGAGAACTTTGACGCAACTTGCTCAAATGGTCTAATTTGTCTCGAAGTAGAGTTCGGTGTATATTATTTAACATTGACAATTCGTGTTCACTGTATGACCTACACTCAAAATATTCCATCGTGCCATTCAGAAAACTAAAGGACGTTTTATAGAAAGAAATATTAACAACTCCAAATGTTTGTTTGACACTAATTTGAGACAAATCACTCTTATTGTTTGCTTCACATTCATATCATTACAATGAAGTGCCACTAACAACTCTTGTTGACAAGTTGCAATAAACAAAGACTTCGAACAACCTAGTGGGAGGTGTAAAAAACCGTGCCAGTAAATGTACTTCGAGTTATCGCGATTAAATTGTTCTTAATTCCTATTCAAGGGACTTAATAATATGTTCGAGATATCACGAATTTCGAGTTATCGCGTTTTGAGTTATCGCAACTTTTTTTAGTTGAATATATAAGGAAAATTGACGGGACCGGCGGCCGGACTTCGAGTTAAACCGTCATTTCGAGTTATCGGGTTTCGAGTTATCGCGATTCCACTGTATATACAGTATTTCAACCCATGTCTTCTTCTAAGTCAGTTTATAATTATATACAGTATTTCACCCATGTCTTCTTCTAAGTCAGTTTTATAATTATATACAGTATTTCACCCATGTCTTCTTCTAAGTCAGTTTGAACTTATATACAGTATTTCACCCATGTCTTCTTCTAAGTCAGTATAATTATATAAAAAAGTAGTTTAAAGCTTTGCAGAATTTGCAACTCTACTTCTTTACAACATTATTTACAGTTCTACAGTTTATGTTACAAATCTTCATGTTTGAAAACACATTTTTGTCTGCAGAAGTTTTGAACAATTTTTCTCATATTTCAAGTGACTTTAATTAGAAAGTTTTGTTTTAAATGTTGCTACATGTTCTTAAAGTTACCTTAGTTGAATTTAGGGGTTCTAAAAATGGAATAGCACTGTAATGTAAAACTTTCTTATATTGTATTTATGGGGTGCGTCACAGAAAGGAGTGGATCGGAAAATTGACACTATTACTTTTAATGATGTCATAAAATTCAGCAGACGATATTTCTTACTAAGCATTTGTGTAAAAAATTTATATAATTGACAAGTGTAGCAATATCACCTATGAGTTTTTTAAAGAAATAATAGAGATTTTTAAGTTTTTTTTCTCCCAAATTAAGTTAAACTTGGACACTGATGCCCCCACTGCTATAACCACATTTGTAACAAAGGGTTTTATATCTTTTCATTATGATCATCTACAAATTCTCCTTGATCATCTGTGCAGTTTGAAAAAAATTCACCCAATAGTTCATGAGTTGATGCCACTAGATTTGGGGGATGGACGACGTTTGGATGGACATATGGACGAATTCAACTCTATGTGCCTCCGATACCTTTTTCCATTGCATGTCACATGAAGTAAAAGCTGCTGAGTCTTACAAAACAAGATACAGGATGTATCAGACGGCTTCTTCTGCAATATGCATGTGGCATAAATTAGAAATTATTTACAGTAATAATCTGCAAAAATTGATTACCGTCTGCTATGAAAATAACTTGAAATATGGGGCACTTCCTGGGAAAAATTTGAAATATGGGGCACTTCCTGGGAAAAATTTGAAATATGGGGCACTTCTGGGAAAATTTTGAAATATGGGGAAAAATTGTCTTGAGAAAGTTTAACCCTTTACTTCCTTAGGATATGTCTGTTATCAAGGGGAAAACATTGTAGATCCAGATCAGCCAGCACATTTTTGCCTTTTGATCAAACCAAAAAGCGAACAGTGCAGATCCTGATCAGACAGCTCTGATGTGCTGGCTGATCAGGATCTACACTGTCTGTCCACGCAATAAAGGTGTGTCTATGGAGGAAAGGGTTAAACAATTTTTTGTAGCTTTTTAACCCTTTACCCCATCGATAACACTTTTATCAATGGGTGAAAAGTGTAGATCCAGATCAGCTGGCACATCTGTACCATTTGATCGGAATCTACACTGTTTGCTTTTAGATTCAATCAGACTTAGAAATTCATTGCAAATTCATAAAGGGTTAATGCATGCAGTGTAATTTTATATGGTAATTAAAAACAAAACAAATAAGATTGAATGATACCAGATAAAAGAAATTTAAAGTTTGTCCTATGTTGTATAAAAAGGAAGGTAACATGTTTTTCTAGTTAAAAAATTATAAGAGATCTAACTACTTAAACCTTAGTTTTTTAATACAAATTATTTTAAAGCAGAATAATTATTTTGGTAAAGCAAAAAAAATTCAACATCTTTAAAGCATGTTTTATGCGTATTGAATATTAAATTTTATTCTGCACTAAATATCATACCGGTACATTAACTATTGATGAAAATTAATTATGTATGATTTATATAATAACAGAGAGAAATAACAATGGGGAATTTTAATGGTGTATTTAATATTGTAAAAATATATTATATCATAAAGGTATTAACTCGGTTAGGTAAAAAACATTATAGCATTAAATTTTTTACATTTTCATTCATTAAAAGTAGGTATTAAAAAAGCAATAAAAAATTTTGATAAAAAATCTAACCATTATTCATTTAGACATAAAAATTTTACTAAATGTTAAGCATTAAAATTTTATTTATTGACTATGATGAATATAAAGATTATGTTTGAAAACAACAACAACAACACTTACCCTTCAAATTGTTATATTATTGCTGTTATGAAAAAAAATTCATTTAGAAATATTTCCAGAAAATTTTATTTAGAAATATCAGTCCAGTAACAACCTTAACTACACACATTTAATATTACATGGAAAAGGTACCTAGTGAATCACTTTAATAGCAGAGTTATTGCTTTCCGAAGATCAGTTATCAGGCAGGCGATGCAGACTAAATCTTCCATTTGTTTGATCAAGCAGTAGAATGTCCAATCAGACCAGGATATTATTGTTATCTGCTGCCTAAGGAAGAATAAATTACCCAATGAACACTGTTAACTATATTGGAAATAAATGCCACATTTTATTTGTTTTTGGTCTGGTTTTGGATTAAATGGTATTTTATTACCGATTTGTTTCATTTACATAAATAATGATTTTAAAGAACCTGTTCAACTAAGTTGAGTGGTGAGCATGGTGAGCACGCTGGCTTGACAAAAAAATAGAAAAGACATTTTGATGTTATTTAAAGTTATTAGTCAGACAAGTTTTGACATGAACTTTGGCCCTAACTGAGACTTTGACCTTTGAGTTGGGAATCTGGGATCGCACTTGACACTCCATCTCACTGAGGTTAACATCCTTTCCAAATATAAACAAGCTTGTTCAATGCATGTCAAATTTAGTTTTGGTCCAGAAAAATCGGGAATGGACGCACTAACAGACTAACTAACATAGTCACATACTCAAAAACCTAGCTAAGTCAAGCTCAGAGTAAGCAGGCTCCACAACAAGAGCTGTCCCTTTAAATTGAGAAATGGTCACCTTAGTGCAATAACAGTACATCTCCTTCATAATATCAATGGTGTTATATTGTTTTTGCACTAAGGTGGTGAAAATTTTAATTTGTGCTCCTGAAAGGTAGCAATCAAAGTGGTATGTGATTGAATATGCCTGTGAAATAGAGGTGAACCTAAAAAGAAGTTATGTTAAAATATTACAATTTTTAAGGAAATTCTAAGTTCATATGGGAGATTATCCTGGAAATATCACATACTATTAGCTTCTTCACATTTGGCTGGAAGCTTTCTTCACAACAGACTGGAAGCTTTCTTCACATTTGGCTGGAAGCTTTCTTCGCAATGGTCTGGAAGCTTTCTTCACAATGAGCTGGAAGCTTTCTTCACATTTAGCTAGAAGCTTTCTTCACAATGGGCTGGAAACTAAATTCTTCACAATGGGCTGGAAGCTTTCTTAACCATTGGCAGGAAGCTAAATTTCTTCACAATGGGCTGGAGGCTTTCTTCACATTTGGCTGGAAGCTTTCTTCACAATGGTCTTCAAGCTTTCTTCACAATGGGCTGGAAACTTTCTTCACAATGGGCTGGAAGCTTTCTTCACAATGGGCTGGAAGCTTTCTTCACAATGGGCTGGAAACTTTCTTCACAATGGGCTGGAAGCTTTCTTCACAATGGGCTGGAAGCTTTCTTCACAATGGGCTGGAAGCTTTCTTCACAATGGGCTGGAAGCTTTCTTCACAATGGGCTGGAAGCTTTCTTCACAATGGGCTGGAAGCTTTCTTCACAATGCGCTGGAAGCTTTCTTCACAATGGGGCTGGAAGCTTTCTTCACAACAGTCTGGACATCACAGTTGCCAACAGGCATGTTATATAATATTTTATTTCCATGGGAAAGTATCATGTCACTACTCTTAGACAGGGACCCAAACAAACACCCTTTTTGGAAATCCTGCATCGGACCCCCAAAAATATACATGTATCTGTATTGAATTTAAAAATAAGACTGTTTACTCCATTGCTACAACTTATATCCCATGTGACCAGTGTAGATCCAGATCAGCTGACTACAAAGTGATCACTGTAGATCCTGATCAGTCTGCTTTGATCTGAATCTTCACTGGTTGCATGTGAATAATAGCCTTATCCACAGAGCGGGTTAACCCTCTCCTCCATATATATGCATTTTTTTCTTGCATACCAGATCAGGTCATCCGGTGTTTTCACCCGTGTAGGAAATTTCGATCCTACACCCCCCATGTAGAAAGAGTCACGTGAGTGACGTCACGTCTTCAAGTATCTGACGTAATATATTCAAGTTAGTGACGTCATTGATAAAAAGGTTTGCGTTAATGTCAATATTCCAGCATAAGGAAAATAAATTAGTTAGTATACATACACAGAAATGTTATAAATAATAAAAGGTATGCAAGAAAAAAGTATCTTGCATGAGACATTCGGTAAAGATAGAAAAATCTGTCACCTCGGGTGAACTGTTTTGGCAGGAACTCGGCAGAGCCTCGTTCCCACAAAACAGTTAACCCTCGGTGACAGATTTTTCCATCTTCACCTCACACTCATGCATGATACTTATAATGCATGTACAACCAGTGTAGATCCAGATCAGCCTGCAAATCTGTGCAATCCGATCAGGATCTGCACTGGTCGCATTTTGGTCAGAATAACCTAATAAAAAAGCAAACAGTGCAGATCCTGGCATGAATGTGCCAGGTGATCTGGATCTACACTGTTTGCCCAGGCAATAAAGGTGTGTCCGGAGTAAAGGGTGAATCAGTATTTCTTTGAGGAAAGCAGTAATTTTTATCAGAAATTTATAGAAAAGTATCTGGTGGGTTTTCTTCCATTCCATTTCTCAAGCAACAAACTATCCAATAAATTATACGACTGGGGCAATATTCAGCTTGCGCTGAAGAAGTGAATTAACTAATAATATTGGAATTCTTTCCAAAATTGATTTGAATGGAGTCCATTTTCATAGCCTTTTATCCCCATAATTGTTGCAAATTATAGTGTTTTTCTAGGAAATTGAGGCATTGCCCCTGGGGGATAAGTTATAAAGTCACAAACTCTGAAATGTACCTGTAGGGCTGTTAAAAGCTCTAACATGTCTTCATTAACTATTTATTTCATATAAACAGGGTTTATCGCATGTGCAGCCAGACGTGTAGATCCAGATCACCCAGCACATCTGTGCCGTCAGATATGGAGGTGCAATGGTTACATCTTGGTCAGAAATAACTGAATGAATCTGAATGAATCATAAAAAAGTGTATATATGGAGGAAAGGGTCAGTTCTCTTTTATTTAAGCACCCCTTTTTCTGTTTTTCTAAGCGCCCTGGTTGGTAAATGGGGAAAATATGGTAAACATGGTTACGATGATTTAATTGTTGCGTCTATTTAGTTCTTCCTTTTAAACAGATGTGACATTTCAAACCAATTTTGAAATATTTTCAAGAAACTTGTTTTTATTTATCATTTAATTTCTTCATTTAATCTCTTTTCAAAACGACTAATTAAATTTCCATGACAACTAAAACCCATTTCCCACATTTATTTGTTTTAATAACCAGAAAAGAACACTGAATTATTGTTCATCATTTGCTAGAAAGGTTAAATATACTGTTTAACCATGCTGATGTTTTTGTACGCTCATTTGAAGAAAGGACATAATTATCAAGGATAATATGCACCCTGTTGTAACTACACTGCAATATTTACACTTCAACTTCCTGACCTCTACGGTGAAATCTTATTCATCAAACGGATCATAATTTCGTTTTGAAAACAGTGTGACATATTACTTGAAGAGGCTTGGCTACAGTAAACCCTGCTCACAATAATATTGGACGGTGCAGGATGTTTCAACGTGTAAAATCAACGAGCATGCACGTTTTGCCACAAATAGCTACAAAAAAGCATGCTGTCATTCACTAAGTTGTCAACGTTGCTGTTTTAACAGCCTTTTGAAAAAGCCGTAAAATCACAATTCTTATAATAATATCTGTATTAATGAGAGTATTTATGAGTGTAAATATAAGGATTGAATCGATATTGATAGTTTTCATTTGGGTATGAAAAACAATTGGATTGTTTAAAGTGAGCATGAAGACCTTCAAGCTTCACCCACTTTAAACAACCCAACTGTTGTGCCTTTAATATATAAATTTCATACAGCAAATTGAGTAGTCACCAAACTTGGTAGGTAGATTGGTTCTTGGGAAGTAGATGACCCCTATATTATTTGAAGGTAATGTTCAAGGTCACAGTGACCTTAAAAATGAATGAAGAACAGTTTGACATGTAATCATCAAACTTGGTGGGGAGAATGGTCTTGTGGAGAAAGTAACTTCTATTGTTTTTGAGATCAAAATGTTAAAGTTCAAGGTCACAGTGACCTTTGATTTAAACTTTCTGATTAATAAATGAAGAACAGTTGACCTAAAGCCATCAAACTTGGCAAAAAGAATTGCTTATGGTTAGTAGATGTCTCTGAATGCACTTATTTTCGTGTCATAAAATTTCTATGTTTCCCATAAAAACCATTTTTAGCTCGACTATTCGAAGAATATGTCGAGCTATTGTACTCACTTGGGCGTCGGCGTCGGCGTCGCCGTCGCCGTCGGCGTCCCGCTTTGGTTAAAGTTTACGTGCAACCTACCTATATCTTAAAAACTACTATAGCTACAGCTTTTAAACTTGGCACACTTGTTCGTCATCATGTCCCGAGTGTGTATGCCAAGAAACATAACTCTTACTTTCATTTTGATCAAATTATGGCCCTTTTTTGACTTAGAATTTCAGGTTAAAGTTTGCGTGCAAGCTACTGTACAAGCTCATAACTTCAATACTACTTATACTACAGCTTTAAAACTTGGCACACTTGTTCATCATCATGTCCCGAGTGTGTATACCAAGAACCATAACTCTGACTTTCATTTTGTTCAAATTATGGCCCTTTTTCGGCTTAGAATTTCAGGTTAAAGTTTGCGTGCAAGCTACTATACAAACTAATAACTTCAATACTACTTATACTACAGCTTTGAAACTTTCAACACTTGTTCTTCATCATATCCCAAGTGTGTATGCCAAGAACCATAACTCTAACTTCCATTTTGTTCAAATTATGGCCCTTTTTCGACTTAGAATTTCAGGTTAAAGTTTGCGTGCAAGCTAGTTACTTTCATACTTCTTGTACTATAGCTTTGAAACTTAAGACACTTGTTTACCATCATGACCCTGACTATTTATACCAAGAACCATAACTCTTTCTTTCATTTTTAATCAAATTATGGCCCTTTTTCAACTTAGAATTTCAGGTTAAAGTTTGCGTGCAAGCTAGTTACTTTCATACTTCTTGTACTATAGCTTTGAGATTTAAGACACTTGTTTACCATCATGACCCTGACTATGTATGCCAAGAACCATAACTCTTTCTTTCATTTTTAATCAAATTACGGCCCTTTTTTGACTTAGAATTTCAGGTTAAAGATTGCATGCAAGCTAGTTACTTTCATACTTCTTGTACTATAGCTTTGAAACTTATTCACCATCATGACCCTGACTATGTATGCCAAGAACCATAACTCTTTGATTTTTTTCAAATTACTGCCCTTTTTAGACTTAAAAATTAAGGTTTAAAACTTTGTATACCTTTATTTTATCTTAAATCAGGTTTATTTTCAAAGGCCCATAACTCATCCTTGCTTTTTTTATATTTGATTTTTGCCCCTTTTCACTTGAAATTAGAATTAAGACTTGTAAATAATTGTTAAAGTTTCAATGTTAGTGTTTTTCATATGTACAGCTATATAAAAGGTTTAAAACAGATGTCCTTAACATACTTTGGTTGAAAGTGTTGAGTAATTGTTGGTTGGGTGGGTGCATAGACTATACTATACTACACTACACTACACTCACTACACTACATACACCACACCACACCACACCACACCACACCACACCACACCACACCATACCACTGTACTGTCCCCCACCACCTACCACCCACCACCTACCACCACACCACCACCACCACAACAACAACAACAACACACAACGCAAACAACACCACCACCACCAACAACAACAACACCACACAACAACACCACCACCACAAACAACACCACCACCACTAACAACACAACACCACCACCACACAACAACACCATCACCACCACCAACAACACCACCACCACCAACAACACCCACCACCATTAACAACACCAACACCTCCACCACCAACAACAACTACAGCACCACCATTAACAACAACAACACCAACACCACCACCACCACCAACAACAACAACACCAACACCACCACCAACAACAACACCAACAACAATATCAATACCACCACCAACAACAACACAAACACAAACACAACACCACCACCACAACAACAACAACAACACACCACTAACAACAACAACACCATCACCCACCACCAACAACACCACCACCAACAACACCACCAACAACAACACCACCTCCAACAACACCACCACCAATAACACCAACACCACCACCACCAACATCAACAACACCACCAACAACAACACCAACACAAACAACTACACCACCACCACCAACAACAACACCACCAACAACAACACCATCACCACCACCACCAACATCACAACACCACCAACAACAACACCAACACAAACAACTACACCACCACCACCAACAACAACACCACCAACAACAACACCATCAACAACAACACCACCACCAACACCACCAACAACAACACCAACACCACCAACAACAACACCACCAACAACAACAACATCATCACCACCACCAACAACACCACCACCAACAACACCACTACCAACAACAACAACACCACCAACACCACCACCAACAACAACATCAACACCACCAACACAAGCACCGACAACAACACCACCACCACCAGCAACACCAACACCACCACCAACAACAACAACACCAACAACATCAACACCACCACCAACAACAACATCAACACCACCACCAACAGCAACAACAACCAACACCACCACCACCACCACCAGCAACAACACTACCACCACCACCACCAACAACACCAACAATGCCAACACCAACAACACCACCACCAACAACATCACCAACAACACACCACCACCATCAACAACAACACCACCACCAACAACAGCAACCAGCATACCATACTGTACTTCACCACGCCACACAACTATAGGTGGGCAAAGATAGTGGGTTGATGGGTGTGGGATCAGGGGTTTATGGGCTGGGTTGTGTAAACCCTAAAAAAAATCTACAAGAATAAATTAAGTGTTATTTATTGATTTATGGATTAAGAAACTTTTGTTCATGTGTGTTTGTTGGGGGTGTCATAAACTCCTGAATCACTCCCCAGTTTAAATGAAGCCCAGTTACAATGTGCTTAATAATTCTGACTTTTCGAATAGTCGAGCGTGCAGTCGTTTCCGACTGGCTCTTGTCTTGGTTTCCTTATTTCATGCAACACAATTTCTTAACTAAGTTAATATTCAATTCTATTTTTCATGGCAGTTTAAATTTCATGTCCATAAATTCCAGGAAAAAAAGTACATGTACCTCATTTTAAGGTAAGCTTTACATCCAAAAAGGATAAAATTTACAATAAAAAATGGCTGATCCATTACCAAACAGATAAACTCTTTCCTCCATATATACATTTTTTTATACACATGTGCGACCAGTGTAGATCCAGATCAGACAGCTGGCACATCCGTGCCGTCTGATCAGGATCTGCACTGGTTGCTTTTTTATCAGAATTATCCTAATAAATCAAATAGCGAACTGTCCAGATCCTGATCAGACTGAACTGATGTGCTGGCTGATCTGGATCTTCACTGTTCACACAGGCAATAAAGGTGTGTTTATGGAGGAAAGTGTTATGGTAAGCTTTACATTCAACAAAGGATAAAATTTACAATAAAAAATGAGTGATCCAATACATTAACATCATTTAAAGCCCCAGCCCTAAACTTAAGTAAGAATATACTATTGAAAAATCATAATTATGTGTCCATATAGAGTCCAATATATAAACTCTCTAACAGAACACAAAAGGTCCGATCGAATTCTTTCTTATAGATGGGATTTTCAATGATATTGTTAAATTATCGTTGACGAACTTTTTAGAAGCTAAATATAATGGAGCTATATTTAGCACTGACAAAGAGACCACTTCATGCGCGATCTCGATTTCTGTGACATTTCAGAAATCCTACTTTCGCTTTTAGTTGCGCAGACCAAATTTATTATACTAAATTAAATTTTTATTAACCCGAAATAATGCTGCAAATGTGTGCCTATAGTTCCAATTACATGTTATATTTTATACAAGAGCGGGTTAAATTGAAGTAATGCCACTTTAATCAAATGCATCCAAATTTTGGCTTATGTCTTCATCAGGATACAAAACAATTGAAAACAGTGCAGTTTTTTTTGTAAATCCTGGATCTACACTGATCATACATGTGTTAAAATGCATATATATATGAGCAAAGGTTTAAACTTAAAGATCAGTTTGCCCACAAATTCCAGGGAAAAATTTTAGTACCCCATGAATATTAACATCAAACCTTTGTCAGATGCAAGAAATTTCAAGCAATTTTAAGTGAGTAATTAAACTGGCAATTCATTCTTGTTTCAGTAATACTGTCAGACAACCAAGGCGTTGTTTTAAGGAGACAGAAATCAGGGATGAAGGATATAAAACTGAGATTGGAAACCAGTCTCAAATCTCAAGCATCTGATTGGCTGAAATGGTGACTGGTCACCATTTCAGCCAATCAGCTGCTAGACTGGTCCCTGAGGGACTTGTCCACACGAAAGAGTTCGTCTACCAATATAGACGATTGTGATTGGTACCAGTCTATTCAGATGCTTGAGATTTGAGACTGGTTTCCAATCTCTGTTTTAAGGAGACAGAAATCAGGACTGAAGGTTATAAAACTGAGAATGGAAACCAGTCTGAAATCTCAAGCATCTGATTGGCTGAAATGGTGCTTGAGATTTCAGACTGGTTCCCATGTTCAGTTTTAAAGAGACAGAAATCAGTTTCTCACAGTCTGAACTTCTCCTTAGTTTATTGTTAGCAATAAGAAAATCTCAGCAGCAGTGCTGCTATTAAAAACCAATAAAATCAGCCATTAGTGGATCATAGTGTTTTAACTGTCTTAAAGCTGCCTGGTCACAGTTCAGGGTGGAATACTTCAATGTCTCAGATGTGGTTAATATTAATTGAATTACTATTAATACCTTAAAAGACCAAATTAGAACAAATTTCACCAAAATTGTGTACTTCATTCAGTACATTTTAGGAAATTTTACTGCATAAGTAATGCTATAACAATTTCGGTCAGGATGAAAATTTTAAGTGTTTTCAAATATCAAATTTTTTAATATAAACTGTAAAAGACCTGTGATTAAAGTAAATGTGATGTAATTATTCTTACCCAGTCAATGTTCAATTAAATATATTCAACACCGAAGTAGTTAAAGTGTTGTAACCAAGGCAGTAAAAATTCACTCACAACAGATCCTAAAATGTACTGACTAGTAAAAAAATTTTGGTGAAATTTGCAAATTTCAGTCTTTTATAGGCAAGTAATATTAACCACAAAAGTGGCATTTTTGAATTCTAGCCAGAACTGTGGACAGGCTGCTTTAAGACAATTCATCAGGAGAATTGTCTAGAAATGGTGTAATTAAGTGAAACTGTTAGGACATCACCTTTTGGAGAAGGCTGTAGCACCTGAGGTCTTTATTGAAGTTTCTTGATCATTTATGTATGTGATATATGTGAATTTATGCCAAGAAGTTAACACATCATTGCAAAACATCCCATCAGTGATGATACTCTTAAGGGCTTATTACACTCCTCCCCAGCATGTTCATCCATAAAAAGAATATTATCAAAATCTCAAAAATGGCAAAATGCCGTTAAATGAAACTTTGCACAAATGTTTGTTATTAATGTATCTTGATTTTGCAGATGGTAAGACACATTAGAACAGTAAAGAAAAATAGCGAGATCTAAAAATTCCCTCAACTTCTATTTACATAAATTCACAAAAACTAAACAAGACAATCATCATTTTAAATGCCCACATGAGTAATATGATAGTGACAACAATTTATTGTGTCCTTGTGACTTACATATGTAAATTTTACGAGATATTAGTAAAAGTGTGTTTGACCTTCAATTTTCTGGTCGCTTCCTGGTCGCGTAAACAGATGACAATCACTGATTTCGGTTTTAGTAGTTGAAAGTTTTTTTTACAAAGTACACAACATTTTCTTGTCAGTAACACCCCAGTTACACAGAGCCATCGGTGAGTGATCAGTGAGTTTTTCAGCCAATTTATGGAGTGAACCGATGACAACGTATTAAACACTGATATCACCTTTTGGTCACCTGTTTGCCACCGATAAAACTGCTCTTGAGAAAAGATAAGTTCTGTCAGTGAAAAATAACCGATTGGGATTTTTGAACAAGTTTAAAATTCTCAATCGGTGAAAATATTTTACAAATAACCGAGCAACAGCCTGTTTACAACCGCTGTCAACGACTGACAACCTGTCTACAACCGATATCGCCGAAGGGCCACCGATAAGCAACCGATCAACTAATACCTACCACCGATAGAAAAAAAGATGAGAATTAAAGCGTTGGATTTTGTCGGTTTTGATCGGTGGTTAAAAGGGATTCAATCTGTGACCAATCGACTGCTGCCGTCATGTCACCGGTGAAGTTTTTCGGTAAACTTTAAAAAGTCATCGGTTCTCATCACTTAAACAACCTTTTTAAAGAAAAGAACCGACGGCAAGCTATATCACTAGATCTGCAACCTCTTAATCACCGATGTCACCGATCAAACAGAGATAACCAAATATGAATCACCGCGCGAATCTGACGGAAAGTGTTGAACCACTGATGATTAGCTATTAAACACCGATTAATCAGCTTTACGCCCGATTAAGCTCCAATTTACAAACGACAAAAACCAAAAGTATTTCAGCATTTTTACCGATTAAATCATCCTTATCACCGACCCATTCCTGTTTTTGAGTTGGTTTTGGACTCCTACCAGCTACCTATGAAATATTAATTTAGCCGATTGAACACTTGTTCGTCACTGATGGTCGGTTACACAGAAAACCTCACGCATGGCAACCGACCAAAACAGCGAGTAACTTAAAATAAAATAACATATTGGGCACCGACCGTCTGTGTAACTGGGGCCTAACATTGCACGCACGTGGGAATTTAAAATTATGTTTTGTATCGCTTACTTTTTGTGAATTTATGTAAATAGAATTTTAAGGAATTTTAAGGTCTAGCTTGTTTTCTTTACTTTTCTAACGTGCCGTACTGTATGCAAAATCAAGATACATTAGTAACATTCATTTGTGCAAAGTTTCATTGAACGGCATTTTGTCATTATTGAGATTTTGATAATTTTCTTTTTATCTATGAACAGGATTGGGAGGAGTGTGGCAAGTCCTTAAAAGGTTTAAAAATCTTTGTATCACAGGCAAGATAAGGTTATTAACTTTTTACTCCATATAGAATATGGCTGTTATCCATGGACGAACAGTGCAGATCCAGATCAGCCGACACACCTGTGCTGTCTGATCAGGATCTGCACTGTTTGCATTTTGATTCATTAGGTTATTTTTGATTAATAAACAAACAACGCAGATCCTGATCAGATGACATGGTTGTGCTGTCTGATCTGGATTTACACTGTTAGAACATGAGATAAAAGTCTAATAAATTGGGTAAAGGGTCAATTTTGATCTTATTCTTAGACAGTAGAAGCAGCATAAAAAGTCCATGGCCTGATAATACAGTACACGCAGCGCGGATTCAACAGATTCCGCGCTACCACCGGGGACGGTATTTCGTTTGGGGGGAAATCACCGCGGCCAAGCTCTTGGAGGTCATCACGATTCCACCAGGATTATCATTTCGTCCGCGTATCGGCGCGGACACAGCTTTGCAGGGGGTAATAAAAATTTATCAGCGCGACATCGCGGGAGATTCCCGGTGACGTTCCGCGAACATTCATGCACCGATTTATTTAAATTTCTTATTTACATGAAATTACGCGGGGAATGACTTCTGACCAAAATGTGTGAGTTTTAAATAAAATTTGAGACGACCGTATCATCTCAATATCTTGTCAAACATTCCATAAGAATCTCAAACATGGCATCATGCTTTCAGTTTTCACACCTTAGTCAAGTGACATACCCTCTTTGGCAGGTGAGACCAAGCTGCCAATTAAGGGTGACACTGCTTTTAACAAGGGAATCTTAAACATGTCATCTGGCTTTCAGAGTTTTTCACACATTACGGTCGCTGTGATTTTACCGATACACATTTTTCTTGAAGTACTCAATCTGATATAACGTGTAATTAAATAAAACGCAATCGACTTGTGGACCCCACTTTTTCCATTAAACGTAAAACACTGGTAAAAGCCAGTTTGCATGATTTAAATAAGTTAAAATAATTACCTTGATGGTGATGTCGGTTCTTACGAAATCCGCATTTTATTCCATTTATCTTTAATTATTACATTTATAAACTGCATAATTTGAAAAACAGCCGTTAACTTAAAAAAAACGCATGTACCCCTTACAAAAAACATGACCATGCTGTGTATTTGGTATGGAGGCGAAAAAATCGATACCGCCGAACATTAAACGCGACTTCAAAAGATGTTGTCGGCTCGAAACATCCATCCGTGTTTATTTCGGCTTTGCTTTAAAAACGTTTGATCTAAAACGTTTGACTTCAAAAGACGACGTCGGCTCGAAACAACCATCCGTGTTTATTTCGGCTTTACTATGAAAATGTTTGATCTACCTGGTAGTGTGTGCGTGTCATTTATAGCTTGTGTGATGCAATAATAACTGAAATCTGATAAAAGCGATAAATTAAAGATTAGGATATATTTTAAATGATGGAATATGTTAGCGTTCGGTAAATAATATTTATTTTACTTTGTCGTTCGTAAAAATGCAACAACGTCCGCGCGATTTACCTCGGCGGATCCTCCGCGATATCGCGGCGGTAAATGATTGCCTAGAGGCATCCGCTTATCACCGTGATGAATTTACACGATCACGGTGACGAGTGGAAGTCCGCGTATTGCGGGGGACGAAAATTACTCAGTCCGCGATGAAAAAAATCGCGGGGATGAGCGGAAAAAAATAAATCCGCGCTGCGTGTACTGTATAACAAGTAATTCAAGATGCTTTGGCCCCCATTCCCAAGTGAATCTTGTTGTATTTAACATCAGTTAAACTAATTTGAAGCAGTTTGCAGATACATTTGATTCCATATGATTTTAGGGGAAATGCAACATCTGCTGAGAAATGAAAATATCTTCATTTAAGAGGTCGAAAGCATTGGAAATTGCGAAAACTGGCTAAAATTTCAAAAATGAATTTTGGGGGAAATACTTATTGCCACCTAGATTTTAGTAAAGAAATGTATTTAGTCTAAGGATGTAGTTAATGTTTGCAAGCTCAATTTCGTCTTATTTATGTTCTAATTACAAAGCACATACTAAAACAAAAGAAAAACCATTGAAATGAGAACTCTGAAATTCATTGGCAATATACAAAGCAACCCATACCTGAAATAAGTATATAAATGCTGGTCTACAATGTTAAGTGCCAATTTGTCAAAATAATGTTAGGGTTTTCAAGAAATGCAAGGAAAATGTAACTTCCAGGTTCTACTTTCGGTTTGAAGTCATTACATGTGTTTACTACATTACATGCACAGTGTAGATCCAGATCAGCCAGCACATCAGTGCCATATGGTCACAGTCTTCACTGTTCACTTCTTAGTCAGAAATAACCAAATCAAAAAGAAAACAGTGTAGATCCAGATCAGCTGGAATTCTGAATATAGTAGATCTAGCTGGCATTTCTGTTCCATCTGGATTTACTCTGTTTGCCCATGGAAAACAGCCATATTCCAAAGAGTAAAGGGCATCTGGATTTACTTTGCCCATGGAAAACAGCCATATTCCATGGAGTAAAGGGCATCTGGATTTACTCTGTTTGCCCATGGAAAACAGCCGTATTCCATGGAGTAAAGGGCATCTGGATTTACTATTCCATAGAGTAAAGGGCATCTGGATTTACTCTGTTTGCCCATGGAAAACAGCCGTATTCCATAGGGTAAACAGCATCTGGATTTACTCTGTTTGCCCATGGAAAACAGCCGTATTCCATAGGCTAAACAGCATCTGGATTTACTCTGTTTGCCCATGGAAAACAGCCGTATTTTATGGAGTAAATGGATTAGCCAATTTTTAAACTTTTGGTGCCCAAGGTTATAAAGCTGAGATTGGAAACTAGTCTGAAATCTCAAGGATCTGATTGGTTGAAATGGCGACCCGTCCAATGTTATAAAGCTGAGCATGGAAACCAGTCTCAAATCTCAAGCATCTGATTGGCTGAAATGGTGACCCATCACCATTTCAGCCAATCAGATGCTTGAGATTTGAGACTGGTTACCATGCTCAGCTTTATAACATTCAGCCCAAATGATGGTAATTGAGCTTTTTTTGGCTGATTTGCATACAATATAGCTTAACATGGTTTATCTCAAGATTCTCTTTAAGGTTTAAATCAATATTAGGCCAGAGAAAATAAATTATTAGATTCTCATCAGGATTTTGGGAAAAAAAAGGGGCTGGTGGACACTTTTTAATTTTTATTTTTTATTAAAGAAATACCTGAGAACAGAAGTAAAAACTAACTTAAAATTTTGAGACAATGGCATTTATAGCTACCAGAACCTTTTGTGTAGAATATTAGTCCATCTTTTCAATTTCTTCCAAAAATCAGGATAACAACTTACGAAAATTAGCAGGTTGGTACCTATTCTTGCTTGAAAAGCCATACCAGTCTGTAATAGTGACACTAACACCTTCGGTAATGATGAACATTTTATATATCCGGGATGGTCTAAAACCTGTTCTGTCCCGAACAGAATATGTTCCGATTTTTTTGCCAATAAATTTTTTTGGGGCGGGTGGTTTTGGACAGGGCGGGGCGGGAATGAGAATCTAAAATATTTTTTTCTATTGCCTTTTATGACATTCATCACAGTATGGAAAACATTTGGCCTTTTGACTTTAAAAAACCCAAATGATGTTTAGCTCGACTATTCGAAGAATAGGGAAGCTATCCTACTCGCCCCGGAGTCGGCGTCGGCATCCTCTTCCGTGTCCGTTAAACAAAAAATGCACTTTGGTCCATAACTTGAAAACTACTTATGATATCAACTTCAAACTTGAAATATATATTCACCATCATATTCTACATCATTACCAGCAACACCCATAACTCTGCTACAAATATTTTTCAAGTTATCCCCCCTTTTCACTTAAATTTTGCGTTAAGGAAAATTATGATGCACTTTGGTCCATAACTTATAAACTACCTGAGATATCAACTTGAAACTTGGAATATATTTTCACCATCAAAATCTTCATCATTACCAACAAGACCCATAACTCTGCTGTCAATATATTTCCAGTTATGCCCCTTTTTTCTTATATTTTGTGATAAGCAAAATATGCATTTTGCCCATAACTTTTAAACTACTTGAGATATTGCCTTGAAACTTGAAATATATTTTCACCATCAAAATCTACATCATAACTAACAAGACCCATAACCCTGCTTCCAATACTTTTCAAATTATGCCCCTTTTTCACTTAAATTTTGTGTTAAGCAAAAATATACATTTTGCCCTTAACTTTAAAACTACTTGAGCTATCACCTTGAAACCTGGAAAATATATTCACCATCAAAATATAGGTCATTATCAACAACACCCATAACTCTGCTACCAATATTTTTCAAGTTATGCCCCCTTTTTCACATGCAATTGTCCCATAATTTTGAAGCAACAGGAGATATTATTTTGAAACTCAGAATATATTTTTGTCATCCGTTCTAAATCATTATCAACAAGATCCATAACTCTATTGGAAATATTTCTATAAGTTTTGCCCCTTTTGCATTTAGTTTTTACCTCGACTATTCAATATTTCATTGAAACTTTGAATATTTTTTTACCATCAAAATCTACATCATTACCAACAAGACCCATAACTGACAATTACTCTACAAGTTATGCCCCTTTTTCCACTGTTCCTTTTTTGTGTCGCCCTTTCGAAGAAATGGTGATACATAGGGATCGCTTTGTCCGTCTGTCCGTCCGTCCGTCGGTCTGTCAGTCACGAAAACTTAACGTTGGCTATTACTTTGCCATTTCTTAATATTTCTTCATGAAACTTTCAAATTATATTGCTTATGACAACACGCTCATGATGATGCCAAATTCTTTAGGTCAAGGTCACATTTGATGGAGTTATGCCCCTTTTTGTACTTATATTTAGACACGAAAACTTAACGTTGGCAATAACTTTACCATTTCTTAATATTTCTTCATGAAACTTTAAAATTATATTCCTTATGACAACACGCTCGTGATGATACCACATTCTTTAGGTCAAGGTCACATTTAATGGAGTTATTTCCCTTTTTATGAAAACTTAAGATTGGCTATAACTTTGCCATTTCTTAATATTTCTTCATCAAACTTTCAAATTATATTCCTTTTCACAACACGCTCCTGATAATACCACATTCTTTAGGTCAAGGTCACACTTGATGGTGTTATTCCCCTTTATATGAAAACTTAACGTTGGCTATAACTTTGCCATTTATTAATATTTCTTCATCAAACTTTCAAATTATATTCCCTATGACAATACGCTCATGATGATACTATATACTTAAGGTCAAGGTCACATTTGATGGAGTTATGCCCCTTTTTGTACTTGCATTTTTATTCCGACAGCACCAGAGGGCGACACAAGTGTTCAACTGAACACCAATCTAGTTTACTTATTTTTTCACTTAAGTGCACTTCATCGATAACTTTGCAAATACTTAAAGTATCAACTTCAAACTTCCATTATATTTTCATTTCACTTCTTTTTCTGTAACATTACTGAAGTGATTGATATTGAACAAGTAAATGTCTCTAATTAAAAAATTACTAAGTTTTCTAACAAATCCAGAAATATTTCATAGTTATTCCCCTATTGAGTTTAATATTTATGGTACATTAAGGAATTATTTCTGTTTTTTTTAAATGAATTTCTCCCTTACCATTCACTTGTTTATATTTTTCCTGATTGCGCATGAATGTATGGCCATAGTTGTTATTGTTTTAATTTTCAAATTGCATTTGTTTCAAATGATTCGAATAGTCAAGCACGCTGTCTCCTCTGACAGCTCTTGTTCATATCCCCTTGAACTTGATTAAATATCACTTGGTTTATATCAAGATTCTCTTTAAGGATTAAATCAATATTTTATGCCATTCATCACAGTTTGGAAAACATTTCTTCATCATGCTTACTTTAAACAACCCAAATGATTTTCATATTCTCATGAATGTGATTTAATATCAGTTTAATTCTTCTATTTTCACTCTTTATTTATTTTCAGTTCTCACCAAAATATTGAGGATGAAATTTTTGATATCACAGCCTTAGGAAATGATGGGATCCTGATCAGACTGACACAGATATGCAGGCTGATCTGGATCTAGACAGTTTTCCCATGCATAAGTCATATCTATAGAGTAAAGATTTAACCCTTCCTCCATAGACTCACCTTTATTGCCTCTGTGAACAGTGTAGATCCAGATCAGCCGGCACATCTGTGCCGTCTAAGGCTCCAACGTTTACACGTTTAAACGGTAACGTTTCGTTTTCGGGCCGTAAACGTTTACAGAATCTCGAACCGTTTATACGAACGGTCACGTGGTTGTAAAGGCGGCAACATATTTGCTGAAAATCGGCAACGATACACTTAGAAAATTGTAATTTTATTTACACACTAAGTACACAATTGTATTTTAATATGTAATTGACATTGTTGAGGTATACAAAAACTCTCGCTTTGTTATGGATTTCCGCGATGTCCATGGGTTTCTGGTCTCTGTTGAGAATTTTCATGGGGTCATTATCAGATCGACACTATTCATATCTTGTATTTAGTGAACTAAACTACTTATAAACTTGCTTTAACTTCATTTTAATTTAAATAAGGGTTTACTTCATTTTTAAAATGGAATATAGACGAAAGTTTTCTTTATTCTTGCGACGGTGGGGTGATATGTGGAAAAAATTGCTTGCATAAAATGCAAGAATCTGCATCAGCTGATATCCCTGGATGTCGTGATCATGTCGGTGAATGTAGCAAAGTGACCGATTCGGAATTTCACAAGATTGCTCCGGAAGTTAAGCGATCCTATTAGATCCCGTTATAATGGAGTTGCATTGTTATTTACAACTTATAAAGTTCAGTGAAACTTGTCTTGCTATCAGGGTTGTATGATATAAACAACGTTTAAACGGCATCGTTTCGTTTTCAGGGTCCGTGTAAACGTTTACAAAAATTTGAAAACGTTGGAGCCTTAGTGCCGTCTGATCAGGATCTGCACTGTTCACTTTATGATTCGTTAGGTTATTTCTGACCAAAATGCGAACAGTGCAGATCCTGATCAGATGGCATGGATGTGCTGGCTGATCTGGATCTACACTGGTCACACCTGCGTAAAATGCGTTTATATGGAGGAAAGGGTTAAGCGTTGGTAGCATTAAACCTGTCTGGTAATCTCAGTAACCTAATGGTAAAAATAATGTTAATATGTCCAATACTGAGCTCAAGTCCTGAGGGAATAAATGGCTTTATTCAACTTACGAATTTCCCTTTTTTCCTCACTGAAATAATGGTAAAAAAGACTATTAGGCCTACATCCCATTAATTGAGTCCCTACACTATGGTCACATTAATGGCAAATTCCATGTAATATAAAGGAAGGAACATTAGTCATATACTAAGCCCCAGTCCCTGAGGAATACCTTAATCTCAGTCATTTGTTGATGGTATAATTTAAGCAGCTTTTATATAATTGCTCACAAAAAAATTACAGACCATTTATTTATTTCCATTTATAGACCTGGTACTTATTAACCTTTCAAATATGTATGGGTTTTAATCACATTTGGATCATTGTAGATCAAGATCAGTCAGCAGATCTGTGCCATCTGATCTGGATCAGCACTACCAGGTTTAAAATAACCTAATAAATCCTAGAGGAATACCTAAATCTCAGTTGTTTGTTGATGGTTTCATAAAAAATCCATTTACAGACCTGGTGCTAATATTTACCCTTTACTCCATTTTATATGTTTTTTTTACGCATGTGGGAACGATGTAAATCCAGATCAGCTGGCTCATCTTTGCTATATGATCATAAACTACAATCTACTTGTTCATAAATTGATTCTTATGAATTAAAGGGCAAACTGAGTGTGATTAGACGGCACAAAAATGGGAATACCTGAAAGCAAACAGGTAAGTTAAGTGATAATGTCCATGCCATCTGATCAGGATCTACACTGTTCCCTTCTAGATTTATTATGTTATTTGATCCAAGATGCAAATATTTTAGATCCAGATTAGACAGCATGGTCTTTTGCCAGCAAATCTGGATCTACGGTCTGGTCACACATGCGATAAAAAGTTATTTAACCCTTTCCTGTATAGATACACCTTTATTGCTAGGACGAACAGTTTAGATCCAGATCAGCCGGCACATCCGTGCTGTCTGATCAGGATCTAAACTGTTCGCTTTTTGATTCAATAGGTTATTTCTGACCAAAATGCGATCAGTGCAGATCCTGATCAGACGGCATGGATGTGCCGGCTGATCTGGATCTACACTGGTCGCACATGCGTAAAAATGCGTATATATCAAGGAATGGGATATATGGAGTAAACATGACCCAAGATCATAAATTTGAGATTGGAGACCAGTCTTAAATCTCAAGCATCTGATTGGCTGAAATAGTGACCATGCCACTTCAGCCAATCAGATGCTTGAGATTTGAGACTGGTCTCCAGATTTAGTTTTTATCATCATGGGCCCAGTTAAAGATATTTTATGTATTTTTATGCTATCAAGAGTTGGAAGATCCTAAGGGAAATTGATATTCTGTTATTTGTAATTATCTATAATATATATCCAGTTCCATTTTGTATAATGGATGGTTTTCTGCTAAATTGTAGGGAAATGCATCCATATTTAGTCTGAGCCTTAATAGTGGAGATAAGACGTCTTTTTGTTTCATGGGCAACAGGCCCAAGATCATTGAATATAAATAAGAGCCTGGTCTCCATTTTAGCCAGTTACATGCTTGAGATTTGAGACTGGTCTCCAATCTCAGTTTAACGCTCTTGGGCGCTGGGACCAAGACCAAGATGAAAAAAAATGGAGACTAGTATCCATTTTAAGCAATCAGATGCTCCAGATTTGAGACTAGTCTCCAATCTGAATTTTATGAAATTGAGCCCAGTGTAGATCCAGATCAATGAGCACAGATTGCTCAGATGTGCCAGCTGATCTGGATCTACAGTGAAATAAAAGTTGTATAATATATGGTGTAAAGGGAGAAACTAAGTAAAAACCTAAAGCAACCAGCACACCCCATTTTATTTGAAAGCCAGCCAAATTAAAGAAAAAATCAAAACAGATGTGCCGGCTGATCTAGATCTACACTGATGTTGTTGTTGTTACTTCCCAGTTTTATGTCCCTCCCGCCTCTTAACGAGGACATTATGGTGTGGACATACCTAAGCTTTCCATGTTGGAGGAAGACCCCAGGTGCCACTCCGGGCAATTTTCAGGCTCGGGCGGGCACCTGGGTATAACCACGGACGTTCCGCAAGCTAGCTGGTTAGCTTCCTCACATGAAAGATCTTGACCCTGGTAGGTCTCAAACTCACAGCGGTGAAGGGCAAGTGATTTTCAGTCGGAAACCTTAACCACTCGGCCACGGACGCGCCTAGATCTACACTGATCCCTGAAGCAATCAATTTAAATGTTTCTATAGTGTATGGGGTTGAATCAGGATTTGATCATTAATTAGAAAAGCAATCCATCAAAATCAGTGTTAGTAATTATGTAGGCATTTGTTTACTCAATAGTTTAAAGCAAATTTAGTAAAACCTTGCTGGTAATTAAATAATTGAGTAAAAAAACACTATTTTCAAATAGCTTTTTCACTGATTACATTTTCAATTAAGGAGAGTTAATGACTATGGATTAGTTTGCGTTTTTTTCAGTCTGGTAATTTCATACTGGTGGCTTATGAAGAATGTTTAGGATCTTTTTGGAAAGATTATAAGTATCATTCACGTATGTTGGTAAAGATCGTGTGATCCAGCCTGAGTGAAATATGCACAAGGGCGGTAATGAGGCTCTGCTGAGTTACTGTCTAAGTGCATATTTTACGAGGGCTGGATCACGCGATCTTAACCCAACGTAAGTGAATGACACTTTTTCTTGCATACCGTATTTATTTTGCGCATTTTGGGGTATTTTCCTGTACATTTTTCTTCGCACTACTTTTTTATAGTAGCTGAGTGATATGAGAGACATTCCATCGTTCATTCATAAATGCGTAAGACGTCGTGACGTCATATAAGGTGTGTGACTCATTCTACATGGGGGGGGTCAAAATTTCCTACACGGGTGAAAACACCGGATGACCTGATCTGGTATGCAAGAATGTTTTCTCCAGAAACAGTCAAACCGGTCTTCAAAGACCACTCAGGGGAAAACACAAAAGAGGTATTTGAAGGCAGATGGTCTTTGTTCACAGGTGAATTCGCTCCTTAAATCAGTCATAAGTGTGGTATGCTTACAGTCATTTGAACAAACAAAGTGTGATCTTTATCCACAGGTGTTCTTAAGCACATTTTGGACTGTACATGCATCTTACCACAGTCCAGTTTATTTTTTACCCCCATTGGATGACCATCAGCCTTCACATCCATCCAGTCTGAACTGGCGCTATACTGGTCGTTTTTAGATTCGTTAGGTTCTTCTGACCACGATGCTGACAGATGCACATGCTGATCTGGATCTACACTGGTCCAACAAGAGATAGAACTCATATCTGTTGAGAAGAAGTTTAATTTTTTAAGTTTAATTTTATATCAACATAATGTAATAGATCTTAATTTAATTAAACAAAAAAAATTAATTATATACAAATAAACTAGATGGATGTTCAGTTGAACACTTGTGTCGCCCTCTGGTGCTATGTCAGAATAAAACTGCAAGTATGAAAAAAGGGGCATAACTCAATCTTGACCTTGGCATAATGATGATCATGACTGTGTTGTCATTAGCAGTATATGGCCTTTATCAAACCGAACAAATCGCTTTTATATTAGCTTTTACATTTTGACATATGTAAACTATCCCCGGAAATAAAAACAAGTTGTTTTTATTTCCGGGGATAGTTTACATATGTCATAATGTAAAAGCTAATTTAAAAGCAATTTGTTTGATTTGATAATGGCCACATGGTTGAAACGTCATGTAAAAAGAGTGAAAACAACTGTGTTTTATACTTATATTCTATATCCCTTCGGATATTTTAATGATTATTAACAGTATAATTTGAAAGTTTGATGAAGAAATATTAAGAAATGGCAAAGTTATAGCCAACATTAAGTTTTCATGTCAAAATGATAGTACAAAAAAGGGAATGACTCCATCAAATGTGGCCTTGTCCTAAAGAATTTGGCATCGTCTTGATTGTGTTGTCATAATCAGCATAATTTGAAAGTTTGATGAAGAAATATTAAAAAATGGCAAAGTTATAGCAAATGTTTTTATGACGGACGGACCGTCACGGACGGACAGACAAAAAAAGTGCAGTCTTCGCCTTTAGGTTTCAAAACCACTTGTCCGTTCGGGCAAGAAGGATGGGATTTTTACTTGCCAGACCCAGACTTTAGTTGTCCGAAAATGCAAGATGATAATTATAAACTCGAATCGCCGATCTTCTTTTTTTCCACACGCTTACCCGGCTGTGCACCTTCGTAAAATTTTAATTGCATCGCCATAACTTATGACAAATTGAAATAGATCGGTTATCGAAATTACAAGCGTCTTACAGATAATTATAACGTTATTTGCAATAAGCGTTTAGTGTACGTGATTAGTTTGAAAATAACCTGTCATGGTTTACAAGTGATAAAGTCCATCTGTCACGATCCTGACTGTTTGTTAGCATAAAAACCATCCCGGACAGACTTGCCTATTCGGGCAACCAACCAGGCACACTACGGTTGTCCGGACTGTAATTTACTTGTCCCGGGCTTCGGGCAACCCACTTACGTCGAAGACTGAAAGTGATCCCTATTTATTGCCTTTTCTTCGAAAGGGCCACACAAACATTCAGTGTTTGCTTTGCAATTTTCAATATAAATGTTATTATCCCCTGCCGATGAAATCGGGAGGGGGATATTGTTTTGGCGTTGTCCGTCTGTCACGGTGTCACGTCGTAACGCTGTCCGTCCGAATTTCGTTTCCGCGCTATTTCTCCGCAACCACTGGATGGATTTCAACAAAACTTTGTGGGAACCATCAGTACTAAAATTCAAAATTCATAGGGTGATAGCCCTTTTTGATTAGAAGAACCCTATTGATTTTGGGGTCAGTAGGTCAAAGGTCAAGGTCACAGGGGCCTGAAGAATGGAAACCGTTTCCACTCAATAATAGGAGTTCTATTTTACCCAGACCATTCAAACTTCATACGATGGATGTCCTTATTGAGTAGAGGACTCCTATTGATTTTGGGGTCAGTAGGTCAAAGGTCAAGGTCACAGGGGCCCCAAAGAGTAAAAACCGTAACCGGTCAATTACTGGAGTACCGCTTGACCCAGAGCATTCAAACTAAATAGGGTAATAGCCCTTATTGAGTAGAAGAACCCTATTGATTATGGGATCAGTAGGTCAAAGGTCAAGGTCACAGGGGTCTGGGCAAAGGGGGGGGAGACATGCGTTTTTCACAAAAAACATCTAGTGTTGTCTTGTTCTGGTGTGACCGATTAACACAGAGTTATGGCTCTTTGATAAGTTATGCACTATGCATATAGAGTAGTATTCGTTTCCGTGCTACTTCTATGCAACTTCTGCACGGATTTCAATCAAATACCGCGCTATATTTTTACTACTGCGTTCATCATTTTAACAACTTGAAGACTTTTCGTCTCATTTTTATATTCTAGTGAGCTGCCCAACCATTTTCACCATCTGAAGTTTTTTTTTCACTGTTTTTGCCATCCATGATAAATATCTAAATAAAGCCCTATGTCTTCAGCTGTTGTGTTAGTAATAACCAGTACTCGGCGGGGGATATAAATTCAACGAATTTGCTTGTTACTTCTACAGTTGGCATCAGTACCTTTTTTCATTGCCTGGGGCAGGGGCCCATATAAGGGAAAATAGCATGATTTTGTCTCTAAAGTGAAATGAAAAAATCCTGCTGTAAAGTAACTTTTTGGAGAAAACTTCATGAGTTTTGAGAAATTTTGAGATTCGAAGACCCATATTCAAGAAGGAAAAAGGACATGAAATTAAAAATAACCTTATCAGAATCTGTGACTGTAAGGGGCAGTCACCAATGTGAGGAATTTAGGAAAATGTTAAAACCAGAAAACTTTTACCAGATAATATTATCTTTGAAAAGCCATTCTCAATAGAAAATTGTTTTAATTACCGTAATCCCTCATGTAATTGTCGCACCCGTCTAATCGCCGCACCCCCAAAATGACCGAAAAAAATGAAGAAAAATCCTAATTCAATGTAAAGGCCGCACAGTTGATAGTGTAAACGATTTTGCAAAATGGAAAGAGAAATAAGGGGAAGTAACAATGTGAATACTGCGTAAACGATAAAGACAATGACGGCCGTTCAGTAACGTACCGAGAATCGTTGAAAAAAATAGCGTATTATTATTTCTATAGTTAAATATTGACGTGGATTTATTTGGCAAAAATTAATTCCTTCTTGAATATTTGTGGTATCTAAATTCTCGTCGGACTCGTCGAAACTCTCAAATTCGCTGTCACCGCCATCGCTGTCCGTGAAACTAACATACATTTTTTGTTTTGTTTTAATGTAAAGCGCAATAGAAAATTTATTATTTTTGCGCTATTTAAATGTATTGTTTTTGTATTTGTGGACTTCAGCATACGCTATTACTGCTAAGTTTTCCTTTGCTGTGAACGCTTTGTAGACAGGACCTACCACAATTTTTGGTATTCGACAATTTTAAGGTGAGGTCAGAATGACAATAGAGAGATAGGTATGTTTGACATTTTGAGATAGTTATTTGTTTGATCTTGGTAGGCAGGTTTTTAAGGAAAATTGAGCAACTCATGTCCCCTCAAATGTCAAGTGTCAATAAGATATTTTCGCACCTTCTCAACATGTCACCGTCTTCTCTGGAGTCCCAGCTGACAGGTGAGAATATTCTGTAAATTAGTGGCTCTGACAGAAGAGAATAACGTGTCAATTAGTGACAATTAACAGTAACAGGTGATGTACAAACTTGTACCAATTATTGTGATTCTTAGTTACGTATGAATAGACCTTGCACTTTAAAGAATTTTATCTTCAAGTTCAAACTTGATAGAAATAAAAGAATCCGTATAAATTTAAATATTTCCGTATACATTGCATTGGTTATTTTACAAACTCGTTTTAAAAAACCCCTAGTTCATAAATATACATTTTGCTTTGATCAACCGTCCTGTTTATTTCATATGGAGGTTACGTTTTATTGAGAGGTTATATGGTCGATATTTCCTGTCTGTGCAACTTCCTGTCTAATACAACTTCAAAGAAATTGTCGGCTCGTATCAAGGCTGTGTTGTTTTATCGGCATTGCTATGAAACCCTTTGATCTGTATTGGTAGTGTGCACGACATTTTAGCTGGCTGAAATTGTTTGATGTTGCAAAAATTCTGAAATATGATACGAGATAAAACTGGAAATTATGGAATATATTCACGTTGGTTAGTGTTTAAATATAATAATGCATTTTTAAACAAAATATATTAATTAAATTAGATCGCTACCGGCAAAGCATACAACGGCGCTACCTCGTTCATATCGTCCGTCAACCTCCTATTTAGAGAGCTCATGTAATAAAATCATAAGGTAAACGCATGGCGTTTCAAAAATCGGCAGAATCGTTCTAGAAAAAATGTCAAAAGGTCTTACACCTATGGAATGGCCGCACCCCCAACTTCCTAACGATAAAATCGGGTAAAAAAGTGCGGCGATTACATGAGGGATTACGGTAAGTTTGTCTGAAAACTCAGAGCTTAATTGATGTTTTTTTTTCAAACTGTATATAAAATATATTATGATATTCTCAAAGACTAACAAATGTGTCAGCAGTGCCTAACCAACCCTGCAAGAGACAGAACATAGGATCCCTATCCCCACAAAGGGTTAGTTTAAGTCACAATAATGCTTCATTATATACAGTCACTCGCAATGATTGACATTCTGCATGGTTTGAAATTAGCATATTACCATCTAGGGAGGTAATTGAAACTGATAACTACACTGAACTGAAATTTTCTCGTAATCATAAAGTCATCCTACCTCTGTAAAAAAAAAGATGGCAATCAAAATAGTTTATTTGATCATTGATCTCTGCAAAATAATTTATCACATACATTTTTTCAAAGCCTTCATGGGTTGCAAAACTTGGTCAAAATCCAGCCTAGACTGCCGAGGTCGCAAAAAAAAGAGATTGGAGTGATTTACGTGTCATTGTCTTGCACCGACATTGATCATGCTTTCCTTTTAAAGAAACCCGCAGAATCAAGCAATTTATCTGGATAAATATTTACATCCTTGTTAAGTAAGCAAGGTTTAATTCTATTTGTCACGATTTGTGAAAAGATTCCACGATTTGCATTTATATTAGAATGTTGCAGACGGGATTGATGTTTATTCATTTCAATGTGTTTGCGACGGATTCAAGTTTTGCAATTATTCTGCGTGATGCTTGCACGCCTTAAATTAGCCATGAAATTTGTCAGGTCATTAACTTGATCATATGTACAAATTAGTGAAGTAAGGTTCTTAGAGTGAAATTTACTATTTTACCCTTACCTCCATTATATAGCCCTTTTTTGGCATGTGCAAACAGCTGCCGTCTGATCAGGATCTGGACTGCACTCTTTTCAGTCTGAAATTACCTTATAAATCAAGAAGCAAACAATATAGATCCTAATTAAATGACAGTTGTACTGGTTGATCTGGATCTACACTGTTTACCCATGCCATCAAAGCATATTAGATGGAGGAAAGGGTTAAAACTGCCTATTCTCTGAATACTTAAATGTTCCACATGTATGTAGTTAATACTTACAGAACTACTGCATAATACAAGGACTGAGAAGAAGCAAATTTTCCTGAAATTAGGGAATAATCATTTAGGGTCTATTGTATTTGAATTTAACTGCACAAGTTACACTATAACAATTTCAGCTTTGAATATACTCGCTTGTACTTTATCTGCATATGAATATCACATCACATTTACTTTGTTTACAGGTCTCACACAGTTTATATTTTGAATTTGGTTTTTGAAAAAACATTTGATATTTTTGTCCCGATACTGTGAAGAGGGAAGAGGCACCTTTAACAACAATGTGTAACAGAGTGCAATTTACAATCTAAGTAAATTAATTTGTCTCTTTGTTTGCAACAATTAGACAATAAAGATTATCTGATTCAGTTATAATGAGGGTCCTTAACCTTTAACTTAATGCATTTTATCGCATGTGCGACAAGTGTAGATCCAGATCAGCCAGCACATTCTTGACATCTGATCTGGATCAGAAGTGTTTGCTTTTTGGTCAGTAATAACCTAATTAATATTTAAGCAGTGATCAGTGCAGATCCTGATCAGACATCCATGATCTGGATCTACACTGTTTGCCTTTGCCTAGTCCAGCCCGTCAGTGGACGTTATAAAGTGACAATATCTATAGACATGCTACAAAACCTTTAACTACAGAGTATTGAATGGTACATGGGGCCCGTCACGGGAAAAGGTACCGTCGGTCATATTGTTGCGTGCCGACGACGGTGCAAAGTACACACTCTTCACAATAGCAAACGGACAGACGGACAGCTGATGCTTTACGTAATAATCTCTTTACAAAGGGATGGACGGACGGGCATACGGACAAAGCGTGACTACATATATGTATAAAGGATTAAACGGACAAATAAGGCTTGACTCCGTAGCATTCAACACAAATTATTTGGGGAGGGTTATTTTAAATACACTAAAATATAATAACTCTAACAGTTTGATGACTTTTATTCACGTAAACCTTAACAAATGTTTGAGGAAATAAATAATAAAAGTGAATAATTATGTGATTCAAACAAGTACTAAAGCGTTGGCGACCTTTAAATAAAGCGACAATTCTTACGAGAATAACAACGTTGCCTGGCTTTTAAATAAGTTAAAACCTGTTAATGCTTTTTTACTATAAAATACTTGTGCAAGAATAATTTATTTAACTATGAGTTAAATAACAATAATTTACTTTAAGTCTAACTTAATTCAAAATAATTTCGATAAAAAGCCAAAAAGGTCTACCTGACATAGAAAAATCTACTACGGAGTCCCGAAATAATGAATTGCAGCCCCTTTTATAGTACGCAAACCGACAGCTTACTAACAAAACCGACAATGTGAGTAAAATTGTGAGTAGGGGTGCATTAGGGTTTACTAACAAAATTTACAGTTAGTTAAAAGATGTCCTACCATAAAATAACAATTGGAATAACCATTTGAACAATTAAACAATGTTGTTACTTATATAAGACATACAAAATAGCGCGGGAGTAAAATATGATGTGCCGAAAAAGGGGTTAGTAACAATTATTTTAGTTTATGATTGCAAAACATTTCCCTTATTGTAGCCTCTATCAAGTTTACGACTGTGATACGATGAGGTCACGTAATAATGACGTCACGACAAAAGCATACGCAATGGCGGACATGAATGTAAATAACCAGTAATATGGACAAATTAAACGTTAATTCTTTATCACAGTAATGATTTGGAAGGAATTAAATACTTTTAATAAAATTAAAAGGTAAATTCATGCATTTTGTGTCCAATATGAACTATCAGATACACATGTGTTATGCAATAAAACCCTAACACATAATCAATAAGGTACATGCATCGGGTCGAAATTTGGCACACTACAGTATTTTGTGACATTTTAGTTGTTATTATATTTAGAAAGAACTTACAACTTTCTATAAATTTCTCATAACTAACAAGTGCTTTTCTTATGCATTTTGACAATAAAATGATATTTTTAATGCGAAATGCATAATAATCAATGTCGTCTGCTCATCTTTATGACGTCATTTCAAGGATTTACGTCAACTGTTCGAAGGTACCTTTTCCCGTGACGCGCCCCATAATGTATATGGTATGTGCCGGACCAAGCCCTAGCCATAAGTCAAATATATATGTAATAAAGTGTTAAAGATGATTGCACAGGGTAGCTGTGCATATTCAGGTCAAATAACTCACATAGTAGAAAATGCTTGAATTTCATTTATATGCAAATAAACAAATGAAAAACTTGGCAACCAATGTCGTTTTCTGAGGAAAAGGAAAATAGGGATTATTTTTACATTAAGAAAGCCTCCATAATCTGTTCTCACATTTCCTCACCGAAATGCAATAGCAGTATAAATTCCTACTTATTTCAATGGTACATATACTGTTTCGGCACTAAGTTGACTATTTAGGGAAGGTTTTGTTATCCACCTTGTATTAAGAACCAGCAACATTGATGGCTTTCTTTTCTTTCTGTTGATTTCCATTTTGTGTGCTTAGGTGTGTAAGATATCATCCCCTTTAAGAGCAATCAAAGCACTGAAAGCGTAGAAAGACTGTTGGCTTTGAACAAAACTTAGTTAAGAAGCTGAAATGTGACAAGTCTGGTTCTCAGTACTGTATACTGTAGCAGGTGATGGTTAGTAAGGTAAAATGTGGTTTATTTCCAAGTGAATTTCTTGTGCTTGGCCATTAAAAATTATGTCCTTAAATTAGAGATATGTACTTTGAGTTGTGGAGTTAAAATGGTGCTGATTTAATATTCAAGGGACTCATTTATATGTCCCAGTTATTGAAAATTTAAAGTTATTACCTTTCAAGTAATCATTTTTAGTTAAATGTAATATAATTGGCAGCCGACTTCGAATGAAACTGCCCTTTCGAGTTATGAGATAAGAGTTATCGCATTTCCACTGTAGTTAAATAGAATTAAAATTTTAGAATACGGTGTGATAGGAACTTATTTTCAGTAGGCCTTGCTTAGTTGATTTCTCAGAGGTGATATGAGATGCAGATTTATTACATTTAATTTGATATTAACCATCATTAAATACAGGAATAAAAGTATATTGGCATCAAGAGGGAAATTTATTATCTTGAGATAGGAGAATAGTCTACTGAAATCTCGGATTTCTTAGCTTAGGGAACTAAATTGTGTACAGAGAGGTGTTTATGTCACAAGGAAATGCAAGACATACTGTGTCTTCAAATTTGGTATAGAGTAAAATGATGACCCCTTTTGATTTAGGGGGTGAGGCTGTTGAAGGTCAAGGTCATAATGTAGAGTTCAGTTAAAAAATTGATTAACTGTTTCTTTTCTATTTAATATGTCTTATATACAATGTAGTCTTGAGTGGTATGTGATTCAATGTAATTTATGTGCTAAACCCTTTCAACCATATCAAAATCTTTATGGTGTGAGTCAAGTGAAGATCCAGATCAGATGGCACATCTGTGCCATCTGATCAGTATCTGCACTGTTCTCTTTTTGATTTATTAGGTTATTTCTGACTAAAAAGCAAACAGTGCAGATCCTGATCGGATGGCAAGGATGTGTCGGCTGATCTAGATCGACACTGGTCACACAATATGTCCTGTAATAAAAACATGTATATATTAGAAAGATCTATGATAGATTTACACTGGTCACACAATACATCATGAAATAAAAAAGTGTATATATTAGGAAAGGATTAATTAAATATTTCAAAGAGAATATTCTACTGAGCAGTTTGGCTTAGTAAGTATGTGCCGCTAATAAAGTTCCTTACCAACTGGTTAGAGTCAGTTTCATGAGTAACTTGATACCTGTCAATTTATACAAAACCAATAACGTAACTGTAATTAGGTGTAACAGTCATTTAAGAATGCCATTGGACATTGATAATAAATATTTTTATGAGACGAGTGCAAACAAATTAAATGACAGAAAATAACATTACTGTTGTTTGAACAACATGCTGCATGATTGATTTTTTCTTGGAAATTTCACGTTATGAATGTTCTATGTTGATTTTTATCTTGAGGCATTTAGGTATTAATAAAGATTAAAATCGGAGCAATTTTGTTGTGATGTTCATTACCGAGAGACTGAAAAAATATGTCATTGTAAAGGTATTGATTCTTATGATAAGGGAGTTTTTATTGATTACCGTCAAGTGTCAACCCTCTCTGGATCTGCCCCTGCACATAAATTTCTGTAAAAAGATCCCCCAATTAATGGACTTTCACTCATTTCATTAATTTAGTAGATTTCACTGGTTCACTCTTTACTCCATGGGATATGGCTGTTTTGGCATGGGCGAACAGTGTAGATCCAGATCAGCCAGCACATCCATGCTGTCTGATCAGGATCTGCACTGTTTGCTTTTTGTTTTATAAGGTTATTTTGGACAAAAAAAAGCAAACAGTGCAGATCCAGATTAGATGGCACAGATTTGCCCACTGATCTAGATCTTTACTTAAGTATCACATGTGATTAAACCCGTATATAATGGAGTAAAGCGTTAATCAATTTCTAATGGCACACAGACACTAATGCCCAAGGTTATAAAACTGAGCATGGAAACCAGTCTCAAATCTCAAGCATCTGATTGGCTGAAATGGCCACCAGTCGCCATTTCAGCCAATCAGATGCTTGAGATTTGAGACTGGTTTCCAATCTCAGCTTTATATCCTTCAGCCTAAATCATTTTCTTGAGTGTATCTTCTGCAGCAGACGGCAGACAATCTCCATTTTTTGCATACAATAAGTCATTATGCTCCTTTGATAATCCTGCAAGAGATTGCATTAATGGCAATATTATCACAGATAAACAATTTGCAGCAATTATATTTAAAATTAGACAGAAGAATATTTTCTTCTGGGTTTGACATTATATTTCACTACTATATATTTACACTTCAACTTCAGCCACTATGATAAAGTCTTATTCATCAAACAGATCATAATTTCTGTTGGTAAACAGTGTGACGTATTATTTTAAAAGGCAGGGCTAGAGTAGAGCCGTTCATAACTTATTGGGCGTTCCACAATGTTTTGACATGTGACGTTGCCTAGTATGCATGTTTTGCCTTGAGAAGCTATGAAAAAGCGTGCCGTCTTTCACTCTGTCGTCAGTGTTGCTGTTCCACAGCCATTCAAAAAAGCCGTAATATTACGAATTCTTCTTATAATTTCTGTATTAATGAGAGTTTTTATGAGTGTAAATATAAGGATTGAATCAATATTTGATGGTTTTCATTTGGGTATGGAAAATAGTTGTATAAAGTAGGTATTAAGTCCATCACTCAGGCTTCACACACTTTAAACAAACCAACTGTTTTCCATATGAAAATGAAAACAATCAAATATCGATTCATTCCTTAAATTATTAATATATATATATACCATAATCATCCCAAGTCTTGGGGCAGTTAAAAATTTTTTTTTCTTGTCCCTATATTAATTTTCCTGAAAAAAAAAGGGTATCCTAATATATAGGGATTATGGTATTGATGAACTATTAGGAAAAACGTCGTTATGTCAGACTACACCACACTGACATGGTGTAAGTTTTAAAAAATCATCTTTTAACTCTTGACTACATGTTATACGATTTTTCATCGCATGTGAGACCATTAGAGATCCAGATCAGCCAGCGCGTCTGTGTCATTTTTCTAACAACGAAATCCATAGCATTAGTACCCCATGAAAATTAATGATTTCACATTATATTTCTTTTTAAGAATAACTAATTGTGTTGACAAAACCTTGCTGCTATTCAAAGTTGCTTGATATCATTAATCAAAAGACAAAAGGAGATTGATTGTTTAATTATGTAAACACATCCTCATTCAGAACCCTTGCAATCAATACCCTTATCTAACAAAGACTCAACACCACAGTTTTTTGTTGTTTTAAATTGTCCCAACGGACTGTCGATTTATTATTAATCGGAGTAATTAGACAAAATTACAGAACAGACTGTTTAAAGCGGCATTACTTCAATTTAACCCGCTCTTGTATGAAATATTACATGTATTTGGAACTATAGGCACAAATTTGCAGCATTAGTTCAGGCTAATATAATTTTAATTTACTAAATTAAATTTGGTCCGCGCGAACTAAAAGCGAAAGTAGGATTACCGAAACATCACAGAAATCGAGATCGCGCATGTAGTGGTCTCTTTGTCGGTGCTAAATATAGCTCCATTATATTTAGCTTCTTAAAAGTTCGTTAACTATAATTTAACAATATCATTGAAAATCCCGTCTATAAGAAAGAATTCGATTAGACCTTTTGTGTTCTGTTAGAGAGTTTATATATTGGAGTCTATATTAACAAATATGATTTTTCAATAGTATGAGGGTTGTTCGGGAAGATCTGAGAATTTTGTCATATCTCCTATATTTTTTGTTTCTAATACGTAATATTTGGCACATACTAAGATTGGCATATCACGGAACTATTCCTAAAAATTGAATAGAATCAGACAACAATAGCCGGAAATAGCAGTAACCATAGCAACACTATAACGCCGCACCAGAGCAGTCCGACTGTCATGGCGGCTTACTATTCAAAGGTAACTAAAAGTATTCATTTCTAATTATAATATATTTTAAAACATATTTATTGATAAACATATAATATTATAAACATAATATTTATAAAATTAAACATTTAAAATATAAAAGTTTTGAGTAGATAAGTGCAAATCAAATTTTTAACCGCATGCGTGTTTTACAGGTTCTGAGGCGGGATCTCGTTAACGCGATACGGAAGAAGCGCCCCCACATGGACCATGACCACATCATACTTCATCAAGGCAGTGCCTAGGCCCACAGAGCGGAATCTACCCAGTTAGAGATCAGCCTCTTGGGGTTTGAGATCTTAGAGAACCCTCCATTCAGCCTGGACCTCTCTCCGATGGACTTCCGTGTGTTCCCGGAGCTCAAATCACAGCTGCGTGGAAAACGCTTTGACTCAGCTGACGATCTTGTTAAGCATACGCAAGCTATAGTCTCGTCCTTTACCGATAGCTGGTACGTGGAAACATACAATAAGTGGATCAGCCGACACAGGAAATGCATCGAAATTGCAGGTGACTATGTTGAAAAGGTGCGACGATCGATGGACTTTAAACGTCGCATAACGTTGCAAATGACGTCGGCGTGCTCCGGGTGTTTGTTATATGGTTATTTACTATTTTTATTATGTTTTAGTTTCTGTGTGTATGATAATGATATTTTCAGATACTGTACAGTATATATTGAAATAAATGCGTATATATTTATATTTACACTAAACCGACTACAACGTGTCCTATAAAACAATTCTCAGAACTTCCCGAACAACCCTCGTATATTCTTACTTTAGTTTAGGGCTGGGGCTTTAACAATGGCCTTTTTTAATTAACTCAATATTCAGTTCAATATCAGGGATATGGTTGTTATCCCTTGGGCAAACAGTGTAGATCCAGATCAAGCCAGCACAAATGTTTCATTTGATCTGGATCTGCACTGTTTGCTTTTACATGCCTTAGGTTATTTATGACCAAGTAGCGAAAATTGTTTTCTATGTGATAAAAGGCAAACTAATTATATGTGGCGTAAAGGGTTATATTAAAACTTTAAATTTGTCATTTCAGATTTTTGCAGAAAATCAAATTATCAACTTTTTCTGTCAGATTTTTCGTATTTTCTAAGAATGTTTTGCTTATTTACGGACATGATGCTTTTAGCACTTGTTACTTTCTTTAAGAAGAATAATGCTTTTTGTCTGGATTTGGTTCCTTAAAAGTATAATATTTCCTTTGCAACTGGGGAGCTGTCAGCTAGATGAATGGTATGTGAAAAAATGAAGACAGAAAGGCAGGTTCTGTAAACTAAAAAAAAACATTTTTTGGATAATTGCTTTTAACTGCAGTAGAGAAAAATTAACAGATTCTGCAAATCAGCATTTGTTTGTTTTTTACCAGGTTTTCAATGAAAGCTTAGGTTATTGTAATGCTAAGTCGGCAGGCGGGCGTCAACTTTTGGTTTCAGCTCAATAACTTGAGTTTGCTTTAGCCTATTGAGGCCAAACTTGGTGGGTGGTTAGCTTAAATAAAGAGGCAGCTTTGGATTGCTACCCAGGTGTCTGTGGGCATGGTGAAGGTCACCGTTGCTTAAAATAGAAATTCAGTTTCCGCTCAATAACTGGAGTTTGCTTTGGCCTATTGACATCAAACTTGGTGTGTGGGTAGCTTATATCAAGAGGCAGCTAGGGAATGCTATCTAGTTGTCTGTGATCAAGGTCAAGGTCAGTGTTGCTAAAAATAGAAGTTAATTTTTGTGTAATAACTTTAGATAGCTGTGACCTATTGATACCTAACTTTGTGCTTGGGTTACTTTTATTGAGATGCAACTTCTGATTGCTGCTTAGATGCCTGTGATCAAGGTCATGGTCACTGTTGCTAAAAATAGAAATTCAGTTTCTGCACAATAACTTAAAATTTGCTTTGACATATCGACACTAAACTTAGTATGTGGGTAGCTTTAACATATTAAGACGCAACCTTGGATTTCTACCCAGATGGCAGTGATCAAGATCAAGGTCACTGTTGCTAAAAATAGGAATTCAGTTTCTGCATAATAACTTAATTTACTTTGACCTATTTACACCAAACTTAGTGTGTAGGTAGCATATGTCATGATGCAATTCTGGTTTCTACTCAGTTGTCTATGTAACTTCTTCATTGAAAACCTAGTTTTATGTTGCATTGCGGCAGTCTTCTTGTTTTAATATTTCACTTTTGGAAAATTGAGTGTTGGGCAACATCATTGATCAGGGTGGCTATCCTCAGAGAGTAGAGGTAAACTGTAAATAAAATGCTAAAAATGTTAACAGAAGTATAATGTGTTTGATCTGATCTAAATAAGTCCAGAAAATACTGAGAAATAAGCAAATACCCTACCTTAAGAGAGTGACTTTACCAATATAAATATGTGAACGACCTTATAAAAAATCATACGTATGGACACCCTTTAAAAGGATGCCCTGACATAGTGCACGTTTTGTTTTGACATTTGGGAATTTTGAAAATACATTTTTCTGAAGAAGTTTGGATAATCTTTAATTTCCCATCTTTTCTTAGTTGCTCATATACCATCTTACACTCATTATTCCATATATATGTGCGAGATCTGTGTAGACCCATAACTGTTACAGTTGATCTGGATCTACACTGTTTTCAGAAATAAACTAATGAATCAAAAAGCAAATAGTGTAGATCCAGATCAGGTGGCATAGAATTGTGCCACATCATCCGGCATATCAGGTTGAACAATGTTTGCTTTTAGATTCATAATGGGTTTAAATCTGACCAAAAGACTGACCAGTGTAGATCCAGATCAAATGACATTTATGTGCTGGCTGATCTGGATCTACACTGGTCACATCTATATCAGCTGGGGAATCAGTTACATCTGACTAATGGATCTACAGTGATTACCGTCATTGTCTGAATATAAGACGCACTTTTTTTCCAGAATTTGGTGGTAAAAAGTTGGGGGTGCGGCTAATACACGGGTTTGGCTGCTTATACATTGCATTAAGCCATTTTCATCTGTTCTATCAGGATTAGGTGGGGGGTGCGGCTTATACATAAGTGCGGCTTATATTCGAACAATGATGGTAATCAGAAATAACCTAACCAAAGATATGTTGTTCTGTTGACTGATCAGGATCTTAGTAAAACTGTTCGGCCATAGGATAACCTCCAATTATCCCATGGAGGAAAGGCTTGAGCCAACCTCATAACTCTTCCTCTACAGATTAGGTTATTGTGACTTTTTGAAGAGAGTTTTCGTATATTTTGTAAAATCTAAACATTCCCAGGGGGGTCGTTTCCAGTTTTATGTTGGTATGGTAATTCTAGCATTATATGAAAAATGTCAGAGCTGATTTTGCCTGCACGTTTCACTGTTTTTCTCGCAAAAATATCAACAGTTCTCAGTATCTCTGAGGAAATAATTACTGTCATCTATGCTGCTTATTACATGTTCTAACAAATGAAGTGTCAACAAAGCTTGGGTAATTTGTGAGAGTGGGGAAAGTTGTTGTAAGCAGATGAATAGTTTCTGGAAAATAATTTGTTAGCCCTTTACTCCATTTAGATGCCTCAATGATGTGGGCGAACAGTGTAGATCCAGATCAGCTGTCTTATTTGTGCTGTCTGATCTTGATCTGCACTGACTGCTTTTTGATATATAGAGGATAATTGTTTTCATCAGTGTAAGATAGAAATATATTTCACCAAGTGAGCTCCGGAATTCGTATTTTCAAGAGTCGCTAAGCCTCAAGTGAAAATACATAATTCAGGAGTTCAAGAGTGAAATATCTATCTTTCAATTATAAAAACTTATTTCCTTTTTATTTTATGCTTTTAATGCAAAATTTTGTTAAATTAAGAGAAACATTTTATGAAATGGCGCCAAAAACATCGTTTATGATGTGACGTCATGACATCATATACCCAAACTTGAGCCCATTTACTAATTGTCCCCATTCAGAATGTTATGTACATTTGAGTACCAACATGAAAAAAAAACAACAGTGAAAATGAAAATGATATTCCACTGTTTGAAAACACTGAACTACCACTTTTATTTCACTTGGAAAATTCTTATAATAATTCACTGAAAAGCATAAAATAAATTAGGTTATTACTGACCAAAAAGTGAATAGTGCAGATCCTGATACACCGGGCAGACATACATTGAAATGTGTACATTTGGAGTGAAGGGTTGACTCAATCAGGCTATATATATTTTAAAATGAACACAATTTAATATTGATTCATTCTTTAATGTATTTCTCTGGCTTTGTCCTGAGAGGGATATTATTAGATTTATAGATTTTGAATTAACTCCCTTTATTATACTCTCTTTTGTAGAGATTTTTTTGAGTTACCTCCCTCTATTATACTATCTCTTGCAGAGGTTTTTGAGTTACCTCCCTTTATTATATATACTCTTTATGTAAAGGTTTTGGGTTTCAATACTTTCATAGTCTAATAAATGAAATATTAGCTGAGTGCCTCTGCAAGTGAAGTAATTTTGATCCCCCTAATTTGAACTTTCTTTTTTTTCTATTTTCTTTGAAATTTGTCAAAAAAATGAAATATTGTTTAATTTTGTGAGAAGAATTTTTGTGTTGAAGTCTAAAGTTGACAGTCAATGAGGGGCAAAAAATCATTTGATTGAAATAATTTAATAAGAAAAATTGAGAATGATTCAGTTTTGCCTAGGCTTTGAATTTAAAGCTGCCAGGTCACATATCAGAAAAAAAAAAATAAGTGTTTTGAATATAAAAAATTAAAATTTAAACAGTAGATACAAAGAAAATATGATGTAATATTCTTATTCAACTTACAAGTGAATATATTTAATGCTGAAGTCATTTGACCATTATTATGGCAGTAAAATTCCATCACAAAAGGTCCTAAAATGTAAAGTTTAAAATTTTCATGAAATTCCATCCTGTTCTGTCATTATACACGTTAACTGTAACCACATTTTAGACAATCTTAAGTATTCCACTCTGAACTGTGAAAATGCTGCTTTATCCCTTTCCTCCATATATATGCATTTTTACGCATGTGTGACCAGTGTAGATCCAGATCAGCCTGCACATCCATGCTGTCGGATCAAGATCTGTACTGGTCACATTTTGGTCAGAAATAACTTAATGAATAAAAAAGTGAACAGTTTGCCCACGCAAATAAAGGTGTATCTATGGAGAAAAGGGTTAATAACTGTGAACACATCTGAGAAAATTTTAAGTATTCCACCCTGACCTGTGAATATGCAGCTTTAAACCTTCAGAAACCAGTGTTGTCATTGCACTTTCATCAATATAACCCATTCCTGGATAGATACGCATTTTTACGCATGTGCGACCAGTGAAGATCCAGATCAGCCGGCACATCCGTACCGTCTGATCAGGATCTGCACTAGTCGCATTTTGGTCAGAAATAACCTAATGAATAAAAAAGCGAACAGTTTAGATCCTGATCAGACGGCACGGATGTGCCGGCTGATCTGGATCTAAACTGTTCGCCCTAGCAATAAAGGTTTGTCTGTACAGGAAAGGGTTAAACCTTCAGAAACCAGTGTTGTCATTGCACTTTCATCAATATAAAACATTTCCAGAATCACTCAAACTGCAAAAGGCATGTGCAATTAAATGTAACTAATGTATCTTTTATTTTTCATTATATTCTGTGAGAAATGTCTAAGGACCGTAAAGAAAAACTGTGAGCTAGACCCACACATTTCCTAAATTCTGATTAGATTCCAAATCCCACATTTCAGTTTGTTAAATTCAAGCTGGAAAACAAGTATTGTGTTCAGTGAAATTCAAGTAAGCTAATATTTTGATATTTGTTCAGTGGCTTTTGAAGTTGAAGACCTTCTTCATCTGTCAAAAGCATGCAATTGATTCGGAGCATTTTTTGTAATACTTTGTGTTACTAGAAAATTCTTGTCTGATTTTAAAAACCATCCCAAAATAGTTTAATATTTTGTTCGGGTTTTCAAACATTCCTTTTTCATCTGTCTAATGCATGCTATGGATTCAGTACATTTTTGTAATAGTTTATGTTACTAGTAAATTCCAGTCTGATTTTAAACAATACAATACAATAATAAGTTTGATATTTCTTTGGTGGCTTTCAAATTTCCTTTTTTTATCTGTCTGAGGCATGTAATTGATTCAGTGCATTTTTTGAAATATTTTCTGTTATTAGAAAATTCTAGACTGTAGATTTTAAACCCAGCCTAAAATAGTTTGATATTTGTTTGGTGGCTTTCAAAGTTCCTTTTTTCATCTGTCTGAAGCAAGCAATTGATTCAATGCATTTTTGTGATATTTTTTTGTTATCAGCATGTCACTTACAACTCTGATTTCAGTTGACATCTTGAAAAACACATGAAAGAGATAATATCTTGCATTTAATTGTTGTAAAATTGTCCATAATGGCGATTAATTGATGAAGCTTTTAGTTTATTACCACTGAAGTTAATTGTTGTCAGCTTGTAAACGAACACTTGTGTTTTTATCAATATATTTTCACAATATGTCTCCAGTAGTGTTTTCATTGGTACGATCTGATAAACTGATCGGCTGCACAGCTTGAGTACTTCCCATTTCAATTCGTCCGGAAATGTTTATTGGAATTTCTGCTAAATTGAATAGTGCAGAATATGCTTTCAGTTTTTATGTAATTTCAAGGGTTTCACGCAAAACTGTCGTTACTCGTTCTTTACCTCAATGTAGTTATGTCAATATTGCATGCAGCCCTTGAAAATTTTGTTAAGAATGGATTTGAATTCCTCGAAACTGTTATTGCTAAAAAATTGCTAAAAAAGAGTCTCTGGAACTGATGAGGTATACCGTATATTCCCTATTAAACGCCCCTCCCCTAATAAACGCCCCCCCCCAGTCTTTTTTCAAAAGTAAACGAGTGACTTACAATGACATGACAATCTTTAATCTCTCAGCATAAATCCAAATGAATACATTTCATCATTTCAGTGTGAAAAATTTCATTTCAGGTTAAGTTTTTTAAAAATAAGTTATAGGAAAATGACAAAATTGTTTCCTACGGTTATTTATAAAAAAATAACACAATTATTGAAAACTACATTTTGTCAATAGTTGGTCTCTATTAAACGCCCCCTCTTTGCAAAATGTAACGCCCCCGGGGGCGTTTAATAGGGAATATACGGTAATTATTAATTGTGTAGATTCTGAAGAATCACAAACTATAATTAGGCCAGAGAAAAAAATTATTAGATTCTCATCCAGATTTTGGGGGAAAAAAGCGGCGGGTGGACACTTTTTAATTTTTATTTTTTATTAACGAAATACAAGAGAGCAGAAGTAAAAACTAACTTAAAATTTGGAGAAAATGGCATTTATATTTAGTATTATTTACCAGAACCATTGGTGTAGAATATTCATCCATCTTTTCAATTTCTTCCAAAAAAACATGATAACAACTTACAAATGTAGCAGGTTGGTGCATATTCTTGCTTGAAAAGCCTTACCAGTCCTAAATAGTGACACTATCACCTTCGTTAAGCTTTAAAGCCATGTTTTTTTTTCTGTATCCAGGATGGTCTAAAACCCGTTCTGTCGGGAACAGAATATGCCAATAATTTTTTGGGGGGTGGGTGGTTTTGGACAGGGGCAGGCGGGGATGAGAATCTAAAATATTTTTATCTATTGCCTTACCAAAAATGTTCAAATTCCATTTACATTACAGAAAGCGTGCCGTTTATTATCTATAATGGTTGTTTTCTTTGAGAGAAACGAAATGAAGATGAACTAAATAACAAATATGAACAATCAAGCATGTAAAATTTTATGTGCTTTGAAATTAAGATAGCCTACCGTAACCCAAATCCGACGTTCTCCTAAATACGGCGATGTTTTGTTTTTTCTGTTACTCGCATGATTTCCCGCGCGATTTTGGAGGTGAAGGTCATTCAGCATTCAGCAATGTTTATTTCCCACGGTCCACTGCCGACTCGATTGATTTTCTGGACGAAACATGGAGATACGGCAGGAAATAAAACAAAAAATATATAAATATGATCCAATTGTGTGTTTAACCTTATGCAATTTTAACATCCATGATCACTTCCTTCGTAAAAAAGTTGTTGTTGCTTGAAATGTTGACATTCATCATTTGCATATGACTCTATTAACTATCGAGGTCATGTGACACACTACGTCACACTCCCGCTTCAAAACAAAAAGTACGGAAGCGTAGAAGGACCATAGTTTTTATTTTTGTCTTATTTGACAAACATGATCCAAAAAGAGGTCGAAATTGGATGGGAGTAAAGTGTAGGTAGAAAATTCTTTCAGGAAAAAGAGAAGTCTGATGACATAGAGTATTCAGTGGGGTCAATGTGATATACGTGGTATGTGACTCATGGGTTCACCTGAAATTCTGTTCACCAGTTAAAGTTTTGGGGGGTGGAGACACTTTCCTCTGCCCCATTTGTAATCAGTTATAAGTATAAAAAATAAACAAGAAACGTTGTATATATGTTAACAGTTTGAAGAGTTTAGAAATCTTAAAGTTTTTAAAATTAATACCTTTTTGACTGTTCGACATTCAAGTAAACAAAGACACTATTATTACTCTACTTGGACACCATACTTCATTGATTGGAACTAGATTTACTCCAACCAATCAGAATCGTCGAATTTAGGTCACGTTGTCAGACCGAGGTTAGAGTTTACCGCTGCCATACTTGTTTATATTTAGCAACTGATGAATGACTACAGATTTTGCCATTATTCCAAAATTACGTATGAATAGTTGTTTTAAATTTTTAACAAGTTTAATTAAAGATTACTATGGTTTGTCTAAAATAGCATAAAAAAATGTTCTTACATCGCCGAATTTGGGTTACACCGGGATAATTATATTATGTGCTAAGTATTAAACCTTTCCTCCATATATATGCATTTTAATACATGTGCGACCAGTGTAGATCCAGATCAGCCGACACATGTGTGCCGTCAGATCAGGATCTGCACTGGTCGCATTTTTGTCAGAAATAACTTACCGAATCATAAAGCGAACAGTGTAGATCTTGATCAGATGGATGGATGTGCCGGCTGATCTGGATCTACACTGTTTGTCCACACATTTAAAGTGTGTCTATGGAGGAAAGGGTTAACAATAATATAGTAAAACAATAATAGAAACACAATTTTAAAGAATAAGATGGGGCACACTGGCTTTTATTAAAATAATTTCTATTAAACTTTTATTTGTAATAAGATATGCACATTTCATGGTAAAATGTTCAGTTTTGGCTGAGAAGTGCCCACATTGAAATCCTCTAAATTCATCTCTGAAAATAGAAAAAATTGAGATTAAATAAAGCAATTGTTATGGCCTATTATCTAGTGGTTGATATTCAACTTTTAGATATCTAATTTGTAACCATCTATGTAAAGGATAGACAATGAGTGGAGTGGTCTATGAAAAATAGACGCGAGCGCAGCTGGCGTCTATTTTTCATAGCCACTCCACAAGGTGTCTATCCGACTTAGACCACATGACTGCAAAACACCGAAATTCTCGTGCACAAAGCATTGATCCCCCACACTTTACAAGCCGTCACACAAACTTCTGTCATTCACAATTCGTGTATCAAAGGAGCCACATGTATTTAGTGAGTAAATTTGTAATCTTGTTGTAATTTTAGTCAGAAATTTAATCACATTAAAAGACTTATGTAGTTTTAATGTAAGTTTTATATTTGTGTCATTCATTAAAAAATAAAATGTTTGTGTGTTTTAAAGAATTAGTTCATTAGTTCATCATCATCATCATCATCATCATAATCATCATCATCATCAACAACAACAACAGTATTGTTAATATCTGTAAGTTTAAATTTTGAAGGCGTAAACTGCTAAATATTGACTGTTAACTTCTCATGAAATAGTGAAAGACAAAGAAAATTTATTTTATAAAATTGCATTGTTAAAACTTGTTAATATAAATATTGCAGTCTTGTTACCATGTTTTAAAAATGAAACCAAATACACAGTGTACGTTTATTTAGTTTGTATGCTTAAGGTTCTGTGGCAGATGTCATTGCACCATCATTGATAAAAAAGAATATTATCTGTTCTGTTCAATATTATCAAAATCTCTCTAACGGCAAAATGCTGTTCAATAAAACTTAGCACAAACCATTATTATTTGTGAATGTTTATTTTACATATGTTAAGAGAAGTTAGAACAGTAAAGAAAGATAGTTAGACCAAAAAATCCCTAAAACAGTATATGCAGAAAACAACACAAAAACGAAGCAATATCAATTTAAATGACTTCATGAGTAATGATCTACTTACATAGGTTATACACCACTAAATATTGGTGATCAGGCCTCTAAATAATTTTGTGCAGGGAATTTGCGGACTAGTTACAGGAAGTCAAGCCTGATTGGTAGAAAATGAAAATAATATTTTTAAAAGAAAATTATTTTGAGAAAATATAATGATTTTGGAGTAATTTGAATACAAATAATATGAAATTGATAATGAAAAAAAAGTGAAATTCAACTTTAAAAATAGCTATCATTTTTGACAGAATGTAAACAAAAGTTCCGCAGAGACTCGGGTGATACACTTCTGGCTAAAATGCCGAAAAAGTTTATTGGTCATGCTATGGTGGAATTGGTATTTTATGGTGTGTCTAGGTTGGTTCTCTTGAGAATTGTATGATTTAAGGGCTTGACCCAATAGTAAATTCAGAAATTGATGAAAGGTTATAATGAAGTCTATGGAAAATGATTTAGTAGTGTATAACCTACAACAATATCTAAGAGCCTCTTGTCTAACAAATGTATAGAAAACAGGTTATTTGTTAAAGTGTGTATGACATTTCCTGGTCGCGAAAATGGATAAAAAAAATAAAAATGCTGATTTCTCTCTTCATAATTGAGAGTTCTTTTCAAGGTCCTAAGATATTGTTGTCAGAATAATTTGACGCATGTGCGCATTTGAATTGTTGTTTTGTGTTGCTTCATTTTAATGATTTATTGCAAATAGAATTTTAAGATTTTTTAAGTCTAACTATTTTTCTTTACTGTTCTAACTTTCTTAACAAACATAATCATACACCCATAACATTAATTTATGCAAAGTTTGATGGAACTGCGTTTTGCTGTTTTAGAGATTTTGATATTTTTCTTTGTTGTCTATGACATAGCAATTACAATTACCACAAACATGTATCGATAGCACAGTATGACACTAAGATATCGACCGTCCACTTGTTAATATGAGATAGTACACGAGATGCACGTGCTTCACGAACCTTCGTAGACAACGCCAAAGAGTTGTCTACGGGATTTAGACAACGGTAATCCTGGCCACTGAATGGCCAGTGGACGGTAGCTGTGGTCTAAGTATTCATAGAAATTCATTTAGTTAAGAGGTATAAAGGATTGCCTTTTTAAAAAAATGGGTCATTCCATTCAAAATTCATCAGGATGTTTGTAGGAATTTTGCAGGAATTTATTGACTGGATACTGTTGCATCATTGTATTTCATGCCATTTTTAATTTCACAAATATTGCGCAAAGGTAAATGCATAATATTTTTAATATAAAATTTAAAATACAATTTTGCAAAATTATGCCTGTGTGAATATATAACTTATGGCTCTACCATGAAAATTGTCCCCGCTAATTAAATAATACCACACTAGCAAACACATTAAATATTTATTGGAATGCACAACAGCAAACTGGGGGAACTCTGCAAATATGCCTTTAGCTGTAATTATACCCGCATGCATTTGTCAAAGCACTGTGAGAATGATGGTGGCCAGCCTGCTGTGAAATAATGTCTTTTTGACATGGATTTATTTTCATGCTTGTGCAAAAACTGAGGCTGCAAAAAAGTATTACCACTGTGACATGCCCTGAAACTGTAACAGACTGAAACCGACTTATTAATCCTTTCCTCCATAGACACACCTTTATTGCATGGGTGAACAGTGAAGATCCAGATTAGCCTGCACATCCATGCCGTCTGATCAGGATCTGCACTGTTCGCTTTTTGATTTCTTAGGGTAATTCTGACAAAATGCGACCACTGGTCGCACATGCGTAAAAATAAGTAATATATATGAAGGAAAGGGTTAAGACCACCTGTGACTGGAAAAATTTGGTCCTAATAGATGGGTGGTCTTTTTTTTTGTATAAAAAAATGCAATGCTGCAGAAAGGGACATAGAAAAAGTCTTATTATTGGGGTGCTGTTATGTTAATGTCAAGGACACGTGTTTATGTGGGTGGGTGGGGGGGGGGAGGGGGGTTACTGTATTTGTGTTGAAAACATCATTGTTGCAGCTCATGCCAGTTACAATTGAATATAATACAGTGAAACTTCTGGACCTTGAGCAACTCGTGGTAAACCTTGAAGCTCCTGGTTTGGCCAATATTCTTATTTGATTTGAATAAATGATTAACCCATTCCTGGATATATACGCATTTTTACGCATGTGCGACCAGTGTAGATCCAGATCAGCCGGAACATTCGTGCCATCTGATCAGGATCTGCACTGGTCGCATTTTGGTCAGAAGTAACCTAATGATTCAATAAGCAAACAGTTTAGATCCTGATCAGACGGCACGGATGTGCCGGCTGATCTGGATCTAAACTGTTAGCCCTAGCATTATAAAGGTGTATCTGTACAGGAAAGGGTTAAATACAATTTACAGTTTGCAATGAATCAGACTGTAGAGTTATATTAAATTGTTTAGAAATAGATCTTCATCATGTGGGTTTTATATCAAAATTAGAAAAAAGAACAATGACTAAAACAAGAATCACAATACCAACAACAATGTAATGAAAAATGCGGCCAATGCAGATCCAGATCTGCTGGCACATCCCTGTTCTAGAAACATTTTGGTCAGAAATAACCTAACAAATCAAAAAGCGAACAGTGCAGATCCGGATCAGATATCATGGATGTGCTAAGGCTGATCTGGATCTACACTGGCCGCACATTTGTAAAAATGCATATATATGGAGGAAAGGGATAAAGTGACTGTCCATATTATAAAATTCTTCATTTATAAAGAAAGATAATACTTTTGTTCCATCAGATAGTAAATACTAAAGCTCAGAGTGATAGGGTGTTACTAGAATGTACATTCAAATTATTTGGGTTGACATTACTTCGGAGCGAATTAAACGTTAATTAATATTCAGTTTGTCACATGATTATTTTCAAAAACAAATATCATGACGGTTACCGAAGCGATATAGTGTAAAGAGGTGAGAAATATCTGTTTGAAGTTGAAAGGTATGGTATTTCGTAATGCTCATTTTTCCTTGACGTTTTATTTGTTTTTATTTGGGCAGGATGGCGTTTTGCTGACATCAGACTACGCATGCGTACGCATATGGAAAATCAGCCTCATTTGCATCTCTCGCGGTGAGGCATCAATTTTCGTAATTTATAACTATATCCGTGTAAAGTAATTAAACGAATTTGATTTCTTTATACTATTTTGTGTTTCTGTCTGTGGCGTTTTAAATTCTTAGACACTTCATGCAAAAACTTATTTTTCATTGACAGTTTTTACATAATTGATGGAAATTCACTTTAACCTGGTTTGTGTCCAGCATAATCTGTATGTAGAGAACATGCACCAGACATTTCTTTTGTGCTTGTGTATATTTACCTTCTATCCTTTTGTCTTTTAATTGATGATGTCAATGCTCCTGGAATGGCAGCTTGATATGTTGTCTTCAATTTTATCTTTAATGATATAAAAATTCTAGGCGATATCATTAATTTTATCTTGTTTAAGATATTTCAGTAAAGACTAAAAGATTCCAGTTTAGTAAGTTTGTGATTGATCATTTGTTAACTTAATTCTTTAAGAGTAAATACCATCATTTTTGAAAATTAAAAGTTTGCTAGCTATAAAAATGAAAATAAACTTGATCCTTAATTTTTCACTCCATTTATACTGGTTTTTCCTATGTGGGGCCAGCGTAGAAAATCTCTGGCCAGTTAACAAAAGCCTTAACACTTTCCTGTACAGATAAACCTTTATTGCTAGGGCAAACAGTTTAGATCCAGATCAGTCGGCACATCCGTGCTGTCTGATCAGGATCTAAACTGTTCGCTTTTTGATTCATTAGGTTATTTCTGACCAAAATGCGACCAGTGCAGATTCTGATCAGACGGCACAGATGTGCTGGCTTATCTGGATCTACACAGTGGTCGCACATGTGTAAAAATGCATATATATCAAGGAAAGAACAGCACCCGTAGCAGAAGAACATAGACACAAACTGTGAGTAATCAAGAGTGATGAGCATTCAGGACAGAGCATCATAATTATGCACCTGCATGCAAATTTCTGCCAAAATCTGTCTGTAAATTTGCAGCTATTCTATTAGTTAACTTCAAAGATGTAATGCAAGGTAAGAAAATGCCTTTGGTGAAATAAGAGATCATTAAACTGCCTGGAGTTAATTCTGTCAGATTCACTGTTCCTTACTTTCCTACATTGATAAATTCTGATGGGCTTTTTATAAAGAATTTTACATAAAATGTGGCATTGCAGTAAAACATCTGTGTATTCCACATTTAGTAGTCCCATTGAAATCTTCATAAATCTATCCATCAAAAGCTGTGCCCAAGATCATAAAACTAAATCTGGAGATCAGTCTCAAATCTCAAGCATCTGATTGGCTGAAATTGCGACCTGTCGCCATTTCAGCCAATCAGATCCTAAAGATTTGAGACTGATCTCAAAACTTAGTTTTATGATCTTGTGCCCTGCACTTATCCTTTTGCTCCATGGGATATGGCTGTTATCCATGGGCAAACAGTCTAGATCCAGATCATCCATCACATCATGCCATCTGATCAGGATCTACACTGTTCAGTGTTTTATACATGTTATTTCTAACCAAGAAGTGGACAGTGTAGATCCTAATCGGACAGCATGGAAGTGCCAGCTCAATTGGATCTACACAAGGCACATACGCGATAAAACCCATATATTATTTGGAGCAAATGGTTCAGACACTTGCAGAGAAATAGTAGGTGCTTAACAATTTGTAAAATCCAGGAATGTGTATATGTTGTATTATAACGTTGTAGAATTCTTTAATCTCGTGCCGGCTGATCTAGATCTACACTATTTGCCCAGGGTATAACAGCCATATCCCATGTAGTCAAGGGTTAGCCTTTTCCTCCATAGACACACCATTATTGCGTGGGCGAACAGTGTAGATCCAGATCAGCCAGCATGGATGTGCAAGCTGATCTGGATCTACACTGGTAGCACATGCGTAAAAATGCGTATTTATGGAGGAAAGGGTTAAGAAAACCAATGTTAGGTTCATAAATCAACCTGTGAGCCCAAAAAAATCACTGTTACGGTGATAGAATGAAACTCATCCATCAATCAGCCATAGTTAATATCCGATAATATTGGTACACACATAATTCCATAATCATAGATCATGCATTCAGGCAATGGTTCATTAGAGGCCTTTCACTTGATTTCCGAGAACATCCTGAAATCTTCGATGTTATAAAGAGGATCATGATATTTAATGCAGGCCATCTATCAAGGGATATGATCAGGAATACCGTTACATAAATTAGGGAACTTCCTGTCAAATGTTGGATCTTTTTCTGAGATTTTTATAAAAAAGAATGAGAATACCGTAAAATTTCTTTAAACACCCCCAGGGGCATTACGTTTTCTGTCATGAGGGAGCATTTATTATAATAAAATAATGAATATTCAGTACATACCTGACAGTAAATAATTAAGTGGTTGAAATGCGTAGTTATAACAGATAAGAGATGCAGAATATTTGAAATTCTGGCTCATTGATTGGATGGAAAATTGCGGTGAACACTAATAATTTAAAGAATATTGGACATTTAATATGGATTTGCTGAATTTTTCTCTAAAAAAACATGGGGGGGGAGCATTTATTAGGGGAGGGGTGTTTAAAAGGAATTTTATGGTATTTATTTTATGCATTCCAGTAAGTAATAGGATTTTCTACGTGAAAGAACAATGGTATTATACTGTTTTCAAACTAGGAAATATAAATTTTTTTCTTATTGATACCCATATTAGGTGGGAGAATGTTAGAAAAATGGGTTCAAGTTAAGGTATAGGATATCATGACGTTAAGTCATAAACAAACATTGTTGGTTCCATTTCAAGCAATTCTTCTGTCAAAATCACAAAAAATTGTTTTTACCAGTGAAAGATATAAATAATATTTCTCTCATAAAATCCAGAATTATGAATTTTTACTTGTGGCTACCTCTTTTACTTGCGCCATCTGTGTTCAAGGTTAAAAAACTGAGCATGGAAACCAGTCTCAAATCTCAAGCATCTGATTGGCTGAAATGGCGACCAGTCGCCATTTCAGCCAATCAGATGCTTGAGATTTGAGACTGGTTTCCAATCTCAGCTTTATAACCTTCAGTCTTGATCAGAAATTATGAATCAATAAGCCAACAGTGTAGATCCTGATCAGATGACGTTGTTTTTCCCATGGGATAACAGCCTTATATGGAATTACAGAGATAGGGTCATCTTCAAGACTTTCTGTTTAACCCTTTCCTGGATATATACGCATTTTTACACATGTGCGACCAGTGTAGATCCAGATCAGCCAGCACATCCGTGCGGTCTAATCAGGATCTGCACTGGTCGCAGTTTGGTCAGAAATAACCTAATGAATCAAAAAGCGAACAGTTTAGATCCTGATCAGACGGCACAGATGTGCCGGCTGATCTGGATCTAAACTGTTCGCCCTAGCAATAAAGGTGTATCTGTACAGGAAAGGGTTATTATGTTTGCTGGAAATTGACTAAAGTATGTTGAATGCAACTCTTACAAATTTTGCAGAATTTTCAATTTTAAAGTCAGCAAGGGTATAATTGAAAAACAAGTTACTATGCAGTTTTGTGAGCAATAACTGCCTAGAATAGAGAATAAAAATGTTTTATAACATCATTAGGGCATATTGAGAGTGGATAATTCTGTCTGATCGGGTTGTTTGACATCTTTAAATCTCTGATGAAAGCATGGATGCAAATATCATTCTGGATCTTAGTTATTATATTATTGGCTTTTTGGTCTGAACTTGAAAAAAACAACAAAAATTGAACAGAAAAGATCTTGACTTCATGGATGTGCGAGCTGATCTGTTAATTTCTACTGATTCTCTTGTTTTAAATAGCAAGCAGAGGTGGGTGGGTGGGTGTTTGGGGTGGGGCAGAGTGAAGGGGCTTGTTTCATTGTCCCTTTAAAGTTTGTCTCACTACAAGTCAGGTGAAACTACTCCAAAATGATGCCTGATTGCACAATTTTGCATCCATTTGGACCCACAGGCTCTTAAAATGAAATCCTGGATACTCCCATGGTCTGAGAATGTTGTACTGGTAATTGGTTACAGACCACTAAATATTGGTGATCCGGTAAATAAACAATTTTGTGCAGGGAATATGCGGACCAGTAACAGAAAGTCAAACTTGATTGGTAGAAAATAAAAATAAATATTTTTATAACAAAATTATTTTGAAAATTATCATATTTTGTAGTAATTTGAAGACAAATTATTAATAAATAAAATTGATAATAAAATAAATGAAAATCAACTATAAAAATAGCAATCATTTTTGACAGAAAGTAAACTAAACAAAAAACTGTGGGGGATAAACTTCTGTCTAACTGCAGAAAAAGTTTATTAGTCATGCTATGTTGAAATTTAGTATTTTATGGTGTCCCTTAGGTTGGTTCACTTTAAGGGCTTGACTGACAATAGTAAATTCACAGCTTGATGAAAGGTTCAAATGGAAGTCTATGGGATTTGAATTGGTGGTATGTAACCAATTAGAGGACAAACAAGGCCAGCAGTTCTGGTTTGGGATTTGAGACATCTTATTTGTCTGGAGAAGGTGTGATAATAATCAGCATTGCCTGCACAAATAGCACTTTTAAGGCACCACCAAGGAAAGAAATAATGATACCAAATGTGTAGAATTGTTGGTCAGATGTTTAATTGTAGACATTATAGTGTCTGATAAGGTTCAAATAAAGGCTAGTAGACTAGATTAGTAGGTTAATTAGTGTTTATTTATGGTATAATTTGTCTGCCACAGCACCCCCTCCCTCATCAGCTTTAAGTTTGACCCTTTACTCTGGGATGTTGTGTCTGTTATCAATGCAGATCAGGATCTACACTATTTGCTTTTTTGTTCATTTATTTCTGACCAAAAAGTGAATGGTTTGGATCCAGATCAGATTGCTACAGATATGTCAGCTGATCTGGATTGTTTAACTGGGCACACATTTAAGTGAGAAATTTTAACATAGATCATTAAAATTATTTACACTAATGTTTCAAGTAGATTCTATCTCTAGGGATTTTGTACTTTGAAAATTATATATGTTTAACAACAGAAATGAAGAACCTCTATAATGTTTAATTTATCCCTTTTAACTGTATTTCTGTTTGTAACACATTTATTTATTTTATTTTATTTTTTTGAGTGAATTATAGAGTTTTCTCTGTGTTAAATAAAATTGGTATTTTGACTGTTTTGAAACTATGGAATAGTATTTTTGTTGTCGAGCACGCTTGCAGTAAGCTTGACTTAGTTGTCACATTAGCAATTGTGTATGTGCGTGAGTGCAGGGTCAGTGTGTCAGTGCGTTTGTCCATCTGTTAGTGCGGACTTGTCCAGCCCATAACTTTAACATGCATTCAGCAATCTTGTTAAGCTGTATTTTAAGAAATAACATTGTGAAGTTTCTTTTGGGAAATTTCATTACTATCAATCCCAGGCTTCGCCAAACTGCTGAAAACTTTGTCTGACATTCGGTCAGACAAACTTCCAACTCTTGTCTGACCGAAAGAAATTTTGTCTTACCAATTTTTTTCAAATATATGTATACTTTTGTTTGCGTATTAAATTAAAGACACAACATCCTTTAAAGGTTTCTGTGACATTTTTATTCTCTTACATTAAACATAAGTTTATCCAGATTGATGGATTCTGTCTGGAAATAAAAACATTCATAATTATCTTAACAGCCATCATCCTTATTAGAGTCCTTATCACAAAGCATGTCAATAGAGTATGTGGAAAAAGAATTGGATGGTCTGGATTCATCTGGATGTACATCAGAACTGGGTACAATTTCTTCAGTGTCATCAAATACTGTCTCATCGAAACTATTCTCATCGAAAAGTAACTACAAGTGTCCATTTCTCCATTTTTTAAAACAAATTTAGGCTGCGAGCGCTTGGACTCGTATTCCTATTGTTTTGCTTTTCATATTTCACCAGTTTCTTTCCGGTTTTTAGCTCACCTGAGCTGGCTCAGGGTGAGCTATTAGGATCGATGAATGTCCGTCGGACGTCGTCCGTCCACACTTAGTTCGTTAACACTCTAGCGGTCACATTTTTGCTCCGATTGTCATGAAACTTGGTCAGGATGTTTGTCCCAATGATTTCTCGGAAGAGTTCGAATATGGGTCATCTGGGTCCAAAAACTAGGTCACTGTTACTAAAAATAGAATTTTCTTGTTAACACTCTAGGGGTCACATTTTTGCTCCGATTGTCATGAAACTTGGTAAGGATGTTTGTCCCAATGATTTCTTGGACCAGTTCGGATATGGGTCATCTGGGTCCAAAAACTAGGTAAGTGTTACTAAAAATAGAATTTTCTTGTTAACACTCTAGCTGTCACATTCTTGCTCCGATTGTCATGAAACTTGGTCAGGATGTTTGTCCCAATGATATCTCGGACGACTTCAAATATGGGTCATCTGGGTCCAAAAACTAGGTCACTGTTACTAAAAATAGAATTTTCTTGTTAACACTCTAGCGATCACTTTTTTGCTCCGATTGTCATGAAACTTGGTCAGGATGTTTGTCCCAATGATTTCTCGGACGAGTTCGAATATGGGTCATCTGGGTCCAAAAACTAGGTCACTGTTACTAAAAATAGAATTATATTGTAAACACACTAGCGGTTACATTTTTGCTCCGATTGTCATGAAACTTGGTCAGGATGTTTGTCCCAATGATTTCTCGGACGAGTTCGAATATGGGTCATCTGGGTCCAAAAACTAGGTCACTGTTACTAAAAATAGAATTTTCTTGTTAACACTCTAGCAGTCACATTTTTGCCTCGATTGTCATGAAACTTGGTCAGGATGTTTGTCCCAATGATTTCTCGGACGAGTTCGAATATGGGTCAACTAAGTCCAAAAACGCGGTCACTGTTACTAAAAATAGAATTTTCTTGTTAACACTCTAGCGGTCACATTTTTGGTCCGATTGTCATGAAACTTGGTCAGGATGTTTGTCCCAATGATTTCTCGGACGAGTTCAAATATGGGTCATCTGGGTCCAAAAACTAGGTCACTGTTACTAAAAATAGAATTTTCTTGTTAACACTCTAGCGGTCACATTTTTGCTTCGATAGTCATGAAACTTGGTCAGGATGTTTGTCCCAATGATTTCTCAGACGAGTTCGAATATGGGTCATCTGGGTCCAAAAACAAGGTCACTGTTGCTAAAAATAGAATTTTCTTGTTAACACTCTAGCGGTCACAATTTTGCTCTGATTGTCATGAAACTTGGTCAGGATGTTTGTCCTAATGATTTCTCAGACGAGTTCGAATATGGGTCAACTGGGTCCAAAAACTAGGTCACAGTTACTAAAAATAGAATTTTCTTGTTAACACTCTAGCGGTCACATTTTTGCTCCGATTGTCATTAAACTTGGTCAGGATGTTTGTCTCAATGCTTTCTCGGACGAGTTCGAATATGGGTAATTTGGGTCCAAAAACTAGGTCCCTGTTACTGAAAATAGAATTTTCTTGTTAACACTCTAGCAGTCACATTTTTGCTCTGATTGTCATGAAACTTGGTCAGGATGTTTGTCCCAATGATATCTCAGATGAGTTCAAATATGGGTCAACTGGGTCCAAAAACTAGGTCACTGTTACTAAAAATAGAATTTTCTTGTTAACACTCTAGCGGTCACATTTTTGCTCCGATAGTCATGAAACTTGGTCAGGATGTTTGTCCCAATGATTTCTCGGACGAGTTCGAATATGGGTCATCTGGGTCCAAAAACAAGGTCACTGTTGCTAAAAATAGAATTTTCTTGTTAACACTCTAGCGGTCACAATTTTGCTCTGATTGTCATGAAACTTGGTCAGGATGTTTGTCCTAATGATTTCTCAGACGAGTTCGAATATGGGTCAACTGGGTCCAAAAACTAGGTCACAGTTACTAAAAATAGAATTTTCTTGTTAACACTCTAGCGGTCACATTTTTGCTCCGATTGTCATTAAACTTGGTCAGGATGTTTGTCTCAATGCTTTCTCGGACGAGTTCGAATATGGGTAATTTGGGTCCAAAAACTAGGTCCCTGTTACTGAAAATAGAATTTTCTTGTTAACACTCTAGCAGTCACATTTTTGCTCTGATTGTCATGAAACTTGGTCAGGATGTTTGTCCCAATGATATCTCGGACGAGTTCGAATATGGGTCATCTGGGTCCAAAAACTAGGTCACTGTTACTAAAAATAGAATTTTCTTGTTAACACTCTAGCAGTCACATTTTTGCTCCGATTGTCATGAAACTTGGTCAGGATGTTTGTCCTAATGATTTCTCAGATGAGTTCGAATATGGGTCATCTGGGTCTTGGTCACTGTTACTAAAAAGAACTTTGTTGTACTCAGGTGAGCGATAAAGGGCCATCATGGCCCTCTTGTTTAGAGTTCTTCTTTATCACTGAAATCTTAAAAAAAAACATTTCCACGTTACAGCAACTCTTTTCTTACTTGTTTTTTTTCGCATGGTTTAGCGCCATCGTAATACCGCGAGAACGACATTTTCTTTGTACAAGGTCGAAGGTTGCATATGGTAAATTAATCTAGAATTTGATTGGAAACTTAAAAAGAAATGGCGAAACTCGTTTGACATTTTCTTTTATTCAAGGGAGAGAACTCGGTCTTTGTCTTGATCGGACTTGATAAATCCCGGTACTCGTGCCAGACGGATAGTCTCTTACTCAGTTGTTATCAGAAAATAAAGGACTGAATTGTGCCGGACATAAGGTCTGGAATTCGGAAAAATGTTATTGGACCGGTCTGATTTTAGCCGGACATGTCTGACAGTCCGGCAACTTTCGCAAAGCCTGCAATCCCGTGTTAAAAACCTAAAGGGAAAACCCCAAGAGTGGTCTTTAAAGGCAGGCAGTCTTTGTTCACAAGTGAGTTGTTCTTTAAATCAGTCATTGTGACAAAAAAAACCTGGTCTTAGTTCACAGGTTGTCTCTGTTCACAGGCGGTCTTTGTTTACAGGTGATCCTAGCACATATTGGACTGTATTTTTTTTTCCTTAAATTTACTCTATAACTGTAGTAAGATATTACATTTTCTTACAGTTCAACTATTGTTTTTGTTTGATTGATGAGAATCAAATGCTTAAAGAGAATTCTCAGGAAGAAATTTTCTGACTTGAGTGCAAAAGAGGTGTAACTTCTCCTGATCTTTATGGTACTTAAACCATTTTAGCACTAATTTGAAGAAATACTGTATCTAGAGATCTCTAAGAAAGTAATTACTGTCAACATTACTGCTTATTACTTTCCAGTAATAAATGATATTTCAAGAAAGCTGTGATCTCAGAGTCTTGTGCAGAGATTTGGCATAAAATATCTTAACCCTTTTTTTCATAGGTGCCTCTTTTATCGTATGTGTGAACAATGTAGATCCAGATCAGCCTGCATGTATGTGCCTACTGATATGGATATACACTGGATTACACAGTCAGCTTTTAAATTCATAAGACGACCAGTTTAGATCTAGATCAGATGACGTGAATGTGGCATCAGATCTGGATCTACACTGGTTGATTCGAAAAAAAAAACACTGTATATATGGATTAAAGTCACATTTGCATGACCATTGTAGATCTAGATCAGTCTGTGCATATATGTCATCTGATCTGGATCTAAACAGGTCCATTTTGGTCAGAAATAACCTCATATGAAGCTAAAAGCAAACAGTTTAGATCGTTTGGAAACAGCCCATGCCTGCCATCTCATGAGGAAATCAGCGCTGATTGCTTTTTGATTCATAAGATTATATCTGAATGTTGTTTACCACAAACATTGAAGATCCTGATCAGGTGGCACAGATTTACTAGCTGATCTAGATCTACACTGGTAACCTATGTGAAAAAATAACTTAAATGTATAGAGATAAGGGTCGCCTCAATTTGGGGGCATAAAAATTTTTTTATGGTAGCACCCCTAAAGATTTACTCAGGTGAGCTACAAATCAGCAGACATGCAAAGCATGTGTTCAAGACAAGTTCTAATTAATTATACTATGTAAAGACCGCTAATTACAAAAACACTTGTCTTTTTTCTCCTAATTAGATTACTGGTGTTGCTTTGTTCTTGAGGTGCAGAGAGAATGAGGGTAATACAATGATTAGTGATGTATGTAATCCTTGTAATGAGGCTGCTTAATTCCAAGGAGAACACTAAATCAAGGGCTTAAAGCAATACTGATCTGACTCATTTAGATTTGAAAGATATAGGACCAACAAAATAAGTAACTTAAGAAAAAAATATAAATGTAGGAAATAATGAAGAACTGGTTTGTTGTTTATGAAAGTGAGAAGTAAATCTCCTGTGATCATCCTTTAGGCCCCAGTTACACAGACGGTCGGTGCTCAATAGGTTGTTTTATTTTAAGTTAGTCGCTGTTTTGATCGGTTGTCATGCGTTATTTTATTTCTGGTTTTCTGTGTAACCAGCCATCGGTGATTGACACGTGTTCATCGGTTAAATAGATATTTCATGGGTTGCTGGTAAACATTAATTCTCATCTTTTTTTGTTCTACCAGTGGTAAGTATAAGTTGATCGGTTGCTTATCAGTGGCCCATCGGATATATCGGTTGTAGACACGTTGTCGATCGGTGAAATCGGTTGTAGACAAGTTGTCGATCAGTGATGATCGGTTGTAGACAAGTTGTTGATCGGTTATTTGTATAATATTTTCACCGATCGAGAATTTTAAACATGTCTAAAAATCCCGATCGGTTATTTTTCTCCGACGAAACTCATCTTTCCCCAATAACAATTGATAGGTGGCAAACAGGTGACCAATATTTGATATCGGTGGTAAATCCCTCGTCATCGGTTCACTTCATTATTTTGCTAAAAAAAAACTACCGATCGATCACCTGGGGTTTTACATATTGGCGCCTTAGTGAAATAATGGTATATCTCTTTCATATTTCAATGGTACTTCTTGTTTTTGCACAAAGGTGATGAGATACGCATTATATGGGATGTATGAACAGTTTATATCTAGATCAGCTGGTACATACATGGCATCTGATCCAGATCTACTCTGTTTGCTTTTTTATTCATTTGGTTGATGGCAAGGTTGTGCTAGCTGATCTGGATCTACACTGTTCTCACATGCTATAAAATGTGTATTTAATATGGAGTAAAGTGTCAACATACCATTTGCAGATCCAGATCATTCAGTACATTCATGCAGTCTGATCTGGATCTACCCTGTTATCACATCTTGGTCAGAAAAAATCTAACAAAACTAAAGTTTGTTTCAAAAGCAACTTAGATCTAAAAGGTTCCACAGCTCATTAAAAATGCCAAAATCTATAAAAAAAACTTAGAATAAAAAAGGTGTGAATTTAAAAGCTCCAATAGATCAAGCTGTAACCAGAAAATTTTATGGATGTCAGAAATAATGAGATACTAGATAAAACAGATTGTTGTTTATGAGAGAAGTTAAATGCACTTGACTGTAAAACCTATAAAAAAAACTTGTTTTGTCATACATAGCTAAAAACAAGAGAGCCATGATTGCCCTATAGAGCTCACCTGAAGTTATAATGACCCATGAAAAATGTAAGCCATAGCAAATCTAAGTTTCTGAACAGATGGTTTCAGATTATGAAACATTATATAGGGTATATTTGTTTTTACCAGTGTAAGATATAAATATGTTGCACTGAGTGAACTCTGTAATTTGAAGTTCTTCCCGGTACGAAGTAAAGCGAAGAACGTATGTCTTAACGTTCTGGTGCACAAAATCGCGGAAGGATTTGTGCGAATTACTCGTGTGATTAGTCAAGTGGTAATACGCGGGAGATACAACCCGCGTGTTGGTATTGAAATTCAGTTCTAGGGCTGGACCTCGTACTGATAACTTTACAATTATAGCTATTCAAATTGATACGGATATAACATTTAATTTATTTAATAGAATGTTTTAGCTAGTTACTTATTATTGTTGAAGTGTAATCAATGTGCACAACTTGGACAGAATTGGTAGTTTCAATATTCTGAGGAATGGTCTGAGAAATTCTGTTCTGAAAAGAACGAAAAGATATAGAATTTCGTGCATTTGCTACGGATACATGGTTCCTTCTAAAAGGAGGGGGTTTTACATGGGCGGCCAGCATTCCTTTGACGGATATACGAGGACATTCACTGAAAATTTAATATGCAGCATAGTAAAGTTAGCCGTGCATATTGGGGTTTAAATACAAGTGATCGTGGTTGTGCAACTTGGTTAAATGCTGATTATGTATACATTGTAAAATATTTTCGACGTAAGTGAGTCTCGCAAAATCATGAAATAAGAATTTAGAATGTATAATATCAGTACATGGTCAAGTATAATATGTGTAAAATATGTGAAGAACTCTCTCCTCCAATAAAATCGAAAGTCTTGCCCACTGCAATACAGTGTTTGTATTTTGTGAGTAGGTTCGTTAAGACTTCTTTTACTTTGCCACTTTTGAAAATACATAAAAATTTTCTACTTTCAGAACGCCTTATGATCCCAAACAGTTGGCAGTGAAGAGAATTATAGGCCTGGAAGGGGACTTAGTAAGGTAGGTTATGACAACATTGTTGTTGTTTTCACAGGGGATGAATTGTGGAGGGGTCTAAGTATGTTAAATTTAAATAATAATAGGTTATTATTGTGTCGGCTGACTAGGCAACATATATGGATTACTTTGTCAGCGGCAGTGTCCGCGGCGTTCGGATTTCCTTGTCCGGAACCTAAATTTGTCACCATAGGTCCCAATGACTCCAAACTTTGTAGGCATGTTTCTGGCAATGACAGAAAGTGCACTGCACAAGAACCTTAACTCTACCTTGTTCTGTTTTTGAATTATTCCCCTTTGATCTTTATAGAGCATTTCTTGTCCGGAGTGTAACTTTGTCACCATAGGTCTAAATGACTCCAAACTTGGTATGCATGTTTCTGGCAATGACTGGAAGTGCAATGCACAAGAACGGTAACACTACCTTCTTCTGTTTTTTAGTTTCCCCTTTGGTTAATTGTTAGTGCATTTCTTGCCAAGGGCATAACTTGTTGTTCATGTTTTTTACAATGAGACAATTAAAAGGTTATTTTATATGTGAATTTTGTGCAAATACATTGCTTATATCTGTACAACAAAAAACTTATTAACATTTTTCATATCAACTAACAAAATGTCGTCAGGTGACACATCCTATTCGCGGAGTTCTAGTTTGGACTTGAAAACTCTCATCGGTTATTGATGGTCCTCAGTAGTATAGTAGCATTATACTTTGCATGGTTTGAATTTCGTGTATTTCATACATAGTCATGGGTAAAGGGCAAATTAAAACCCCTTTGAAATTATACCAGTAATTATATGTGTTAATAGAAAAATTCATGAATTTATCATTTGTGGCCATAGCATGAAAATTTATTACCATGTAAGTAAAGTAAATGATACCACAGTATGTAAACGCCAAAAATTCAGTAAAGGTTGTGGTGGGGACTTGGTAAGCTAAGGTCAAATACTCAAAGGGAAGGCAAATTCAGGTAAAAAAAACTACAGGGTTTGGAAGGTATTTGATTAGTAAGGTTTAAGTATTCAAGTAGAGTCATTATGAGCTTATGTAGGGGACAAGCTCATTAATACGTCAAAGGTTGTAGATGGGTCATGGTAAGTCAAGTTCAAGTACAAAGTCAAAGGTTGTTGGTAAGGGAAGTTCATTATTCACATAAACCCTTTCTTCCATAGACACACTTTTAATGCATGGGCAAACAGTTTAGATCCAGATCAGCCGGCACATCCGTGCTGTCTGATCAGGATCTTAACTATTCGCTTTTTGATTCATTAGGTTATTTCTAACCAAAATGCGACCAGTGCAGATCCTGATCAGAGGGCACGGATGTGTTGGCTGATCTGGATCTACACTGGTCGCACATGCCTAAAAATGCATATTTATGGAGGAAAGGATTAAAAAATTGTGGTGGGCCTAGGTAAATCAATTTTAAGTTTTTCTTGAAGTTATGATGCTGTACACATTTCTGTTCTTAAGTCGCTCTCACACTGGGCTCCGCGTGTTGATCGCGTGTGCATCGCGAGGAAAAACTGTCAAACGCGAAGTAAACCCGGTAACAAGTGGATGACACGTGAATGAAACGTGGAGGACTCGCGAATAACAAGTGGGCACACGCGCGAAAAAATTCACACGCGCTCGGAGCCAATTTTTATTTTTGAGCTGCACAAAAATTAGGAGCAACGGCCACCGCGTGTGGCACACGTGGTGTAAACGCGGTACAAACGCGGACCAAACGCGATAACACGTGGTACACTCGCGGATCACAAGTGGACGACAAGTGGTCACTCGCGGGCATACGCAAAATTTCTTTGTGTGATTGCGTGTGTAGCGCTTGTAATCCACTTGTGATCCGCGTGTCTACAGCGTTCCTAGCACGTGTGATAGCGTGTGCTCCGCGTGTAAAAGGCTTTCTCAGGGATTATGTCACCAGTCATCCGCGTGCCATTCGCGTGTTTTTGCGATTGAACCACGACTGATTCGCGTGTTGTCCACGTCCCAATCACGTGTGTACCACTAGTTATTTCAGCTATAAAAAGATCGCGTGTGGGCCAGTTTTCATCAGTTCTGATGTAGACGCTAAGGAGGCAACATGGATCCGGCGCATCTGATTATGCTGTTGCATCAACATCAGAACCAGCTACTTCAGGTTCAGCAAGTCCTGAATGCCAGAAGAAGAGTGAGGAGAAGACGAAGAAGAGCCATATGGGTGCGCCTGGCCCTTGCTTGTCTCTTCTTCATATTGGGCGTGGAGGTGTACTTCTTTGATTTCGGTGCCATGACGGTGATGTTTACTCAACGAAATATGGATCGGAACTGATCAAGAACACCTGGCGCGGCGGCTTTTATACACGCGGGCGGCAAGCAGGGCACAAGTATGTAACTCACACGCGGATAACACGCAGTACACACGTGGGGCAGACGCGGAGCACACACGGTACACACGCGGATCACAAGTGATACACACGCGCTGCGTTTGATCACTTGTGACGCCATTTTCTGACCACAAGCGTTCACACACGGAGGACTCGTGGTGGACACGCGAAGGACACGCGGAGCACATGCGCGCGTGTCGTCCACTTGTCATTCGCGTGTCCAGCACGTTTGAGACAATTTTGTTGATTTTCACCGCGTGTAGAAAAAAATTGCAAATTTACAAAAAAAATCACACGCGATCAACTCGCGGAGCCCAGTGTGAGAGCGACTTTAGTTTGGAAGTCATCGAATCTTGAAGCACGTCCTACACATAACTGTTCTGTTATAACCCTTTCCTTCATATATACTCGGTTTTTACGAATATGTGAGCAGTGTAGATCCTGAACAGATGGCACAGATCAGATTCTGTACTGTTCTGCTTTTGGTCAGAAATGACCAAGTAAATATAAAAGCAAGCAGTGCAGATTCTTATCAGACGGCAAAGATGTGCCGGTAGATCTGGATCTACACTGTTGACCCATGCAAAAGGTGTATTTATCGAGTAAAATGTAAAGTTATGTTAAGTTTTTATACTTAATACATATCTTGAAAACATGCTTTATAACTATACTCAACAAAAATAGAAACCTGACACTTTATATTTGGTGTATTTTCCTGGAATCAGATTTAAAGCTAATTGAATTGTGGTATGTAATAAAAATTTTGCATGTTTTGAACTTAATTATGCATTTTGATATTTTTGGTGCATGAAACAAGTGATTCAGTGGTTATTTTCTTTTGGATGGTGCAAAAATATATAGATTTTGAATATGCACCTCATACTTATTCAAAGTTACAGTGTCAGGTTTCTTTTTTTGTTGAGTATACATACCTTCAATTTTATATAACTGTGATTTGAAACCAGTCTGAGATTTTGGCAATTTAGACTGATGAAAATAGAGCATAGTCTTAGAACTGACCAATGGCAGTCTATTGATCCAAGACAGGGTTATTCCAAGGTCATTCAGTCTGCTTGAATTACATTTAACAAAATTTTCTCATAAAGGTCCTGTCATGTGGGCTTAATGGTCGTAAGACAGTTAAATGGATACCAGTTACAAATCTAAACAATCGTGTGAATATTATAGGCTTCCTGGTGAACAAGTAAGGAAATGAGAGACAGGGGCTAAGTGGGAAATGACAGGACAACAGAGGTTATTAGGCTACCACTGATTAGCTTGTTGATTGCATTATACGCACCACGTCATGTTTAATAAGGAAAGCACCTTGAAAGCATTTTATGCAAAAAGTCATGTTAGCAACACAGAACATTTACACGTTACCATGTTTATGTGTTTTAACGAATGTGCAACCAGTGTAGATCCAGATCAGCCAGCACAGCCATACCCTCTGATCAGGATCGACATTGGTACATCTAGGTTAGAAATAATCTTAAGAATATGAAAGCTAACAGTGTAGATGCTGATTGAACATCACAGAATCTGATGTGCCAGCTGATCTGGATTTACACGGTTTGCCCATGCAATGAAGGTGTATCTATGGAACCAAGGCTTAAACTTCAGAAAGCTAGATCAGCAACTGGCATATCTAAAGAAATGCCATCTGATCAGCATCTACACCGTTTGCTTTTTTATTCATAAATTTTTTTCTGTCTGACAAAGAAATGAACAGTATGGATACTGATCAGACAGCATGGATGTGCCAGCTGATCTGGATCTTTACTGTTTGCACAGGTAATAAAATGTGTATATATGAAATAAATGGTTAAACATTCAGAACCTAGATCAGCTCAAGTTTTGTATAAAAAAACAACTGCAAAGGACTTCTTCCCGCACGCATAAATCTGCACTATCATATTATTTTCATATTCTTTTCTATCTTTTTTCTTCTATTCTGTTGCCAAAATCTGAGACTAATTTCAAATCACATATTATTATTTTATTATTACTATTTAATATTATTTTACACATTAAACCCATGCCACTGGCTTGCAAAGCTAGTGCTCACCCTACTGCTGTCACAGTCCCCCTTGGAATGTGAAATGTCACAGTGTGAGAATGAAGCCAACCAGGACTCAAACCTGAGACATTTTGCTGAAAGGGCTGCTTATACATTCACATTCACACCCTGATAAAATGGAGACTTGTCACCATTGTAAACAACCATTGCTTGAGATTTGAGACTGGTCTTCAGAGACCATTGAGAATGGTCTACAGAGGACCTGTCTCTAATCTTAAGCATCTGATCATTTGAAATAGAAACCAGTCTTAAATCTCAAGCATCTGATTGGTTGAGATTTCCATTACTTTTAATGGCATTTGAGACTGGTCTACAGAGGACCTGTCTCTAATCTCAAAGCATCTGATTGAATGAAATGGACCTGTCTAAAATCTCAAGCATCTGATTGGTTGGAAGTCTCATTTCAACCAATCAGGTGCTTGAGATTTGAGACTGTTACCCAATGTCAGTTTTATGATCTTTGGAACAGGTATTGATTGATCATCAGCTCTCTAAGATGCATTATAAAAGCCATAAAATTGCCATTTCAAGAGGTTAATTGTTTGTTTTTATTTTATTCTATTTCTATTCTTAATGCGATCAATATAGTTGCTGAAGAACAAAAATGTAACAGTGTTCCAAGAGTATAAAATGAGACAGGAGACCAGTCTCAAATCTCAAGCAGCTGGTTTCTGAAATATGCACTGAGACAGGAGACCAGTCTCAAATCTCAAGCAGCTGGTTTCTGAAATATGCACTGAGACAGGAGACCAGTCTCAAATCTCAAGCAGCTGGTTTCTGAAATATGCACTGAGACAGGAGACCAGTCTCAAATCTCAAGCAGCTGGTTTCTGAAATATGCACTAAGTCGTAAAAGCAACACAACAATGAAGCAAAGGGTTATGTGTGACTATATGTCCATGCAAAACAGGGCCAAAACCATAAAACTGAAACTGGAGGCCAGTCTCAAATCACAAGCATCTGATTGGTTAAAATGGGGACTAATGAAATGAAGACTAATCTTCTTTTAAACATATCAGATGCTTGATATTTGAGACCAGTTTTCATTTAAACCAATCAGATCCTTGAGATGTTAGACTGGTCTCCAGTTTCAGTTTTAGAATCTCAGTTACAGTCATTTGAGAGTAAAGTGCAAAAAATTAATTGCAGAAAAAATAAAATTATCACAGTAATTTTCAGTTCAATAAAAGATTGTTTTATTATACAATTTTTGGAATGATTTTAACCCTTTCCTCCATAGATACACCTTTATTGCATGGGCGAACAGTGTAGATCCCTGCAATCTGGTCAGAACCTGCACTGTTCCCTTTTTGATTCCTTAGGTTATTTCTGACAAAAATGCGACCAATGCAGATCCTGTTAAGATGGCACGGATGTGCCGGCTGATCTGGATCTACACTGGTCGCACATGCGTAAAAATGCGTATATATATAGGAAAGGGTTAACTAGTGTTCAGTTTTTTTTACATTTCAGAACGAAGAAGGATAAGCATACTGGGATTAGAGTACCTCGTGGCCATGTCTGGGTTGAGGGAGACAACTCTAAATACAGTCATGACAGCAATAACTATGGACCTGTAAGCAGTTATTTCCCCTTGAAGTAGAAATGTTTATCTGGAATTTTAAAGCTTTTATCTTGTGAACAAAACTGTCTGAGGGGTCAATTCCTACAAACTACACGGATAAGCCTTCTATCACATGGGTGTCCAGTGTAGATCCAGGATGTGCCGTCTGTTCAGGATGTGCCATCTGTTCTGGATGTGCCGTCTGTTCTGGATGTGCCGTCTGTTCTGGATGTGCCGTCTGTTCTGGATGTGCCGTCTGTTCTGGATGTGCCGTCTGTTCAGGATGTGCCATCTGTTCAGGATGTGCCATCTGTTCAGGATGTGCCATCTGTTCTGGATGTGCCGTCTGTTCTGGATGTGCCGTCTGTTCTGGATGTGCCGTCTGTTCAGGATGTGCCATCTGTTCAGGATGTGCCATCTGTTCAGGATGTGCCGTCTGTTCAGGATGTGCCGTCTGTTCAGGATGTGCCGTCTGTTCAGGATGTGCCGTCTGTTCAGGATGTGCCATCTGTTCAGGATGTGCCGTCTGTTCAGGATGTGCCACCTGTTCAGGATGTGCCACCTGTTCAGGATGTGCCACCTGTTCAGGATGTGCCACCTGCTCTGGATCTACACTGTTTGTCCACGGATAACACTCCTATCCCATGGAGTGATGGAATAAGATGTTTGAAAAAGTTTTAACCCAAGATAACGAATTTAATTGCCTGCCCATATTCTCATGTAAGAAATGAGAACGATATTTCTTATCTTATATACAGTCTAACCTGTGTGTAGCAGCCATCCAAGGGAAGCAGCCAATTTGGCCGCTGTAGGCAGGTTACCTCTGATCGGAGGGTCAGAGGAAGAGCAATGAAATGTGAAGGCTGTTATGAACCGGACTTGTACTGTGTGTTACAGCTTGTTTGTCTCAATATACAGTAGAGCTCCGCTAAATCGCGATCCGCTTTATCGCGAAATCCAATATAAGTTATATAATAACGCGGTCGACCCGTGGATCCTGTCTTTTCCCCATAAAACTATAGTAAAAATCTATCAACGGCAAATTTTGCATAATGGAAAGGGAAGTAACAATGTCAATACCGCGTTAATCGATAAAGACAATGACGGTCGTTCATTAACGTGCCGACAATAGTTGAAAATAGCTTTTATTCTTAGGGATCTGTTTATTATTGTTTACTACGTGTCTTTACTAAGCAAACTGTCATAAAATTGTTGAATTGCTGTCCAAACACTGTGTCACCTAATCAAGGATGCTAAATGGTTACTGAATGGTTGTTTTTCGCACCTACTGCCGATAAAGTTCAATAGGAGTCGAGCTACGTAAACATCTTTAGTTAATAACACTGTTCGCACTTTTATGCAAATAGCTAAACTAGAAACAATATTAAAATTTAAGTAAACCATCAAATACAAACATAATCGCGCCTAGCGGTCACGAAAATTAATTAACAATTGCAGACATGAACTCAATGATCCAACATGAAAATACATAAAGCTGGCTTGTAGTTCTCTGGAAATTTGCACATGGGATCTTGGGTGTTAATAGTATCATGAATGCTTCATTTATAAGTAATGAATTCAAGTAATACAATATTTCATGAACTGTTTGTAATAGAAAAAAGCTGATAATGGTTTCCTCACTTCAGCCAACTACAAAATACATTAACAGTTCATTATATCTATACAATAATTGAAATTGAAAGAAATTTTTGGTGATTGAACAGAATATCGGAAGTACTTTCCACATTGCCTATTCAGAATTTATAATTTTGTATTTCAGATATCAGCAAGTCTGGTTACATCAAAAGCAACACATGTGATATGGCCGCCTAGTCGTTGGCAGAAATTGGACAGTATGGAAATAGACTCAGACCGTGTGATCAAAGCCGATTAGCAAAATTAAATATTCTAGCTGCATTATCATGTATAAACTGGCGTTTGAAGAGTATTTATTTTAAGCTGTTCACAGTGACTTCATATAAACAAGTTTTTATGCCCCCACAAAGTGGGAGGCATATAGAGTTGCACTTGTCCGTCCGTATGTCCATATGTATGTACATCCCCAAATCTTGTGGCATCAACTCCTCCGAAACTATAAGGAGGATTTCTTTCAAACTTGCAAAGATGATCAAGCAGGATCGTAAAGAAAGGATTTTTTCTTGCGATCATTTTTACCAGTTATGGCCCTTTCTTATGAAAAATTATGTTGCAGCAGTGGGGGCATCAGTGTCAGAGGACACGTTCTAGTTATTTCAAATTAGGGCCTGTGTATTCTAGATTCATGTGTGAATCAGGGGCAGAACCAGGTGGGGATCTGGTGGGTTCTCTTTCTGGCAGCAATGAAGTTGTCTTGAAGATAACGGCCAGAATGTTGGAAACTACCCTTAAACAGCCCAAAATGAACCTTTTTAATGTCATTATTGGGAACCAGTGAATAAAAGTAAAAGGAATATTGATGTGTTTTTTTTTTAAAAACAGTAAAGAAACTGAAGGAATGAAGAAAAGAGTGAACAAAAGTGAAAGCGATGATGATCATTAGTGGGAACCAGTGAACAAAAGTGAAAGGAATGATGATCATTATTGAGAACTAGTGATAGTAAATGTAATGATAATTAATTTTAAGAACCAGTCAAGAAATGGGGAAAGAATAATGATCACTAAAAATGAGAACCCCAAAATAAGTATTTCTTCAAAAATACAACTATGGTGTGAAAGCTACACTCTCTTTTTGTTTATGACCAGTTTTCATAGAGTTATGTAACTAGACATAGACGGATACAGTATTGAACCCATATGACAAGAGCTTTCCTGAGTTTTTAAGTTTGTTTATCCCTTTACCTTGATATATACGCATTTTTACGCGTGTGAGACCAGTGTAGATCCTGATCAGCCGGCACGGCATTTTGGTCAGAAATAACCTAATGAATCAAAAAGCAAACAGTTTAGATCCTGATCAGATGGCACGGATGTGCTGGCTGATCTGGATCTAAACTGTTCAGCCTAAATTAAAGGTGTATCTATACAGAAAAGGGTTATTATACAAAATTATAGTTTTATTATATACCTATGAATGATTGTAGCCTTGTGCAGAAGTATGAAATATGTCTGAGTCAGACTGGTCAATCCATATCACACAGTGTTTGTCTAATCCAGTTTTATTTTTGTATAGGAAATTCCTATCACTAGTTATTTAACCCTTTCCTCCATATATACACATTTTTACACATGTGTGACGAGTATAGATCCAGATCAGTTGGCACATTCATACCATCTGATCAGGATCTGCACTGGTCACATTTTGGTCAGAAATTACCTAATGAATCAAAAAGCGAACAGTTTAGATCCTGATCAGACGGCACGGATGTGCCGGCTGATCTGGATCTAAACTGTTCGCCCATGCAATAAGGGTGTATCTATGGAGGAATGGGTTAACCATTATGAAATTCTTACAACATAAAATTACTATTGAATTATTATTGTTATTATTACTGTACAGTTAGCGATGTTGTCTATTAAATATTTTGTTTAAAGTGTATTCTATTTTGAGCGAGAAATCAGTATGCAGTCTATGGGTTCTTATCATTTCTTGTTGAATATGTAAACCACAACTTCGGTCTCATTTGATATGATTAACATACATGTATGCAACTTGAAGTATAGGAACTGACAGACATCATACTGTTAATAAGTGTTATAATATTTCATTTTTGTTTTGCCTATGATAACAGGTAGACACATAGGGATCCTCTGGTCTGGCGGCATCGGCATCCAGTAGTCCCCCAACTTTAATGTGAAACTTAATGTTCCCTAAACTACTTGTCCTATTCACTTATTACTTGGAATATATCTTCTGAATGAATAACGCCATTGGTGACACCAAGAATGATAACTCCTGTTTCACTATTTTTTAACTTACTTGAGTTATACTCCTTTCAAATGCAACTTTAACATGGAACTTTATTTTGCCTATATTACAATGTGATCGCTTATCTGTCCATCAATACATCCATAACAAAACTACACATTGGCTTTACTATTTCTTTAACCCTTTCCTCCATATATAGGCATTTTGACGAATGTGCGACCGTTGTATATCCAGATCAGCCGGCACATCCGTGCCGTCGGATTAGGATCTTCACTGGTTGCATTTTGGTCAGAAATAACCCAACAAATCAAAATACGAAGAGTGAAGATCCTGATCAGATGGCATGGATGTGCCGGCTGATCTGGATCTACACTGTTCGCCCACACAATAAAGGTGTGTCTATGGAGGATAGGATTAAAGACCACTTAAGGTTTTCACCCAAGTGTTCTTTGAAGATAGGTTTGACTGTACCCGTATTATGCTTTTTACACTTGTAGTAATAAATTAAAAAAAAATAATGCTCATTGTGACATTGAACATATATTTAACTTCCTTAGTTAAAGATATTTGTGTATCATTTATGTCTTTTTTAAACTCCATGACATATACTTAGCAAAAAAGAACCATGACACTTTATAATTTTAAAATGATATAAAATACAAACACAAAACCTATATTTTTGCAGCCTCCTAACTAATGGCTCATTTACCAGAAATATCAAAAGTACACAGATTAGTTTAAAACACATTCAGTTTTCATTTCCAAGCAAAGTCACATCGCTCCTTAATTTGACTCAAGGAAAATAAGCCAGATAGGCAGTGTCGGGTTTCTTTTTTGGTGAGCATATTTAAAGCTAATTTGAGTAATTGAACATAACGCTAAGCATTGAAATACTGAAGTGAAAATGTTTTGTGAAATATTAATGGTGTATTTATATTGGAAAATTACTGCTGTCACGTTTGAAAAAAAAACATAAAGAGAGCTATTATAATATAGAAAGAGTTTGAAGTTCAATAATAGAGTCGATATTGATCGAAAAAACAAGTTTAGTTGCCAGGGGTTTCAGAGCTTGGTTTAAAGGTGCTGAATGAGATACTCAATAAAAATATCTCACAGCCTCTGTAAAACTGGCCTGCATGTTCATTGAATATATAAGACTTAAGTCTGGAGATCATTCATAGATTTCTGTGAAGTGATTGGTTGATATTGATTTAAGTCTTGAAACTGCCATGTTGACATTAAGCACAATCTCAGAACAGCCATTTTGACATTTTACATAGTCTCAAAACTGCCATTTTAACATGAAGCACAATATCAGAACAACCATTTTAATATTGAACCCAGTCTCAAAACTGCCATTTTGACATTAAGCACAATATCAGAACAGCCATTTTGACACTTGAAATAGTCTCAAAGCTGCTGTTTTAACATTAAGCAAAATATCAGAACAGCCACTTTGACATTGTACATAGTCTCTAAACTGCCATTTTGACATTAAGCACAATCTCTGAACATCCATTTTGACATTGTTCATAGTCTCTAAACTGCCATTTTGACATTAAGCACAATCTCTGAACAGCAATTTTGACATTGGACATAGTCTCTAAACTGCCATTTTGACAATGAGCACAATCTCATAACTACAAATAGCATCATGCTTCATGAGACTAATTTCAGTCTTGAGTTTTGTGCTAGTTAATATGTCAGATTTTGTCAATCTGGGAAAAATAAAATTTATCTTGATAAAAGTTTAAATCACTTACAGAGAAGGAAATTAAAATAAGTTTAATTTATTGACACAAATGGCAAAAAAATGTTTAATTAATTTTCAATTGATTGATTTCAATCAAATTTGTAAAATTAGATCCGGATCACCCAGCACATCCGTGCCATCTGTTTAGGATCTAAACTGTTCGCTTTTTAACCAAAATGCAACCAGTGCAGATCCTGATCAGATGGCGCAGATGTGCTGGCTGATCTGGATCTACACTGGTCACACATGTGTATATATGGAGTAAAGGTTTAATGACATGGGCAATCAGGGTAGATCCAGATCTGCCTGCACATTTGTGAATCTATTCAAGATCTATATTGTTCAATTTTTGGGGTCTGACATTTTTTAACCCTTTCCTGTACAGATACGCATTTTTACGCATGTGCGACCAGTGTAGATCCAGATCAGCCGGCACATTCGCATTTTGGTCAGAAATAACCTAATGAATCAAGAAGCGAACAGTTTAGATCCTGATCAGATGGCACGGATGTGCTGGCTGATCTGGATCTAAACATGTTCGCCCTAGCAATAAAGGTGTGTCTGTTCAGGAAAGGGTTAATACATATAAAAAAACGAAGTAAAGATCCTTATGACACAGCATAGCTTTGATCTGGATCTACCCTGGTCAGGTGAAATAAGGCATAACCATTAACCCTTTCCTCCATAGATACAGTACACTTTCATTGCATGGGCGAACAGTGTAGATCCAGATCAGCTGGCAAGGATCCGTGCCGTCTGATCAGGATCTGCACTTTTTGCTTTTTGATTCATTAGGTTATTTCTGACCAAAATGTGACCAGTGCAGATCCTAATCAGACACCATGCATGTGCCAGCTGATCTGGATCTACACTGGTCGCACATGCGTAAAAATCTGTATTTATGGAGGAACGGGTTATTTTGAATTAAACTTTAATCAATTATTATTTCAATTTCAACAAAAATAATTATTCTCAACTTTTCATTTATATTCAAATTTTTGTCCTTTTATAACAACTTCTTGTTTGCCTGTCTTTGTATTATAGGGCAAGCTGAAACGTTTTTGACAAAGTACCTTTTACAAGTATGAAAAAATTAATGAGACAGGATATTTTGAAAAAGTAATGGAATCGATTATGGACCAGTGACATTGATTTGAAATAGAAGACCTTACTGTCTATATAAATAAGGTAAGTATATTAAATCCTTTATTGGATGTGAACACTTATATTGTTTTTTTTTTAAATTTCTATGGCTATTAGCATATTTTTTGGAATTTATTTTGTTTTAGCTTAATTGTTTATTTAAATAATATTTTCCACTCCGTAAGTTTTCTTTATTTGAATTTTTTTAATGCTTACCAGTCAGGGTGGGTAATCAAACTGCATCTTACTATGCATTTTATAAACAAAAGTCGGCCATATTGGATGTAAATTGAGAAGTTTTTTTACTTTTTCTCATTTCATAAATAACTCTTAAAATTGAGATATATCTATGAACCTGCTACACATTTTTCAGAATCTTTTGGTACCTAGATGGAGTATTAACTCTTATTGGGGGAAGTGTGTGAAGTCTAAAATTGAAGTCTCCCAATTTAATATAGGAGGAGTCTCTTACTTTGTTTAGTCTCCACTTTAGATGGATGTCTCCTGCTTTTTGAAGTTTCCCACATTAGGCAGGAGTGTTCAACAGTTGTGAAGTGTACCACTAACCCTTTCCTTGATATATAGGCATGTGCGACCAGTGTAGATCCAGATCAGCCGGCACATCCGTGCCGTCTGATCAGGATCTGCACTGGTCGCATTTTATTCAGAAATAATCTAATGAATCAAAAAGCGAACAGTTAAGATCCTGATCAGATTGCATGGATTTTGCCGGCTGATCTGTATCTAAACTGTTCGCCCTAGCAATAAAGGTGTATCTATACAGGAAAGGGTTAAGGAAGAGTCTCCCTGTGGCTATCACAGTCCCAGTGCTGTCTCACTATTACAGTCTAAGAGCCATGATATTTAGTATGTCTTCCCTCCCCCCTCAGTAGGTCAAATATCAAGGTCACAGGGGCCCGAAAAGTGAAAACTGTTTCCCGCTCAATAACAGGAGTTCTTTTTCACCCAGAGCCTTCAAACTTCATATGATGGATGTCCTTATTGAGTAGAGGACCCCTATTGATTTTGGGGTCAGTAGGTCAAGGTCACTGAGGCCCGAAGAGTGAAAACCGTTTCCGCTCAATAACTCGAGTACCCTTTGACCCAGAGCATTCAAACTTCATAGGGTGATAGCCCTTATTGAGTAAATGAACCCTATGGATTTCGGGGTCAGTAGGTTAAAGGTCAAGGTCACAGGGGCCTGAAGTGTGAAAACCCTTTCCACTCATTATAACAGGAGTTCAATTTCACCCAGAGCCTTCAAACTTCATACAATGGATGTCCTTATTAAGTAGAGGACTCCAATTGATTTTGGGGTGAGAAGGTCAAAGGTCAAGGTCGCAGGGGCCCCTAAGAGTGAAAACCGTATTGGGTCAATAACTGGAGTACCGCTTGACCCAGAGCATTCAAACTAAATAGGGTAATAGCCCTTAATGAGTAGAAGAACCGTATTGATTTTGGGGTCAGTAGGTCAAAGGTCTAGGTCACAGGGGCCCGAATAGTGAAAACTGTTATCACTCAATAACAGGAGTTCTATTTCACCCAGAGCCTTCAAACTTCATACGATGGATGTCCTTATTGAGTAGAGGACTCCTATTGATTTTGGGGTCAGTAGGTCAAAGGTCAAGGTCACAGGGGTCAGATGAGTGAAAATGGTTTCCTCTCTTTAACTGGAGTTCTATTTTACCTAGAGCCTTCAAACTTCTTAGGATGGTTGCTGTTATAGACTTGGAAGAACCCTGTTGATTTTGGGGTATGTAGGCCAGAATTCAACATCACAGGGGCCCGTAGAGTGAATATATATATATATATATGGTTGAGAAAATAAATAAAACATCAACAAAAATCTTTCAGAAACACTGGATCCCCGAAAGGATACACGAACAAATAAGCTAATTATAAAATATGGGAAAAGTGTTTTGTTCTTACAGTGCTGATTTGATAAAACTGGGTAGTTTTATCAAATCAGCACTGTAAGAACAAAACACTTTTCCCATATATATATATATATATATATATATATATATATATATATATATATATATATATATATATATATATATATATATATATATATATACTAAGAAATGTGGTAAGTTACGGGTCTAATTTCGATATTACACCTGTATGTGAGGTGCTATAAAGTAATGGGGTATATATGGTACCCCGTAATTTTCAATGCCATTTCTATGCATATTCGGACTTCTTAAGTACGATAAACTTTATTCCCGTAACACGGTTTATTATCGAAATTTATTTTCGGTCTATAAAAAAAAACCCGAAAATTTTTTTTATCATAAACCAAATTTTTATATTACAGCTTATAGTACTTACAAGGTCAGATAGTGCATAGAAATGACATTTAATTAGCGGGGTACCATATATACCCCGTTACCTTTATAGAACCTCACATATAGGTATAATATCGAAGTAAGACCCGTAACTTACCACATTTCTTAGTATATATATACAACCCCTGATTAAGGTTTATTACAGAGACCCCATATCTGACGATATTTCTGTATATATATATATATATATATATATATATATATATATATATATATATATATATATATATATATATATATATATATATATATATATATATATATATATATATATATATATGTGCATGTTCTTTAAACCATAATAAATGACACAGGCTTCCATTTCAAAAAGATGATATCTCTTCCTTGGCCTTCCTTCAATAGGGCTCAGGGGGGAGACATGCGTTTTTCACAAAAAACATCTAGTTTTACAATAATTATTGATAAAGAGGTTTATTTAATCCTTTACTCCATATATACAGGTTTTATAGCTAACAGTGTTGATCCAGAACAGTGGGCACATCTGAAGGCAGCTGGTTTTTGTTAACATGAGTGTTTTTTAACCTTTTCCTCCATAATATACACATTTTAAGCATGTGCGACCAGTGTAGATCCAGATCAGCCAGCACATCCATGCTGTCTGATCAGGATCTGCAATGGTTGCATTCTGGTCAGAAATGATCTAATGAATCAAAAAATCACAGATGGCATGAATGTGCCAGCTGATCTGGATCTACACTGTTTGCCCACGCAGTAAAGGTGTATCTACATTTATGGAGGAAAGGTTTGAATCAGGCCTGCCAAATCTCTGGATTTTATCCGAAATCTCAGGATTTTTAGTTACTTCTCCGGATCTCCGGATTTATAGTCAAAATCTCCGGATTTCTTTGAAATTGCAAAAATATAGATTAATTAAACCTAATTTTAAAATTGTGCAATGAACGTAGCCGAATAGTTACTGCAGTAGCACATTTTCTGTTTATTCCAAGATAGCGAAGACGTGGTCAGTGACATGCTGCCTCAGTGCCTCTGGCACAATAATACAATAACCGCGTGTCATAAACTAAACAAGATCCTCGATGTTACACCTGCCTTTTTTATATTTTCATTGCATGCTCATTCTAATATTGGTAAACAGGTCTTAACAGGTTTAACAGAAAGTTAAAAAATGAATGTTCTTCGACCATTTCTAACAAAATCGGCAAACTTCATTTATAAAATGCGTTTAAGAATATATTTGTAAAGAAGAACATGAGAAAAATATCATCATTATCATCATCATCGTCATCATCATCATCATCATTTTTGTAGACTCACAGTCATAGTGAACAGCAGCAATAAGTATTAAAAGAAAAACAACATCATCCCCATCGTCGTCGTCATCATCATTGACATATTCAGACAAAATCTCCGGATTTTCAATGAAGAAGTTTTGGCAGGCCTGTTGAATTAATCTTATCATGTAATGTGGTCTTTATTTACAAATTGTCTTTATTTACAGGTGATCTTTAGCACAGGTTGGACTGTACTGGTGTTTTTCTCTGAGCAATGTCCGATCAGAAGGTAGGGGTTCAGCCTCCTCCACCCTATGGGTACCAGGCTCAACCAGCAGTTTCCCAGCCACAACCCGGTTACCAGCCTCCTGGTTACCAGTCACAACCCATTTACCTGACTCCAGGGTACCAGCCTGTAGCATACCAGCAATCTTCGTCTAATGTTATTGTGGTACAACAACCACAAAGTGTGGGAAGAACAGCACATCCTGGAGCTTGCAGACATTGTGGGGTAGGCTTATATTCCAACATATAACCTATGATGAGTAAAGGATTTTATTATTCGGTTATTCAGTTAAATACCATTTCTACAGTTTATTTTATTTTGTTATAATCAATATTTTGTTTGTCAATTTGTACATATTGAATATCTCCATGAATAATATGTGGGCATTATTTAACATCTTTTGAGATTTTGTCTTCTAGAATCAAACAGTTGCATTGATTTTTTCATGCCAATAGATTGAAAATAAATTATGCCAAAAAAACCTTTATATATATGGATTAAACATATGACTTGCATTTTGTTTGCAGAGTAAAATATTATGGTGACGTCACTTTAAACCTCACAGTTTATAAACTGTCCACTTCATAGAATACAAAGAATAAAATATTTTTGTTTACATGTAATGCCAATTTAAATATTGCTATGTGATCTTTGTTTATAAGTTCTTAATTATAAGCAGTTGTACAAATATTTGAATTTGTGTCACTCTTTACAATGTTTATAGTTGTTAATATTTGACAAATAATTGCTGATAATTACCTGTATGTATAACAGACTAAGGATATATCACACAACTGATTGCATTTATCAGGGTATAAAAAATAGTTGGTGTGTTTAAGCATGCACTTTAAGCATACAATCCTTAACCCTTTACTCCATGGAAACAACCCTTTCCTCCTTAGACACACATTGATTGCATGGGCAAACAGTGTAGATCCAGATTAGCCAGCACATCAGTGCCGTCTGATCAGGTTCTGCACTGTTCGCTTTTGATTTATTAGGTTATTTCTGACCAAAAAGCAACCAGTGCAGATCCTGATCAGACAGCACAGATGTGCTGGCTGATCTGGATCTACACTCGTCGCACACATGTAAAATGCATATATATATGGAGGAAAGGGTTAAATCCCATGTATGACCAGTGTAGTGTCAGGTCACCATGCAAATATGTGCGGTCTGATCAGGATCTACAATGTTTGCTTCTTGCTCAAAAATAACCTACTGAAACTTAGAGCATACAATGTTTATCCTAATCAGATTACACAGAAGTGCAAGCTATCTAGTTACAGTGGTCACACATGAAATAAAATTATGTATCAGCCAATTTCCCATAGAGACTAACAGGTTAACCATCCATATATAAGCCTTTTATCACATAGATCACCAGTTTAGATCCAGATAAGCCATTACATCTGTGCCAATCTACAATTTTCGCCTTCTGTTCAGATATAACCTTAATTAATTTAAAAGCAAACAGTTTAGATTGTTATCACATGGCACGGAGGTGCCAGCTGATCTTGACCTAAACTGTTCGCCCATGCAGTAAAACCCTTATCTATGGAGTAAAGAGTTTAAAAAATCATGTTCATATTACAGCTTGGAGTACCTCATACAGAATTCACGTTGATGGGCATACTGATAGCCATTGTGTTTTTTCCCCTTGGCATCATCTGTTGCTTCATGCTGCAGGAGACCCGGTGCACGAGCTGTCATGCAAAACTGGCGTAACATTCTGACATTACTGACTACATCCGACAAGGTGGACAACAGTGAACTTTGGTTTTTATTTAAAAATGCAAAGATATTGCAATTATGCTTCATCAAAGAAGTAACTGTTATAATGAACTGTGATGTTGTGTAATTGGGTTATAATTAACTACTGGACGTCTGGGTATGAACATGGGCTTTTCTGTGTGATGTGTCTGGGTATGATCATGGGCTTTTCTGTGTGATGCATACTTGTCGAAATGAACACTTTTCAAGTTTTCGACTTAATTATGTCTCCCCCCCTCTGTGGGAGACATATTGTTTTTGCCCTGTCCGTCAGTCCTTATGTCCGTCTGTCACACTTTGTTTCCGCTCAATAACTGGAGAACCGTTTGACCCACAGCATTCAAACTTCACAGGTTGTTGGCCCTTATTGAGTAGAAGAACCCTATTGATTTTGGGGTCAGTAGGTCAAAGGTCAAGGTCACAGGGACCTGAAGAGTGAAAACCGTTTCCGCTCAATAACTCGAGTACCCTTTGACCCAGAGCATTCAAACTTCATAGGGTGATAGCCCTTATTGAGTAGAAGAACCCTTTTGATTTTGGGGTCAGTAGGTCAAAGGTCAAGGTCACGGGCCTGAAGAGTGAAAACTGTTTCCGCTCAATAACAGGAGTTCTATTTCACCCAGAGCCTTCAATCTTCATACGATGGATGTCCTTATTAAGTAGAGGACTCCTATTGAATAAGGGGTCAGTAGGTCAAAGGTCAAGGTCACTGGGGCCCGAAGAGTGAAAACCGTTTCCGCTCAATAACTGGAGTACTGTTTGACCCAGAGCATTCAAACTTCATAGGGTGATAGCCCTAATTGAGTAGAAGAACTCTATTGAATAAGGGGTCAGTAGGTCAAAGGTCAAGGTCAAGGAAACAGTGAAAACCGTTTCCGCTCAATAACAGGAGTTCTATTTCACCCAGAGCCTTCAAAGTTCATACGATGGATGTCCTTATTGACTAGATGACTCCTATTGATTTTGGGGTCTTTGACCATACATATGTTAATTTATATATATGTGCATGTTCTTCATACCATAATTAATGACACAGGCTTCCGTTTCAAACAGGTGATATCTCTTCCTTGGCCTTCCTTCAATAGGGTGCAGGGGGAGACATGCGTTTTTCACAAATAACATCTAGTTAAACTGCTTGACGTGTAACTAGGTCATAATTAACTGCTCGTGGTGCAGTTGGGTCATAATAAGCAGACTGTTTAACTGGGTCATAATTAAATTTCTTGTATAATTGGGTCATAATAAACTGATTGTGGTGTAACGGGTCATAATTTACTGCTTTTGGTGTAATAGGGTCATAATTAACAGCTTGTGGTGTAATTTGGTCATAATTAACTGCTTGTGGTGTAACTGGGTCATAATCATCTGCTTGTATAGCTGCAAGAATAAATTTGGAGAATGTGACAGAATTCTTGAATCTTTTGTTTAAGACAATAATTAAAGGAGGGAAAATACAAAATTCTTCTGATTTAGACAATCATTTAAGAGGGAAAAATATTAAAGAATTCTTCAATATATGGGGGATAAGACAGAATTATTCTGTATTACACAACCATTAAAAGAGGAGGGATATTTGACAGAATATACATTTTACAAATTTTACAAAAAATAAGTATTCCAATATTCTTTTTGTGACAAAGTTGAATTGACCTATCTAATTTTCTATGAAATGTGAAACTTCATTCGATCAAAATGTATGAATTAAAATTTATTAAGCCTTTAAAGCCTTCCATAGGACTTATATTATAAGGACAAACAGAGAAGATCCAGGTCAGCTGGCATATCTGTGCTGTCAGATCGCTGACCAAAAATCCAATAGTATAGATCCTGCTCAAATGGTATAAATGTTCAAGCTGATCTGGATATACATTGGTGGCAACTGAGATAAAAGGCATACCCATGGAGTAAAGTGGTTAAATCAAGATCATTACCGGTACACAAACAACATTAAAAATGCGTACACTTACAAGAACTTCGCTCTGTTTCAGAAGTCCCATCATACGTATTTCACAGGTGCCTTTTTGTACTGTTTATGTAAAAGTTGTGCAAATATGATAAGTTTAAAATTGAAATCCCTTTCTATCTCTTTACCTTATGTACTTTGGTTTTATCATGTGTGATCAATGTAGATCTAGATCAGCTGGCATATCTGCGACCAGTTGCCCTACAGTATATATGTGACTTGTTCGTATAAGCTTTTAAATCCTTTACCCTTTTCCATGCTTTTGACTTCTGTCACGTGATTGACGAGTGTTGATCCTTATCATCAGCACATTAGTGCAGTCAACACTGGATTGATATTGTTGCTTTTTTTTAAAAAAAAAACTTACGAAGAAATAAATGAAAAATTAAGATCAGATGGTATATGCAGAGAAAAAATATGCCATTTTGTTTCTGAAACAGTTTATGTTTATAACTGTTATGTTTATAACTGTTATGTTTATAACAACCATTTTGTATCAGATGCAGTTGTAAATGTTATGTTTATTTGCACCACTTTGTTTAAGATGCAGTTGTAAATGTTATGTTTTTATTTACCATTGTGTCCAAGATGCAGTTGTAAATGTTATGTTTATATTTATCATTGTGTCTAAGATGCAGTTGTAAATGTTATGTTTATATTTACCATTGTGTTTAAGATGCAGATGTAAATGTTATGTTTATATTTACCACTTTGTTTAAGATGTAGTTGCAAATGTTATGTTTATATTTACCACTTTGTTTAAGATACAGTTGTAAATGTTATGTTTATATTTACCATTGTGTCTAAGATGCAGTTGTAAATGTTATGTTTATATTGACAATTTTGAAACAGAAGCAGTTGTAAATGTTATGTTTATATTTACCATTGTGTTTAAGATGCAATTGTAAATGTTATGTTTATATTTACCATTGTGTTTAAGATGCAGGTGTAAATGTTATGTTAATGTACTAAGCGAAAAAGAAAACTTGCCAACATAATATTGAAACTCATATTACATTAATGATTCCAGTGAATGCAAATATCTGGATTTAATGATTAAATTAATCACCAATACGTTTATCTTAGAAATTGTTGGTTGAATATCTATATGTTTAATGAAAGAAACAAAGAAAAAAATTATGTGGTTGTGGAAAATTAAGCTTCGGATTCTGTTTTTTTTAATTAAAAGGTAGGTAATTTGCTTAAACAGATATTTAAGTAACTGTATCTTCTTGTTTGGATTATTGGGCTAGAAAGATTGCTTTTTTCCTTCTCTACACAGCATAAACTTCTGTATTTGACAGTCAAATAACCTGTTTGGGACTTTTGTGTTGAATATTTTAGTTCTCATCATTATTTAGGAAGGAGGAGATAACCTTGACCTCTGTGAAAAAATAACATCAAATGTCAAGATATGTTCAAATACAAAAAACTAAATGAAAGATAAAATAAAGCATCATTAAACAACAAATTTGAATATCAAACTGGTAAGTTTTCATTTTTGTTCAATATATTGACTTTTGTGCTTAAAATGCTGTTGTAAATGTTATGTTTATATTTACCATTGTGTTTAAGATGCAGTTGTAAATGTTATGTTTATATTTACCATTGTGTCTAAGATGCAGTTGTAAATGTTATGTTTATATTTACCATTGTGTCTAAGATGCAGTTGTAAATGTTATGTTTATATTTACCATTGTGTCTAAGATGCAGTTGTAAATATTATGTTTATATTTTCCATTATGTCTAAGATGCAGTTGTAAATGTTATGTTTATATTTACCATTTGTATCTGATACAGTTTATAAATGATCTGTTTATATTTAACCTACACTGTGATAATAAAGTACCGGAGACTGTTGTCCATGCTATACATGTACTTGTGTTTTATTATACCCCCGCTTCGAAGAAGAGGGGGGTATACTGTTTTACCCTTGTCCGTGCGTGCGTCCGTCCGTCCGTCCGTCCGTCCGTTACAAAATTTCTGTCGCAGTTTTCTCAGCAACTATAACATGTAGCAGCCTGATATTTTGCATATTGCTTTATCCTATAGTCCCATGCGGTGTAAAACAATTTCATGCTCCTTGCTCATCTACTTCCTGTTTGCCGCATATTTTTAGATTTTGTTACTATGAAGGTGCATTACATCAACCAAAAGGCATGTTAATTTTCCGTCGCAGTTTTCTAAGCAACTATAACATGCAGCAGCCTGATATTATGCATATTGCTTTATCCTATAGTCCCATATGGTGTAAAGCAATTTCATGCTCCTTGCTCATCTACTTCCTGTTTGCCGAATATTTTAGGTTTTGTTACTATAAAAGTGCATTACATCAACCAAAGGGCATGTTAATTTTCCGTCACAGTTTTCTAAGCAACTATAACATTCAGCAGCCTGATATTTTGCATAATGCTTTATCCTATAGTCCCATGCGGTGTAAAGCAATTTCATGCTCCTTGCTGATCTACTTCCTGTTTGCTGCATATTTTTAGATTTTGTTACTATGAAGGTGCATTACATCAACCAAAAGGCATGTTAATTTTCCGTCGCAGTTTTCTAAGCAACTATAACATGCAGCAGCCTGATATTATGCATAATGCTTTATCCTATAGTCCCATATGGTGTAAAGCGATTTTATGCTCCTTGCTCACCTACTTCCTGTTCGACGAATACTTAGATTTTTACACATAGTTGACATACATGCACAATTTCCGTTGCAGTTTTCTAAGCAACTATAACATGCAGCAGCCTGATATTTTGCATAATGCTTTATCCTATAGTTCCTAATGGTGTAAAGCGATTTTATGCTCCTTGCTCATCTACTTCCTGTTTACCTAATACTTAGATTTGTGCACATAGTTGACATACATGCACAATTTGTGTCGCAGTTTTCTAAGCAACTATAACATGCAGCAGCCTGATATTTTGCATAATTCTTTATCCTTTAGTCCCATATGGTGTAAAGCGATTTTATGCTCCTTGCTCATCTACTTTCTGTTTACCGAATACTTAGATTTGTGCACATAGTTGACATACATGCACAATTTCCGTTGTAGTTTTCTAAGCAACTGAAACATGCAGCAGCCTGATATTTTGCTTATTGGTCCCATATGGTGTAAAGTGATTTTATGCTCCTTGCTCATCTACTTCCTGTTTACCGAATACTTAGATTTGTGCACATACTTTACATACATGCACAATTTCCGTCGCAGTTTTCTAACCAACTATAACATGCAGCAGCCTGATATTTTGCATAATGCTTTATCCTATAGTCCCATATGGTGTAAAGCGATTTTATGCTCCTTGCTCATCTACTTCCTGTTTACCGAATACTTAGATTTGTGCACATACTTGACATACATGCACAATTTCCGTTGTAGTTTTCTTAGCAACTGAAACATGCAGCAGCCTGATATTTTGCTTATTGCTTTATCATATATTCCCATATGGTGTAAAGCGATTTAATGCTCCTTGCTCACCTACTTCCTGTTTACCGAATACTTAGATTTTTATATATAGATGACATACATGCACAATTTGTGTCGCATTTTAAAAAGATGCGAACATTATTTCTGTATACTCTGACAAAGCCATATTGCGGGGGTATTAATCACCTTCAGTGATAGCTCTTGTTCTCTGAGTGCCCAAAGTGGAGTGTATTCTCCAAGAGTTGTACCCAACTCAGTTCCATGCTGATTTTCTTTTAAGGCTGGGAACAATCTGTGCAATCTAACCAGGATCTACACTGGTTGCTTTAAGATCCATTAGGTTATTTCTGACCAAGAAGGGATATGTGTAGATGCACATCAGTTATCATGGATGTGCTAACTGATCTGGGTCTACAGTGTTTTCCTAATGTGATAAAAGTCCCTAGAGCTAGAGTAAAGGAGCAGGTTCACGAAGGCCTAATATTGGCCTAAAAATATTAAAAATTTTAAGCTTTGTTACATATCACTAATTTTAATGCCTTTGAATACATAAATTGTTGTATTTTCGATATCTTATAGTTTAATATCAAACACTGTTAATGCAGCTGGATAACGGGTCTTCAAAATTGCTTAAAATGAGAAAAATATGTATAAATTAATTTTTTTTTCCATTTTCAGAGCAGATTTCAAAGGATTTCAATATGGGCACACTTCTCGACCAAAACCAAATTTTGACCATGAATTTAGCATGTGTTACTACAAATAAAATTCATTAAATTATTTTGGTCGAGGCCTGTGCCCAATATGAAAATCACCAAAATATGTTGAAAATTTAACAGAAATATGCATATTTTGCAACATTTTTATATTTTAGAACACATTTGACACCTTAATATTTCATTTTGGTTAATAAGTTTGTCTTCCTTTACAATCTGTCCAAGTAAACAACCATTATAGATTATAAAAAAGCTAACCTTCTGCGATGTAAATGCCATTTGAAATTTTTAGATATTTTAGGCCACTTTTGAGCCTTCGTGAATCTACCCCTTTAGAGAAAAAGTCAATAATCTTGTCATACAGTCTTGAAAGAAAGTAAGAACAGACAGTGGTTCAACATTAAGTTCTCTTTTTGAAATTTACTACAACTGTACAATTGATTGTTACTTTTGAAATATAATAACCAGGTTTAAACAAACATTGAGGCGACAAAATATTCAAAACTTGGTTAAAGTTTTCATTTTGCCTTTGATTAAAGAATAAGTTTTGATGGAGGGGAGGTTAAGTAAACTATTGGATTTCAATGGGTTTTTTTTCCTTGAAGCCGCCATTAATGGATTTCCTGGACAAGTTTGATTTATTTCCAAGGAAAGGAAGGCAAACTTTGTTTAATTCTTTTTCTCGTGTGCCTCAAAATGAAAGTAATGTGTCAAAGCAAAAATTGATGCAGCAAAAATGCCTTGGTACATAAACTTTCCTATTTATCATTTTCATATAACATGGTTCCACTTACATTTTAAGGCATAAAATTCAATCCAAGTGCGAAATTTGTGGGAGTCAAATTCTTACAAAATAAACTGCTTCTACAGTATCGCTGTAATTTGGCAGGTTACTATCAGAATTTATTTTTGGATAAATTGTCAACTTTGTGTAATAAACAGTATATCTCCTTCATATTTTGATATTACGTATATGCTTTTTGCACTTACTATTTAAATTTTAATAAATTTATGGGATGGCAATTCATCTGAAAACAAAGGAACTGTTAACAAAGACACATACTTGTATATACAGTTATTATGTATATGAATTAACTGATACATGTATTTAGATCATGAACAATAAGTAAAAGATAGAATTTAAACATTAAAGGTTCACCATGAAATATCATTTTTTAAATCTTTACAATTTACTTAATATATAGTTTGATTGCATGTGGGAACAGTGTAGATCCAGATCAGCTGGCACATCTGAGCTGTCTGATCAGGATCTACACTGTTTCCTTAGTGATTCATTAGATTATTTTTTTACTAAAAAGCAAACAGTGTAGATCCAGATCAGATTGCACAATGTGCCAGCTAATCTTTATCTACACTGTTTGCACATGCAATAAAATGCTGTATACGGAGTAAATTGTTAATTATAATTTGGGTTGTCTAGTTCTGTAGTAATGGCATTGTGCATTTCTTTGGAGATCGGTTAGATGAATCTGTGACCGATGGTCGGGCGGCCTAGCATGGATGTTGGGTTGTTGGGGGGATTAGCTGATGTGCCAGCTCCAACCCGGTGGTGTACAGTCACCAGTTCACATATATAGTAGCTGGTTCATTTCAGCTTAAGTCCATTTTACTATATAAACAAAGTCCAGTTGTAGATTTCTTCTGTTTATTGTTGTAGTATTGGAATTGTTCAAAATGTTTAAGTAAAGTAAATGACACAGTTCAAATCACTGACAAAATTTGACAAACACATTACTTTAACTAAGCCTAATCAAAGTAACTTTGACAACTATAATAAAGATAAAAGTGTCAAACTGAGAAATAAGGGAATCTTATCAATATGGCTTGAAGCTGTAAAATTATTTATCTGTAAACCAAATCTTAAAGTAAATGATGCAATTTCTTTGACTGAAAATTCTATATTAAATAATTATTCAAAATATTAATAAAAGTATTATTATGTAATAAAAGCATTTTGCCTTTATGATTACTCTGTTACAAATCTCTGAAAGTTAAATACCATGTATCAGACGGAACAATCATCTATAATAAATCCTTAAGTCCTTTCCATCTGATAAGAATCTACACTGTTCACATCTTTGTTCATGAAGTCATTACTGAACAAGTACCAGATAGTGTAGACCGTGATCAGAAGGCTTGTATGAAAGGTTTATGTATATGTAATGATATGTAAATTTATTTTGTATATGTAATGATACGTAAATTTATTTTGTATATGTAATGATACGTAAATTTATTTTGTATATGTAATGATACGTAAATTTATTTTGTATATATAATGATACGTAAATTTGTATATGTAATGATACGTAAATTTATTTTGTATATGTAATGATACATAAATTTATTTTGTATATGTAATGATACGTAAATTTATTTTGTATATGTAATGATACGTAAATTTATTTTGTATATGTAATGATACGTAAATTTATTTTGTATATGTAATGATACGTAAATTTATTTTGTATATGTAATGATACGTAAATTTATTTTGTATATGTAATGATACGTAAATTTATTTTGTATATGTAATGATACGTAAATTTATTTTGTATATGTAATGATACATAAATTTATTTTGTATATGTAATGATTCATAAATTTATTTTGTATATGTAATGATACATACATTTATTTTGTATATGTAATGATACATACATTTATTTGTATAAAAGAGAATTTTTAAATAGAATTTAGGTTATGCAACTGCTTTTGAAGCATTTTAATTATATATGAGTTATAGAAACAAATTGGTCAGAACAGTTTCAACAGATGGCACGGATGTGCGGCTGATCTGGATCTACAGTGGGCACCCAAATGATTACATACCTATCCATTGAGTAAATGGTTATAGGGTTGCATCTACAATTGTAGATTTTATTTGTGTTAGTGCCTTTAAATATTTGTATTACATTTATTTCTATATATTTTTGAATGCTCTTTAAGATAGTTTAAAACAAAGCTATAAACAAAATATAGATTTTTATCAATAAGATTTATTTAAGCAGTACCATTAACCAGTCAGTTAAACACAGTTTCAGGTAGGTAATTTATCACACCAGCCTGGTTTGATCAGGCTAAGGTTAGGCTATGGACTTTGATGTAAAATGTTTGGGATCTTTAATGTCTGCAAGGGTATCTTCCATTTATCACTGTACACCTGAGGTAACAGATTTTTTTTTATTCTAACCAAACTTTTAATAAAAGATACATTTTCTCAACCCTTTACGAAAATATACAGGTTTTATCTGATGTGCCAACAGTGTAGATCCAGATCAGCTGGCACATTTGTGCTGTTTGATCAGGATCAGCACTGTTTGCTTCTTAGTCAGAAACTAATTAATCAAAAATCAAACAGTGCTGATCCAGATCAGATGGCACAGATGTGCTTGCTGATCTGGCTCTACACTGTTTGCCCATTGAAAACAGCCATATCTCATGGAGTAAGGGTTAATTGTCTTTGATTGAACTAAACCATAATAGACTATTAGAGAGCATTTCAATAAACAACCATATTGCTTCTGTGACTCTCAAATTATGGGCCTTTAACTGCAAATATTCATCAAATAAGCAGTGTTGGCTTTCTAATTTAAAATACCTTTACTTTATATTCATTATACTTGGTTACAATATTATTGAGAATAATATCTCATCCAAATTCGATAACTATCCAGGTTTATGCAGTGATCCTTGAGGTATGGCCCTTAATTTAAAATATTTGACATGATTAGCAAGTGCCCACTCTCTGTCTTGGAAAGCATTTATCTGAACTATTCACTTAACTTGGTCGAAATGTTTATACTCTTAAGGTCGAGGGTAAGTAAGGTTATCAGCCACATTGCTTTGGTCACTCTAAGTTGTGGCCCTTTAATTTGAAAATCTTATCCAAATTGCTAATATCCACTCTATGTGTGCATAATTATGTGGCAGTTTGGCTGTATTTAATTATTAGATCTTTTCAATTAAAATGACCCCTTTTTAATAATAATACTTTTGTTCTTCTGTTAAATAACCTCATAAAATTTGAAGGTGCATTGTTTGAACAGAAAATATTTATTGAAATTAATTAAGAATTAGTTAGCAACTTAAAATGGTCTTATAACAATCAATACTGTTATTGTTATTGCATCAAACTTTGTATTATTAAAAAAATTTTCTTTTAAACAGCAATGTCTGATAACAAGGTAGGAGTTCAGCCCCCACCACCATATGGGTACCAGCAACCTGGTTACCAGCCTTACCCGCCTGGAGGTTACCCTCCCGGGTACCAACCTATGGGTAACCAACCATCTACTGTTTTTGTGGTACAACAGTCCCAAAGTGTGAGTAGAACAGCATTACCTGGAGCATGCAGACATTGTGGGGTAGGCTTATTCTCTTTAATTATATGCTATCATACATCTAGCTCCAAAGTCAGGGTTGCACGCAAAACTGTCTTGACTCCTTTACGTCAATGTAGTTATGACAGGCTTGCATGTAGCCATCAAAATTTGATGCCATTTCATCAGTTAAAATGGATAGTGTCTCAAAGATAAAGCTCTATGTATTGTTAGTAATTTCTTAACCCCTTATACTCAATAAATGCCTTCTTATACAGGTAACTAGTGTATATCCAGGTTAGCCACGACTAGCCTGCCATCTGATCTGGATCTGCACTGATCGTATCTTGATCAGAAATGACCTAATGAATCTAACAGTGCAGATCCTGATCAGATTGTACAGATGTGCCAGCTAATCTGGATCTACACTGTTTGCCCATGCCATGCTTAGTATATGGAGGAAAGGGTTATATCTGTATTAATACAAATCTAGGGCTGCATGTTCAGTATAGAACTTTATGAAAGACTTGCATGTAACAATCGAAATAAAATAGACAGTGGCTCAATGATAAATCTTAGTTGCAGAGTAGTCGTTCCTAACACTCACTTTTAATGTAGTGAGGTGATGGTGTAAGAGAAATACTAAGTATTTTTTGCGAATAAAACACAATCAACTTGTTGTTTTTGTATTTTTTCAGATTGGTTTCCCTAAATCGAATTTTACGTTGCTTGGGATACTTATAGCCTTGTTGTTCTTCCCACTTGGTATTATATGTTGTTTGATGACCATGGAAACTAGATGTTCGCACTGCGGGGCACTACTTTCGTAATGGATTGCACATGGCACTACTTTCTTTATAAATGACACCGGAAACTACGTTCTTAATTGATGACATGTAGCACTACTTTCGTAATGGATGACACAGGGCACTACTTTCTTAATAGATGACACAGGGAACTACTTTCTTAATGGATCACTCGGGGATCTACTTTCTTAATGGATGACACAGGGAACAACTTTCTTAATGAATGACACAGGGAACTACTTTCTTAATGGATGACGCATGTCACAACGGTCGTAATGGATGACACAAGGAACTTATTTCTTAATGAATGGCGCATGGCACTACTATCGTTATGGATGTCATTTGCCATACATGAGATAACTAACAAAATACCAAAACTGGAAGAAACAAATCCCTAAAAACTTTGTTTGACATAATAAGTAAAATCACTCTACTGTTACCTCTTTATGTTCTACTGGGACAATATCTAAGCAATTACAGTACTGTAATATCATTTTATTTGGCTCATCTTTAATAGGTTTTATTTTTTATGCATTTTACTCTCATAAAGTCATATTCAATCATACAACAGAAGTTTACGAATGTTATAAATAAATTGCATGAATAAATCCCATTTATAAATTATAAAACACTAATTTGGGGCTTCCGAAGGACATGGTTTATTCCATGGTTAGGCCTTTTGTTACATGGGTGACCAGGGTAGATCCATGCATGCTTGCCTTTTGATCTTGATCTACACTGTTTGCTTCTTGGTCAGATATAACATTATAGGAATAACCATGCCGTAATTTTGAAGTCTTAAATCATTTTAACGGCTCAGGCTGCGCCTTCGCCGTTAAAAATATTTGCGACCATTAAAATCTGTGTATACCGTCGCAAACTTCAAAATTACGGCATGGTTATTCCTATTCTAACGCTCTTCCATACTACCCTCAATCGGGCCTCATTCCATACGTTAAACGGGTACCATGTTCTATTTATCCGTATAGTAAACAACGGTACGGTATTACCCAAGGGAACCCGATTATCCATACGTCGGTGAGATTACCGACAGTAAACAAGTTAAATAAATCACAAATAGAGGTCAAAACTTCAACATTTTTTTATTACATCGACGTTTCGGCCATAATGCCTTCTTCAGGATTGTTTGTCATAACAGGAAATGACGTCAACGTCAAACGACAGTAAACAAGGAATTTTACGGTCTCAAATTTTCGCCATCTGACCAATCAGATTGCTCGAAATTTATTTAGTGCGTTAGAATATGAATTTAATAGCTTACAATAGATAATGATCAAATGTCATGGATTTACTGGATGAATTGGATCTACACTGTTCGCACATGAAATATGGGCCAGTGACAGAAATTCATATAAGTGTCTAGGCCGCCTAGCCTCGGGTTCAGCGAAACACGATATGTACCCGTATATATGTATCGTAGTCAACTAATTGAATGTACGGAGAGACATTTTAAAGCCGCCACAAGGCACAAACAGCTCTACAGAAACTGTGATATTCAAATAGATGACAAAGGAACTTTGAAAGCCACCTAACAGAACGAATACTGAAAATATTGCTGGCTCGGTTTTATTGAGCCTGTTTATGGGCTGTAATGGAAATGCTTATAATTAGTTACCTTCCACCCAGCCTAGCCCCAGGCATAGCGCAACTCTATAATAATGGTGAAACATCATTTGGGTTCATTTTAATTTAGCTTTAGTTAAACAAAATGTTGTGTTAAGTTGCGGTATACTTTAATAAATTCTAAGCATGAAGTAAAATAAAGTGAAGTTGATTATAGTGCTGTGAAGCCAGATTTGTTTGTTCTTCAAGAACGAAGTATTGATAAAACTGAATCTGTTAGCCTCATTTTCAGTATTTAAGACAGCGTAATTATGACTGGCTGTTCCATTTGTATTGCTGTTTTTCACTGTTTTCTTTTACGATTTGTTTTCTCATTTCCTGATTTGGTACACTGATGACAAAAACAGGTTTCTTTCCTATGACTGGCTTTGAGTTACAATCCTGTCCTCTAATTAGCTGTGTGTTAGAATCCTGTCCTCTGATTGGCTGTGTGTTTGAATCCAGTCCTCTGATTCGCCGTGTGTGCAAATTATGTGCTCTGATTGGCTGTGTGTTTGAATCCTGTCCTCTGATTAGTTGTGTGTTAGAATCCTGTCCTCTGATTGGCATTGTGTTAGAATCCTGTCCTCTGATTGGCTGCATGTTAGAATCATGTCCTCTGATTGGCTTTGTGTTAGAATCCTGTCCTCTGATTGGCTGCATGTTAGAATCATGTCCTTTGATTTGCTTTGTGTTAGAATTTTGTCCTCTGATTGGCTGTGTGTTAGAATCTTCTCCTCTAATTGGCTGTGCGTTAGAATCCTGTACTATGATTGGATGTGTGTTAAAATCATGATGTGTGAAATCATCTCCCAATGGCTCAAAGTAAACCGGTATTTGGAGCCCGGTATATGAATGAGAATCTCTGGCATTTGCCAGGGCGAGGTATCTTGCTGGATTGGATTCAACACCATGGGCTGTTGGGACTGTTCTATTGTTTACAGTTCTCTGTCCTGTGATTGGCTGTGTGTTAGAACCATGTCCTCGGATTGGCTGTGTGTTAGAATCCTGATGTGTAAAATCATCTTCTAATGGTTCAAAGTAAACAGGTATTTGGAGCCCGGTATAAGAATGACGATCCCTGGCATTTGTCAGGGCGAGGTATCTTACTGGGTTGGATTCAACAACATTGGCTGTTGGGACTGTTCTATCGGTTTCAATCATTGACACTTGAACTGGTAATGTTTCAGCTGCTGCCTGAAATAAAATTGTGAAAACATGCATATCAGAAATAGCCACACATCACGTGTTGAGTTTATGGGTGGGTTGGCGTAATTTCACCAAAACAACTTGTACTTGATAGTTCATATGACAAACTGTTGGAGCAAGTTTGAGGTTGTCTTGGTGAAATAAGTCCAACCCACCCATCAGCTCAACAATGTTGCATACAAAAATTCAAACATATAAATCTAAGAAGCTAATAGCATTGAAAAGCCAAAGGGACGGGTACTCAATGATCTTACGGAGACCAGAGAACCTAAATCAGCAAGAACACGATGGCAGGCATAAAAGAAAGGAATCGAGCATCTAGGTTCTTTTAACATGAGCTGTCGGAGGAGACAGCGCGCTCGACTATTCGAATCATTTGAAACAAATGCAATATGAAGATTAAAACAATAACAACTAAGGCCATACATTCATGTGCAATCAGGAAAAATATTAACAAGTGAATGGTAAGGGAGAAATTCATTTCAAATAACAGAAATAATTCCTTAATGCACCATAAATATTAAACTAAATAGGGGAATAACTATGAAATATTTCTGGATTTGTTAGAAAACTTGTTAGTAATTTTTTATTAGAGACATTTACTTTTAGTTCAATATCAATCACTTCAGTAATGTTACAGAAAAAGAACTGAAATGAAAATATAATAGAAGTTTGAAGTTGATAGCTTAAGTATTAGCAAAATAATCGATGACGTGCACTTAAGTGAAAAAATAAGTGAAAAAAGGAACAGTGGAAAAAGGGGCATAACTTGTAGAGTAATTGTATTACAGTTATGGGTCTTGTTGGTAATGATGTAGATTTTGATGGTGAAAAAATATTCAAAGTTTCAATAAAATATCGAATAGTCGAGGTAAAAACTAAATGCAAAAGGGGCATAACTTACAGAAATATTTCCAATAGAGTAATGGATCTTGTTGATAATGATTTAGAAACTGATGGCAAATATATATTCCAAGTTTCAAAGTAATATCTCCTGTTGTTTCAAAATTATGAGACAATTGCATAAGTTAAAAAGGGACATAACTTGAAAAATATTGGTAGCAGAGTTATGGGTGTTGTTGAAAATGACCTAGATTTTGATGGTGAATATATTTTTCAGGTTTCAAGGTGATAGGTCAAGAAGTTTTAAAGTTAAGGGACAAGTGTATATTTTGCTTAACTCAAAATTTAAGTGAAAAAGGGGCATAATTTGAAAAATATTGGAAGCAGGCTTATGGGTCTTGTTGGTTATGATGTAGAGTTTGATGGTGAAAATATATTTCAAGTTTCAAGACAATATCTCAAGTAGTTTTAATGATATGGGCAAAATGCATATTTTGCTAAACACAAACTATAAAAAAGGGGCATAACTTGAAATATATTGACAGCAGAGTTAAGGATCTTGTTGGTAATGATGTAGAATTTGATGGTGAATATATATTCCAAGTTTCAAGTTGATATCTCCAGTTGTTTTTAAGTTATGGACCAAAGTGCATATTTTCCTTTAAGCAAAATTAAAGTGAAAAAGGGGCATAAGTTGAAAAATATTGGAAGCAGGGTAATGGGTCTTGTTGTTAATGATGTAGATTTTGATGATGAAATATATTTCAAGTTTCAATGCAATATCTCAAGTAGTTTTAAAGTTATGGGCAAAATGCATATTGAGCTTAACACAAAATATAAGAAAAAGGGGGCATAACTTGAAATATATTGAAAGCAGAGTTATGGGTCTTGTTGGTAATGATGTAGAATTTGATGGTGAATATATATTCCAAGTTTCAAGTTGATGTCTCAAGTAGTTTATAAGTTATGGACCAAAGTGCATATTTTCCTTTAAGCAAAATTTAAGTGAAAAGGGGGCATAACTTGAAAAATATTTGTAGCAGAGTTATGGGTGTTGTTGGAAATGATGTAGAATTTGATGATGAATATATATTCCAAGTTTCAAGTTGATATCATAAGTAGTTTTCAAGTTATGGACCAAAGTGCTTTTTTTTTGTTTAACGGACGCCGACGCCGACACCGGGACGAGTAGGATAGCTCCCCTATTCTTCGAATAGTCGAGCTAAAAACGATTTTCCTATAAACCTTCATAAATTCTTTAACTCCTGCCACCGTCGTGCAACTGAAGTGTTTGCTTTATTAAGTTGTAGTTCATTAGGATAAAATTTATTTATTTGGAAAATGGTTATTATCTATATTCAACTAATCATCAAGGTACCTCGAGATATTGTTAAAGGCTGTTATAATGTTATCCTGGTCTTCAGTGGAATGATATAACATAAAATCTCTTTCATAACAGTATAAAAACAGATCGACAACAAGGGGTGCACAATTAGTACCCATTGAAATCCCTATAACTCGTTTATAAATAGAGGTACCAAATCTCATATAAGTATTATCCAATAAAAATGTGAGCGCCTCGATGAGGTCTTGAGAGGTCCATAAGGTATAGTTATCATCAGAACCATCTGTAAAAATGCTCTATGTTATGGAAGCATATTTGCGCCACAACTTAACCATATAAATTAACGTGAAAAGAATGGAGGTTTTCGCAAAAAAAAAATTTTTTCGCGAAAACAGATAAATTACACACAAAAGAAATTTACACGAATATATTCCTGATAATGCTCTAAATTGCCATATCATAAAGATATAGTATCCATGAAAATAATGGAGGATTTCACGAAAACAGATAACTTTTTTTCGCGAAAACATCTATAATTTTCACGTTATATTATGTGGTTAAGTTGTGGCACAAATATGCTTCCATTATTTTTAGATAACCGGCATCTTTCGTGAAATTGTTACGCTTTCATTAAAAGTTATCTGATTTCGTGAAATCTTCCATTATTTTCATGCAAAAATATCTTTCGTGAAATTTTTAAAGTTTCGTGAAAAGTTATGTGTTTTCGTGAAATCCTCCATTATTTACATGAAAATATCTTTATGTTGTGGCAGTTTAGAGCACTAACAGAAATAAATTCGTGTTAACATAATTTTTTTTAATCGTGAAAATATGGATGTTTTCGCGAAAAAAAAACTTTTTTTTGCGAAATCCTCCATTATTTTCACGTTATTTTATTTTGTTAAGTTGTGGCACAAATATGCTTCCATACTATGTACATTACAAGCAATAAAGGTTTTATTTTCTCTAGCAAACGTTGAATATGGTGTAGAAATATTAAATGTATTAATTGTAGATTGCTCTGATAAAATTTGCATGTGACTCAGTCCATGACCACTTGAGGAAAGGGAGAGGGGGCAAGAGTCTACTTCTACAGTTTTCAAGATAATTAAATAAATTTTTCAGCTGATACAGTGAAACATTTTATGTGGCTAAGTTCATTATCACATTATCTGTTGGATTGGGACAGGGCTACTTCTTTCATTTTTAGTATCTTGATATTTAACTTTTAAAAAAGGTGAAATACGCGTATCAGGCATTGGCACGCCCGGAAGACGCAGCCTCCCGAAAAAAACGTAACAAGGGAAAGATCACTCTCTTACACTATCGGCTCATTACATTCACCTCTGTTATAGGCTGGGACTACTTTCAACTACGTTTACTTTGGCGCAACAAAATAGTTCACCAACTACTTTTAAAATAACTAGGGTTTCTTGGGTTTTAATGAAAGGTAGTGAAGATTTCTGTCATTTGTTATACCACAAGCTTTCAAATTCATAATTATGACTGTATACAACGAAGCTTATTAGTTTGGTCAAAAATCTTGACATTGAGCCTTTCGCAGAGATGTAAAGTGAGTGTAAGGAACGACAACTCTGCGTAGGAGATTGGGGAAAGATAGCATGGTTTATAGGTAACCGCCTTGTAGAAGTCAGTAGCAAAGATGTTTGGCATTAAGTTTTCCCGGTTTAATTACAGATGAATGTCATTTGAGGCACGTCACGGGAAAAGGTACCTTCGGTCAATTTTAGTGATATTTTAGTTTTTACTAAATTTACAGAGAACTTACAACTACAAATCAATTTTTATATATAAAATGTGATTTTTGTTAAAAATGTTGACACTAAAATGGTATTTCTACCGCGAAATGCATAATAAATAATGCCGTCTGCTCAACTTTATGACGTCATTTCAAAGATTGACGTCAACTGTCCGAAGGTACCTTTTCCCGCGACGCACCCCATTTAATTATTGTTTTTTTTAATGTAATAAAAAGAATCTGACACTTGTCGTCATGTAAAACACAACGAAATATATAAATCGTTCAGGTTCTTTAATAAGCTCGCAATTTTCTTTAAACTTGTATTAAGTGACTTGTGTCAGATCATTTTTATCATACACTGCTGTTTTGCGGGAATTAAATGAACTTGAGCAGTGTAAAACAGCCATCGTTGGCTTGAGCATGAACAAGAAAATTCCAAGAAAATATAAGTGATACCCGAGTAGCTTATAGTGACGACCCTGATCGGACTTCTCAGATGTGAAGCCACTCTCTTACACTATCGGCTCATTACATTCACCTCTGTTATAGGCTGGGACTACTTTCAACTACTTTTAATTTAACTCAAAGAAATAGTTCACTAATAACATTTACAATAGCTTGTGTTCCTTCGGTTTTAATGAAAGATAGTGAAGATTTCTGTCATTTGTTTTATCTCAAGCTTTCAAATTCATAAATATAACTGTATAAAATAAGGCTGTCGAGTTTGGTCCAAAAATCTTGACATTGAGCCTTTTGCAGAGATGTAAAGTGAGTGTAAGGAACAACAACTCTGCGAAGGAGATTGATGTGAAGGCTAATCTGGGTATACGCTGGTCGCAAATGCTGTGTTAAGCAGCGATTAAAACAGGGTCCCTATAAGTAGTATTATTCGGAACCTCTTTTATGATAAAAGAGACTTACAGGTTGTGGACCCTGATCCCTTGCTAAGTTATTTATTGTCTCTCTGTCTCTACTTCCCATTTTGGTTATCCTAAAATGTGAAAGAAAACCATAACATCATAAAGATCAAGACATAAGTTCCTTATGATATATTTTTATGTTGTTTTTTAATTTTGTTCTCTTTGATATCACCCGGGCATAAAATACCTCAATAATATATTTGGCACGTCAGGGGAAACGGTATCTTCGGGCATCTGACCTCAATTCTCGAAATGACGTCATAAAGTTAAACATACGCTATTGCTTATTGTGCCTTTCGTGTTAAAAATAGCAATATGTTGTCCAAATGTGTTAAAAAGTCTACAATTATTTATGAGAAAATAATAGTTAATTGTTAGTTAATTCTTTCTAAAAATAGTAACAGCTAAAATGTCAACAAATATGACCGTAGACACCTTAATCAGTGGCGTAGGCCTACCCCAAATCAGAATATAAACTGAAATTTGCACCATAGACTATTAACCAAATGTACTTAAAAAAGTTAAGGGACACTGGTGGATGTAAAAAGTAGTCACAACAGCCCCTGTCACAATACCAAGAAACAATAGACCTACCTTTGTATGGAAGGTACACAGAGGCAAATGATGGTTGTCACAACAGCCCCTATCACAATATCAAGGAAGAATTGACCTACCTTTGTAAAGAAGGTAGACAGAAGCATTATTATGATGGTTGTCACAACATTCCCTGTCAAAATACCAACGAACAAAAGATCTACCTTTGTAAAGAAGGCACACACAAGCATATAATGGTGGTCACAACAGCCCCTATCACAATACCAAGGAAGAATAGACCTTCCTTTGTATGGAAGGTACACAGAGGCATATGATGGTTGTCACAACAGCCCCTGTCACAATACCAAGGAAGAATAGACCTGCCTTTGTATGGAAGGCACACATAAGCATATGATGGTGGTGCCAACAGCCCCTGTCACAATACCAAGGAAGAATAGACCTTCCTTTGTATGGAAGGTACACAGAGGCATATGATGGTTGTCACAACAGCCCCTGTCACAATACCAAGGAAGAATAGACCTTCCAAGGCGCACAGAAGCATATGATGGTGGAACCAACACCCCCTGTCACAATAACCGATGAACAATAGACCTACCTTTGTAATGAAGGCACACAAAAGCATATGATGGTGGTCCCAACAGTACCTATGACAATAGACATACCTCTGTAAAGAAGGCACACAGAAGCATATGATAGTGCTCACAATAGCTCCTATCAGAATACCAAGGAAAAAAAGACCTATCGCTAGGCTTCTTGAAACCCCTGATTGTGCATCTTTCTCCCGACAGACATTTGTTTTACAGTTTTTACCTGCAATGAATTAATTATGTAAAAGTAGGTATTTTAACGAATTGTGATAAATGTGGTTAGAAATGAATATGGGCTGTCGCTGTATGGTACGAATTTGCTTCCCAATATGAGAAATACCATTTGAAATTCACATTTATAAGCGCTATTTGTGCTATCTGTCAGCATAGAAAGTCTTCCCGTACATATAGTCAGTTGTGTTATCAGTAAATTATTGGTTACCGATGTCATTTTATGAAGACTGTGTTTATCTGGGTTATGCCCGCAACCTTTTTTGAGGGTTGTCCTGGAAGCTCAATCGGTAGCGTAATCGGATTAACCGTAGATGGCTGTATGGGGTGGCATTTTATGACCGCGACACTGCATACATAATCGGATTAACCGTAGATAGCTGTATGGGGTGGCATTTTATGACCGCGACACTAAATACATAATCGGATTAACCGTTGATGGCTGTACAGGGAGACTTTTTACGACCGCGACACTGCATAAACATTGCTACTGTGAATAATTATAAGCCCACGTTGGTAATCGAAACCGTAAGGGAAAGGCATAAGAAAAGCCGCATATAAGAGAAGCCAAATTATAGGTGAACAAAGTATAGATGAACAATCAAATTTAGTTTGTTCATAGATTGCAGAATGATCTGTAAAAATGCTAAACACGCAAAAAATAGTTTTTTAAGACTGATTCTTTTTATACAAGGCATCTTGAACCTTGCAAAAACGGAAAATGGAACTTTGAAAGTCGTCGAACACAAATATAACAATATTGCTTGCTCGGTTTGATTGAGCAGTGAACAGTACATTTTCGAATCATCCCAATCGATTGTGTGCATAGGGCGGTGAACACCCATCTGAGAAATGGCTGAAATATTTAAACAGAGGATAATATTAGCAGATCTATTGACAAACATAAGTATCATGCTCGGCGGCCTTCACAGAACTGATAACTACATTGTTTTAATATACGGGGAGAACATGGTGTATTACAACAAAAATGTTGACCTCGGTAAATTACAAACTTTGCCCATTCTAAGTGTATGGAAGAAATAAAACAAAAAAGTGTGCGTTTGTAGGGAATAATACTCGGGGCTCCTGTGTGCAGACGAAAATTCTTCCACTAAACCACCTGGCATGGAGAGATTTCTTTTCAAAGAGCGCAACTGAGATTGGCATGTAATAGGTCGATTAAATTAATCAAAATCTATTTTTAGCATACAATTCTCTTTTAAGCCTTTGGTGTTTTTTGGTACTTTTTTGGCTACATTTATTTTCTCTATTTTCGTACATATCAATGCATATCTCAAAAATTAAATTTCAACTTTTGATTCTCACATATGAGTGCTTCGGCGACATTGAACAGAAAAGCTTGAGATCGCGCTGTTTCTCCGACATGTTCTTTTAACAATAAAATTTCAAAAAAGTTCATTTCATGTAGGCTTGTAATGGTTTAAAATTCACATAAACATTATTTTTAAAATGTGGCGGATGTAAACAGTCTTCCCATATGAGTAAGTCAGTACTATCGGTTTCCGGTGAAACGTAATGACGATTACAATGACAAAGTTATTTTTGCACCATTTTTGGGTGTTGTCCCGGCTAGGTCAATCGATGGTCAATGTAATGGGGATACTGTTAAATCATTTTATTTCGCGTGGCTTTATTTTTCGCGTATTTCGCGCTAATGCAAGAGCGCGAAATACAGCTCAGTTAAACAATTTAGAGTATTTCTTTATAGGAAAATAGTGTTGCGCGAATTCATGCCCCCGCAAATTTGTTATTTTCGGGTTTTGCGCGAAAATTTGTCTCCGCGAAAGTAATTCATACTACAGTCGGCGCTGTCACCGTACGGCTTCGATTCCCAGTGTAGGATGATAATCATTTTAATAGTTTTTAGGTTAATGCGATAGAACTTCCACCCACTAGTTTCACCCTTGCGTTCTTTTGAATAGGAATGTCAAATACATTTCACTATAATTTGATTATGAGGCGGCAGGCATATTTGAACGATTTCCGGCATATTTGACCGTCTGATCAGGATCTGCACCGGTCGCATTTTGGTCAGATACAACCTAATTAATCAAAAACCAAACAAATTAAATCCTGATCAAATGGCATAGACGTGCCGGCTGATCTGGGTTTAAACTGTTTGCCCATGCAATAAAGGTGTATCTATGGAGGAAAGGGTTAAAATTCATGAAAATGGATTTTTGAAATAAATCCGCCGAACTGAAACAAATATGAAAATATTGCTGGCCCAGTTTGATTTAACATGTTCATGGGTTAAATAATGTAAAAGCATATAACTGCCCACGCCGTCTTATACGTATTTTGAAGCGATGGATTTGTATGGGGATGACATTAGGAGAGACCTTTCAAAGTAAATAGCAACTTTATTACAGATTGACCTCACTCTCACAAAATACCGGTAAACAAACAGTACCTGATCCTGAATTTGTATAATCAGCAGTGGGACCAACTGAGCGGGTCTGTTGAGCGGTGGTAAATGTCCTATCATTCTTTGGTTCGCATCGGCGGCAGGGACCTCCGTCCAATCGTCTCTTACATGAGATATGTTGAAGTATGTCGCTGTTAATGGCGCACAGAGGGCCAGATGTTTGACTCAATCTGTTTTGCTGTAAGAGACTTTCACAAAACGCATAGTTGGGTAATGTGTGAAATACTGAAAATAAAATTAAACTTGTGAGAGCATGGAAATCGAACACATCAAATACGATATTTGGTACGATGCCATCGTAAGACGAGGCAACCCTTTCAAGGTATATCCAGGGCCGATTATTAATAAACTGAGATTGGAAACCTGCAGTCTCAAATCTCAAACATCTGGTGCCAAGGTTATAAAGCTGAGATTAGAAACCAGTCTCAAATCTCAAGTATCTGATTGGCTGAAATGGCGACTGGTCGCCATTTCAGCCAATCAGATGCTTGAGTTTAAGACTGGTTTCCATGCTCAGCTTTATAACCTTGCGTACTGATTGCCTGAAACGAAGAAAAATTAGAGAGTTTCCTTTCCAAAAATATCACCATAAACTTATGCTGAGAAATTAGTTTTACATAATTTACATAAACAACAAACATTATTCCTGGAATGGGAAAAATAAACAGCTGTGGATATTAGGATCTTATTAGGACTATATTTACAAGAAATAGATTAATCACAGCTTCAAATGACGGTGAATAAATGGCGGTGAACACTGAACATTTAATACCATATTATGTTAAGCGGTTTGAACCTCGTATAAAATGGGTTTGCCCTTAACGACAAAAAAACTGGGCGGAACCGAACAGAATGGAAGTTTGAATGGAGATGTGATAATAAAAATCCTACATATCGCAGAGAACGCCAAACAAATTTATAAAAGTCGGAAGTATATCTTTGGAGAAAAATATTCAAATCTATACTGGCTGGAAAATTAAAACCACCTATCTTAAATCTTGCCGAGAAAAAAAATTAAAACAGCTATGAACATATCAGTGTCGAGGGCAACGAATTTAAAAGGACGTAACTGATAACAGCACTAATTAAATATTTTAATTAAAAACTAAACTAGGTAAAGACAAATTTGCACAGTTGTTATTTATCTAAATAACATATAGCGATGTTGATGTGCCCGTTTTTTCTGCGGTTCTGTTGTATCCTTGGGTGTTTCTATCAGTAACCCAATCGTTGATTTTCTCTCTTTTAAGAGCCTTATTTAACCTTTTCATTTCATTATTACAATCTGAAGCAAAATTTTCTAGATTTGCTAAAGCAAATTTTTTTTTTAATTATATATTGATTCAGTTGTGTAATAAATTTTTTTGTGATGTGTCAATGTGTGTTTCAAACTGTCGCTGTTTGATAACAGCATGATTGTTTTTATCAAATACATGTATTATATTTTATAATTATAATTAAAAACAAAATCTATTGAAATACTAGGACCAAAGTTAATAAAAAAAAGAGTCAAAATCGATATACGGTACTTACCGAAAACAGCCATTAACAAAAATTCAAAATCTACTGTTTGATGATCCATTTTTTGTTCTGGTATTTCTTGTTTGATTTGATTATTTTGAATCTGGTAATTATCTCATTGTCCTTAATCATCAAATCAATGAGTCAAAATTGAGTGTTTTATATGCATCCTGTTGCATCTTACCACTTGAAGATAGATACATGATATCTTAATTTCATAATAAAAATGAAACACCATTTGATAGGGACTTTAAGTGGTCAACACTTGAAATACAAAATAGATAGGCAAAAAAATAGTATTATTATTTTTCTTCTTCTTCTTTTTCTTCTTCTTCTTCTTCTTCTTCATCATCATCATCATCATCTTCTTCTTCTTCTTCTTCTTCTTCTTCTTCTTCTTCTTATTATTATTATTATATTATTTTAAGTATTATTATTAAAGACTTTTTGTCAAAAAATTTCTTAACCGAGCCTGTTTTAATATTTGTTGTATGCAGTTGCTTACAAAGTTCTTTTTCATCTATTTTATTTAGGGATGGGATCGAATACCAAAATCTCTATTCGAATATTCGCCGGACATATTCGAATATATATTCGAATATATTCGAATATTCGAATTTTATTCGACTTTTACCTGAGTTTAGACAGAATGTTCAGAAACTAAATGTGTCCGAATTTTCTTAATATCCGAAATATGTTACATTTGATAATTGTTATCGTATCAGTATTTGCTGTTCATTCCTGTTAAATATCTTAATATGTACGACTTGAGTAAAGAATCAAAACTAGTATTGTGTGTTGTTATTTACGGATAGAATATTATACTTAAGAATAGACTCTGATGCTGATGTCAGCAGTCCGAGATGCATTCTAAATTTAGATCAGCACGAACGCTTAAGAAGACTGTATTCTATTTTATGGAATGACAAAGCTCAGACGAAAAACCAAATTAAACAGACATTGAAACAATTTTGTCTATATTTCAACACACGTGATTTATAATTTTCATTTACTAATTTTTCCCATAAAAGACAGATGAAAATATCGATAATCTATAACGTGATCGCAAGAAAAACAAACTGTCATCTTGCCAATTAGCACCGCGGGTGACAATAAACAGGCTTTAATCCATCGCCCTAGTAAGCAAGCAGTCCAATAATTAGGGCCTATACAACAACACCTGCTGTGACACTTTGTTTTTATAACAATTAAGTACACCTGCAATTTTGGTTGATGCGACAATTAGGCAGAGAAAAAGATGTTTACCCCCTGCTCAACCTTGAGAACAAAAGATCAATTAATGTTCTTGTAATTTTTTGAAAGGGCTGTATTTACCTTCTTGTAAGTGGTCTATGGGCCTGTATGACGCATTTTAATTACGGACAACCCCAGTATTTTTAATCCAACATTCTTTTTGGATCAGAGCATACTTATATTAAAAATCTCGAATATTCGAATCCTAAAATCTCATTCGAATATTCGTTGTCAAACCGAATATTCGAACATTCGAATATTCGGCCCCATCCCTAATTTTATTATCTCAGTATCTTTGTTTGTTTGTGCCATGTGGCGGCTGTAAAAAGTCGCCCCATAGTATAAGGTCGTCAGTGTTACAACTGACTTCCCTTTAGGAATGTTTTATATAATTGAGATTTCCAAAAATCAGTATTTTATTCAAGTAGCACGTGTGGTTAAAGGCCCTGTCACACTACAGAGCGTTTCCACTGCGTTGCCACGGCGTTGTGTAATTTTCCAGAACGCCGTGAGATCGCAAGAAAAATCTGACTTTTATCCTGAAGATGGAGACTGCACGGCGTCCTCACTGCGACGATGGCGTTGCTTCGGAGTTTACATGGCGATCTATCGCGTTCATACGGAGTTCTTTTTGGCGATTGCCTGCGCTCTTACGGCGTTTCCACTGCGTGCACTGCGCTTTCACGTCGCTCACGCTGCGCTGACGGTATTTTGATGACGTTCTAACGTATAAAACGAAGTGTATCACGAATCTTCATCATTTGCTTGTTAGTTCTTGAGCAGTTTAGACTATGCCTGCAAAAAGACTCTTCTCTTTCGTCGTATTACAATCATATGCATATACAATCATAATCATCTTGGTATGTTTGCTTGACATGCATGTAGGTCAGCAATAGCCCGACTTGCTGCTGTACTTCAGTCATGGTGATATGAATGTTTATTTGCCAATCTTGTACATTATGTTTGTCATACAAACGTCAATGAACGTAGTAGAAGCGCTTTGGGAGCGCAATGATCGCTGTGACAACGCGGTAGAAGCGCATTGTGAGCGCAATGATCGCTGTTACAACGCGGTAGAAGCGCACTGGGAGCGCAATGATTGCTGTGACAACGCGGTAGAAGCGCATTGGGAGCGCATTGATCGCCGTGACAGCTCCGTACAGTCGTTGAAAAAGCGCAGTGAAACAATTAACACTCCGTATAAGCGCCGTAGACGCGCCATAAAGCGCTGTAAAGACGCAGTGACATCTCCGACAACGCCGTGCGATCTCCGTGCAAGCGCCACCGATTACCACAGCGTTCGCACTGCGGAGATCCTGCGGCGTTGTAGGAGACCTTAATGCGATGTTATGGCGACCATACGGCGATCCCACTGCGCTCTTATCAGAACGCCGAGCGATGGCGTTTGTTTTGTGCATGCTCAAAGTGAGCGCCGTGGCTATAGGCGTTCTATGCGATCCCACTGCGTTTACTGGCGATGCCACCGCGTTGCTGCGGCGATGCTTGCGATCGTACTGCGCGCACCTCGGCGTTCTTGAACGCCGTGGGAACGCCGTGAGAACGCGACCCTGGTGTGACAGGGGTTTAACCCTTAACTCATTGGATACGTCTTATTATGACCAGTGTATATCCTGTTGAGCCGGAACATCGGTGCCATCTGATCAGGATCAACAATTCCCGCTTCTCTGTCAGTAATAACCTAAGAAATCGAAAAGCGAACATTGCAAATCATTATTAGATGGCATGGATGTACCTGCTGATCTGGATCTACACTGTTTGTCCATGCGATAAAAGCCCTATCCACTGAGTAGATATACTGAGACTGGTAAAAGTATAGATGTAAACACCGGAAATCTTGTCATGTGATAATATCTAGTAATATAACATATTGACATATTTATTTACAATCAATATATTATGTTTATACTTATATAATGTCATATCCAAAAATTTATGAAATATTTGAAAGATTGATGATATTTTTAAAAGAAAAATTAAAAGAAAAGTTTTGGCCAGGAAGTTAGCAATACGGCAGTTACAACAGTAACAGCAATATTACTGCTGGCAGACAACAGTTAGAGCAGTCACAGCAGTAATACTGCTGGCAGTAATAGCAGTCGCAGAAGTGTAACTTCTGTAACTGCCAGCAGTATCACTGCTGTTATGTAATTACTGCCAGCAGTATCACTGCTGTTACGTAATTACTGCCAGCAGTACTACTGCTGTTACTGCCAGCAGGACTACTGTTGTTACTGCTGTTGCTGCCAGCAAGACTACTGTTGTTACTGCTGTTACTGCCAGCAGGACTACTGTTGTTACTGCTGTTACTGCCAGCAGGACTACTGTTGTTACTGCTGTTACTGCCAGCAGGACTACTGTTGTTACTGCTGTTACTGCCAGCAGGACTACTGTTGTTACTGCTGTTACTGCCAGCAGTAATACTGCTATTACTGCCGTAATGCTTTTTTTCCTGGTCATTATTTATTTTACAATGATGAGTTTTCATGCAGATGTAACAAATATTTTTTTGAGGACTCGGATTACCCCGTTTATTTCCCACTTAAGATTTTACATATAACGTTTGTTACGATTGTTACATGTTGAATAAATATTTGTAATTTCCATCATTGGCTTTGACAGGCATTTTTTTACAATATGCAATTCCCCTCCAGTAAAAAAAAATAAATTATATATTGTTAATTCCTTTTTATAATGAGAACTAACAAAAAACAAATTGTAACAATTTTAAAAATGTTATACTCATTTTCCCTTGCTTTGATGTTGTTTGAAAACTTCATCTTTTCAGATTCATTCCGGATACATTTGAAAAAAAAGTTTATTATAAGTGTTACCAACTTGTTATCTCATCCGTCCTTCAACATCAACTAATGTCATGACTGTTTAATCAATATAGCTTAAACTAGTTACTTTTATACACAGACACAAATTAACAACAATAACTTGGTGTTCCACGAACACACGGGTCAGCGGCTTGCAAAATGATGTAACAAGAGCCTATGTTTTATAATTAAGAATAAAAAGATGTAATTCAAGTAGCGTGGTAATACTAAAATAACTGTTTTAATTAAAATTACTACAAATTTCGATTTCAGTTATATTTTGGCTTGCAACCAAATCATCAAACAGGATGCGCGGCGACTGATATTTTCGTTGAGAGGTACCGCTGAAAGTATAATTGACAGATAATTGTTCAATGTTAATCACGCTTTCAGGTTGCTTTACTTTAAGCCACACCTTTTGTTATTGTTTCAACATCTGCAAAGGGGGTGACCCACAGCCAAAATAAAATGATTGACAGCAAAACCTCATTTGGAAGTAAAATACAGCGTCTTTTGATTGGAGTGGCAGTTCTAACAAATCGTCGCATGACAAAAAAAACGTGGTTGGCGTCTTTTGGAGTGCTGCAGTGCAACAGGTGTTTACCGATGGTGCTTGCTGGTTCAAAATCTTATTGAAATAGAATTTGTTGTATAACTGATTAACTTATTAGGTTGATTTATTGAATAAAAGCATTACAGTTACTTTCGCAGCTGCTTTACATAATAACTACCATGCTTCATGACAGAACAACAAACTTGGACAATTACAAGCCCCATTTAGTTATCATGTTTAAATGGAAACAGAATAAGTTAAAAAAAAACTTATATTTCTGTTCATTTAGTTATCATTCTTGTTGTCAAATATAGCTTTCTTTGTTCAGATAAGATATTCCAGTTATAAGCAAAATGAAGTTTCAGGTAAAAATATAATTATTACAGTGGTATAACTCAAAACAGGTGTAACTTTGTTAATACAGATAACACATATCAAACATTGTATCAAGTGTACCTGCCTTTTCGCTTTAAAATGATGTTAGCTTCTTCTGATGACATCTTTGTGTGTTTTTGAATACAATGTTCATTGTTGAGTTGATGGGTGGCTTGGAGTTTTTTCACGAAGAGAACTTGTAATTGTCTCTTCATACGAGAACCTGTTGGACCAATTGTGAGCTTACCACCCCGGGCAATTAATTACGGATTTTTATGGTGGCCCGGCGGACAAGCTCTTTAAAATTTTACTGGCCCGGCAGATCAAAGCTGGTTTCCCGCGGGCACCGGGCAAAGGATTTGTCGGTCCCTGAACCTAGAACATGGTAAAAACCCCAAGGGCAAATTGTTTTGCCACTGACCGATTCAAGGCGGTTCCCCAAAGGTTCCCTTTTTCGTTAATTGTTTGTAGTACCGTATAATGGGTTATTTTCGCGATCGAAAATTTTCGCGATTTTGTCGTAATTTTAATTTTCGCGGTTGTAATTTTAGCGAAAAGTGCGCTAACAGAAATTAACGCGAATGTTGTTGGGAATTTTTGGCGTTTTTAATTTTAGCGAATTCACGTTGATCGCGAAAATAGCGAAAATATTATGCTCGCGCAAAAAAACCATTATACGGTATATTATTTGTAATTCAGCTTTTTTAAAACCCATGCTCTCTTTTCCTTCTTAAAGTTTGGCTGCTTGGGGAGGCTGTGTATTCTTGGTGTGACGGTTCATATTTCATAATTTTTAAACAGTACAAATGTTGATGCGTCCTATTGGCGATGGTGCATGTATGACACGTGGAACGTGGAACCTTAAGCGCTTGATTTCAACATTTATATCATTCCATTAACAGCGGTATCTAGAGAAAAATATGGGCAGAACTAAACACATTATAACTTGATGCTTTTAAATCCTACGCATAATGAAAGCTACAATGCAAAACTTGAAAGGCAGGAAGTTTAAAATAGATTTGGATATTGAACATAACCAAACACATGAAAATGAAAACTCCAAGGTCAGCAAACACATTAGGATTGATTGAGGTTGTTCATGGGATGCAATGGAAGTGCATCTACTGTCTTCATCTCCTAGCATAATTTAAACACTGAATATCTACATGAGTAAACAGTTCAAACTTTGATCCATCCCAATCGATTGTGTGCATATGACAGTGTAACGAAACCTTTAAACGGTATTTTCAGATCTCTTTTAAACAACAAACAGATAAAACAAATCTCCTTAATGATTAAACTGAAATAAATCCTGCTTAGCATTGTAGAATGCAAAAGCATCAACTAAAAAAGAGAAAGTATGCTGGCTGGGATATTAAAACCACTCATGCAAAAATGGGCGCGATATTGAAAAAAATAATGTTAACAGGATTACTTTTCGCCAACATAACAATTTAAATATGCATATCAGGAATTGACAAACCAAGAAAACGCCGTTTCTCCATGCAGTCTAAAAAGTAGAGAGGAAAACAGACCAGTTTTTTTTGTTTAAAGAAGATCATTAAGACAACATAAACTATTAAGAATGGGAACCAAAGGATTTATCGTCAGTGGCAAAACAATTTGTCACTGGGCGTTAAAACCAGGTTGTATGTGTTTATTCGAATATCAATTTTTCAAATAAGACACCACAAACAAATAACGAAAAAAAAAGAACCCATTAAATGACACATTGAAAATATTGCATAATCGAATTTGTTAGCAGGAACTAAGAATTCAAATTATGGCCATACCAACTGTCCGCTCTTGGACTGGTACACAAAAAACAACATAATAATTATAAAATGTTTGGATTACCTAAGACAGTAAAAAATGCATATCAGTCCACATCCAGAAGACACAGCCTCTCCTCACAGTCAACAACACAGAGAAAAAAGGGGCAATTAGACACAATACACAATCAACAAAAGCGAACAGGAGTGAACCAACAACACAAACAGATCCTCAAATGAACAAAGAAGTACAACTTGTCTTGGTGAATTAGCACCAATCCACCCATGAACTGAACCACGTTGCATGCAAAATCGCACAGACATAAAACTTTAAAAACTAATAGAATTGTCATGCAAAACAGTGAAGGAATGGTAAGCGAATGGCCTTCCCTGTTTCTTGTTATTTAAAAATTTTATTATCAGTTGCCAAACAGATATTAACTAAATCTTAACTAAAACAATTTGCGAAACTAAACTGAGAATAGTTTTGACATAAGAACTTTCGTATGAATTCAGATCAGTAAATTCTAGTCCCAATATCATGAAATGGCAGAAATAATTATATTTTTTTTGTTCATTTATTTTTGTAGAACAGGTCATGATAGAGTTTCAAGATTTAAAATATTAACAGCACCTACTGATTGCATTCTGTGTACTGATATAAGTTATAAATTTATTTTAAAGATAAACGGACAGTTGTTTTGGCTTTTCTTTTCCGGCTTTGTTTGTTGTTGTTTTTTTTTTTGTTTGTTTGTTCCAGCCATGATTTTTTAACAGAAGGCGAACTTTACTTCGTTTGTCTTTAAACTGAAAACACTTTATTGTTAATTCTTTTCAAAACGAACATCATGGTAAAATCTTTCATGTACTTTTTGAGGTCGCAAACATTGCAAATGGTGAAAACTAGCTAAAATTTCAAAAATGAATTTAGGGGGGGGGGGAATACTTATTGCCACCTAGATTATAGTAAAGAAATGTATTTAGCTATGGATGTAGTAAATGTTTGCAAGCTCAATTTAGATAACTCATGTTCTAATTACCAAGCACATACTAAAACAAAAGAAAAACCGTGTGCATGAGAACTCTGAAATTCATGAATAATATACCAAAGCAACTCAAACCTGAAATAGGTATATGTTGGTCTACAATGTTTAGTGCCGATTCGTTAAAATAGTGTTAGGGTTTTCAGAAATTCAAGGAAAACTTACTTTCTGATTCAAAGTGAAAGTGAACAATGGAAGACAACAACCATGAGGAAACTACCGTATACTGGGTTATTTTCGCGATCGAAAATTTTCACGATTTTGTCGTAATTTTAATTTTCGCGGTTGTTATTTTAGAGAATTTGCGCTCACAGAAATTGAATTCTTAGTTGTTGGGAATTTTTAGCGTTTTCATTTTTAGCGAATTCACGTTGGTCGCGAAAATAGCGAAAATATTATGCTTGCGAAAAAAAAACATTATACGGTATGTGGGACCTTAGTTCATCTATCTGATAACCACTTACTCCACAAAAAATGCCTCATGGCGTGGGCAAACAGTGTAGATCCAGATCAGCTGGAACATCCATGACATCTGATCAGGATCTGCACAATTCTCTTTTTGATTTGTTAGGTTATTTCTAACCAAGAAGTGAAGTGTGGAGATCCTGTGCTCTGAATCTACACTGGTCGCACACGGGTAAAATTGTGTATACGTATATGGAGCAAAGGGATAAGCTAAAAAAGGATGTTTCTATGCATAGCATTTATTGTGTCAGATAAATAAGTTCTCAAAAACGGTAACCACGTGAAAAGTGTATGGTGGCATATTTCAGCTATGATACAGCTAGATTGTTTTCGTGATTTGATTGTAAATTTTCCAGGAAATGTTTTTCTTTGTTGTAGATGTATATTTTTCTTGAGAAAGAAAGTTAGCACAAAACTTCGCAATTATGCTTAATAATAGTACCACAAGATGCTTATAGTAGCAATCACAATAATTATTACAATCCATGCCAAGCTGAGTATTTTCTGAAAAAATTATAATTGCAATAATTATTTTGCAAATATGTCGCGATAAAAAATTGTTTTTTTAGGAAACCATTTAAAAAATCAATGGCACCTTTAGGCACTAACACATCTAGAAAATAACTTAAATTATTATTATTTCATGACAGTCATTTTAGAAAACGAAATTTTATCAGAAAATTTTTCCAAGTTATGCTTAAGTTACCATAAAATTCCTTTTAAACACCCCATCCCTAATAAAAGTCCGTCATGTGAGTTTTTAGGCAAAAAAAATCATTTAATCAACATTTATTATCCTACATCCTTCAGATCTTAATAAGAATAAATATAATTATTATAAATAATTAGCGCCCCCCCCCCCACTCACCTTTCAGAAAATGAAACAGCCTAGGGGTGTTTAAAAGTAATTTTACGGTGTCTCCATGCAATAATATGCTACCATAACAGTGCTGTAAGAATTTTATGTCTGAGGCTTCTCCAATACAAAATAGCTGTGATAATTGTCATCAGTTTTGACTGGTTGGTCCGTTAAAGCCAGATTGTTTTGCTTTTCAAGAACAAAGTATTGATGATCTGAGACTGGTCTCTGACTGTTTTGTCTTTCTGTATTTGAACTCTCAGCTTCACTTTCAGTTTTCAAGTTTGAGTATTTATGATTGGCTGCTCCATTTGTATTGCTGTTTTTCATTGGTTTATTTTGAGGGTGTGTCTTCCCAGTTCCTGATATAATGTCATCATTAAATTTTTGGTACACTGGTGATGTAACTGTATTCTTTCCTCTGATTGGCTGAGTGTTAGAATCCTGATATGTGAAACCTTCTCCCATTGGCTCATTGTAAACAGGTGACTGAAGCCCTGAATATGTATGGGAATCTCTGGCATTATTCATGGAGTCGAGGGTATGGTATCTTGCAGGATTGGATTCAGCAACAGGGGCTGTTGGGACTGTTCTATCATTTACAGTCATTGACACTTGAACTGGTAATGTATCGTCAGTTGCCTAAAAAAAAGATTAGATTTTCTTAGAAACATTTCTAAGTGTTATGTGAATAAACTTCATACCTTAAACAAGACGAGTGTTCTTTCAAATTTCAACAGAGGCTCTCTTAACCCATAACATCCATTTACACGCCGTTTTATGCGTGTGCAACCAGTGTAGATCCAGGTCAGCTGGCACATGTTCTATCTACGCTGTTCACCCATGCCATATTAGAGGAGTTGTATGGAGGATAGGGTTAACCCTTTCCTCCATATATATGCATTTTTACGCATTTATCCATGGAGGAAAGGGTTAATAATAATTTTCCTGCCTATATTTAATAACATTTGTGTTACACTTGACGACTTTTGTCAGAACATATAATATTTTACATGTTCACTGTTTTGCAAGAATGTCATGAACTTTGGGGCATTAAACGGTCAGATATGGTTTGTGCATGAAAATTATTCCAAATAAAATTAAATGATACTATTTAAGAATTGAATCGATATATGATGGTTTTTATTTGGGGATGGAAAACAGTTGGGTTGTTCACAGTTTGTGAAGCCCGAAGGGTTTCACTCATACTTTAAACAATCCAACTGTTTTTCATACCGTAATGAAAACCATCAAATATCCTTATATCTACACACATAAATACTCTCATTAATCCAAAAATTATGAGAAGAGTTTGTGATATTACGGCTTTTTTAATGGATGTAAGAACAGCCATGTTAACAACAAAGTGAATGACGGCACGCTTTTTCGCAGCAACTCATGGCAAAACACGCATGCTCGGCGACCTCACACGTGAAAACATTGCGCAACGTCTAATAAATTGTAAACGCTTCTAAAGAAGCCTTTTAAAGTAATACGTCACACTGTTTACCATTAGAAATTATAAATTGTTAGATAAATAATTAGACGTCATCATAGAGGAGGAATTTAAAGTGTGAATATTGTAGCAAACAGTGTAGACCCTGATTGGACTCCTCAGATGTGCATGCTGATCTGAGTACATATTGGCCTAATGAGATAAACGCTGTTGTAGAAGATTTCGTACCAGCAGCCTCGGTAGCTCAATTAGTAGAGTGTTGGCACGGTAAGCTGAAGGTTTGAGGTTTGAATCCTGGTCGAGGCTACTCTTTTCAACCCAAACCTTCCATACTGTGCTTAGCACTTGAAGGATTAAATTAGGGACATCTTTTGAGTAGTATATTCAGAGGAAAAACATGTTTCGTGTTAAAAGAGACTTACAGGTTCTGGACCCTGTTCACTTGCTAAGTGGTTTATTGCATGCGCATCTTTGCTCCCCATCCGTCTGGTTTTTCTATAAAGTTAAAGAAAGCCATAAAAAATTTACCAAAGATGACATTGCCTTGTAATGTACATGTCTTCTATTATTTTCATAATTGCTTCAACCCAGACACATTGCTGCAACCCAGCACATAAAATGCAAAATATTATATGAGGCTGTATCAGATTTATATGAATAAATTGCAGTGGACAAGGCTGAATGCAAAGAGTACATTTTAAATAGAATAATAAAATAATGGTGCATTTGATAAATGTAACAACACACCCTATTACAATATCAAGTAATAATAGACCTATATTCTAATGAAGGCACACAGAAGCCCTTATCACTATACCATGCAACTATAGACCTACCTTTGTAATGAAGGAACACAGAAGCCCTTATCACAATACCATACAACTATAGACCTACCTTTGTAATGAAGGCACACTGAAGCCCTTATCACAATACCATCCAAGAATAGACCTACTTTAATAATGAAGGCACACAGAAGCCCTTATCACTATACCATGCAACAATAGACATACCTTTGTAATGAAGGCACACAGAAGCCCTTATCACAATACCATTCAACTACAGACCTACCTTTGTAATGAAGGCACACAATAGCCCTTATCACAATACTATGCAACAATAGACATACCTTTGTAATGAAGGCACACAGAAGCCCTTATCACAATACCATGCAACAATAGACCTACCTTTGTAATGAAGGCACACATAAGCCCTTATCACAATACCATGTAACTATAGACCTACCTTTGTAATGAAGGCACACAGAAGCCCTTATCACAATACCATGTAACTATAGATCTACCTTAGAAATGAAGGCACACAGAAGCCCTTTATACAAGACCATGCAATAATAGACTTACCTTTGTAATGAAGGCACACAGAAGCCCCTATCACAATACCATGCATCTATAGACCTACCTTTGTAATGAAGGCACACAGAAGCCCTTATCACAATACAATGCAACTATAGACCTACCTTGGCAATGAAGGCACACAGAAGCCCTTATCACAATACCATGCAACTATAGACCTACCTTTGTTAAGAAGGAAGACAGAAGCCCTTATCACAATACCATGCAGGAAGCGAGTTACCGTTTAAATTAAGGCACACAGAAGCCCTTATCACAATACTATGCAACAATAGACTTACCTTTGTAATGAAGAAACATAGAAGCCCTTATCACAATACCATGCAACTATAGACCTACCTTTGTAATGAAGGAACACAGAAGCCCTTATCACAATACCATGCAACTAAAGACCTACCTTGGCAATGAAGGCACACAGAAGCCCTTTTCACAATACCATGCAACTATAGACCTACCTTTGTTAAGAAGGAAGACAGAAGCCCTTATCACAATACCATGCAGGAAGCGAGTTACCGTTTAAATTAAGGCACACAGAAGCCCTTAGCACAATACTATGCAACAATAGACTTACCTTTGTAATGAAGACACATAGAAGCCCTTATCACAATACCATGCAACTATAGACCTACCTTTGTAATGAAGGAACACAGAAGCCCTTATCGCAATACCATGCAACTATAGACCTACCTTTGTTATGAAGGCACACAGAAGCCCTTGTCACAATACCATGCAACTATAGACCTACCTTTGTAATGAAAGCACACAGAAGCCCTTATCACAATACCATGCAACAATAGACCTACCTTTGTAATGAAGGCACACAGAAGCCCTTTTCACAATACCATGCAACAATAGACCTACCTTAGTAATTAAGGCACACAGAAGCCCTTATCACAATACTATGCAACAATAGACTTACCTTTGTAATGAAAGCACACAGAAGCCCTTATCACAATACCATGCAACAATAGACTTACCTTTGTAATGAAGGCACACAGAAGCCCCTATCACAATACCTTGCAACTATAGACCTACGATTGTTATGAAGGCACACAGAAGCCCTTATCACAATACCATGCAACTGTAGACCTACATTAGTAATGAAGAAGCATAAAAGCCCTTATCACAATACCATGGAACTATAGACCTACCTTAGTAATGAAGAAGCACAGAAGCCTTTATCACAATACCATGCAACTAAAGACCTACCTTGGCAATGAAGGCACACAGAAGCCCTTATCACAATACCATGCAACTATAGACCTACCTTGGCAATGAAGGCACACAGAAGCCCTTATCACAATACCATACAACTATAAACCTACCTTTATTATGAAGGAACACAGAAGCCCTTATCACAATACCATGCAGGAAGCAAGTTACCATTTAAACTAAGGCACACAGAAGCCCTTAACACAATACCATGCACCTATAGACCTACCTTTGTAATGAAGGCACACAGAAGCCCTTATCACAATACCATGCAACTATAGACCTACCTTTGTAATGAAGGAACACAAAAGCCCTTTTCGCAATACCATGCAACTATAGACCTACCTTAATAATGAAGGCACACAGAAGCCCTTATCACAATATCATGCAAATATAGACCTTCCTTTGTAATGAAAGCACACAGAAGCCCTTATCACAATACCAAGCAACAATAGACCTACCTTTGTTATGAAGGCACACAGAAGCCCTTATCACAATACCAAGCAACAATAGACCTACCTTTGTTATGAAGGCACACAGAAGCCCTTGACACAATACCATGCAACAATAGACCTACCTTAGTAATTAAGGCACACAGAAGCCCTTATCACAATACCATGCAACAATAGACTTACCTTTGTAATGAAGGCAAAAAGAAGCCCTTATCACAATACCATGCAACAATAAACTTACCTTTGTAATGAAGGCACACAGAAGCCCTTATCACAATACCATGCAACATTAGACCTACCTTAGTAATTAAGGCACACAGAAGCCCTTATCACAATACCATGCAACAATAGACTTACCTTTGTAATGAAGGCACACAGAAGCCCTTATCACAATACCATGCAACAATAGACTTACCTTTGTAATGAAGGCACACAAAAGCCCATATCACAATACCATGCAGGAAGTGAGTTACTATTTTAATTAATGCACACAGAAGCCCTTAACACAATACAATGGCACAATAGATCTACCTTTGCAATGAAGCCATGCAACAATAGACCTTCAATTGTCATGAAGGAACACAGAAGCCCTTATCACAATTAATGCAAAAATATACTTAACATTGTAATAAAGGTACACAGAAGCCCTTAACACAATACAATGGAACAATAGACCTACCTTTGTAATGAAGGAATGCAGAAGCATATGATGGTGGTCACAATAGCCCCTATTACAATACCAAGGAACAATAGACCTATTGCTAGACCTGTTGATACCCCTGACTGTGTGTCTCTCTCTGGGCAGTGACATGGTTCACAGTCATCACAGTTATGTCCCCTTCTACCTATAATGAAATGCATACTTTTAAAACCAAATCAAACAACAGACTCTAATAAATCTCTTACAATCTTAAACAAATGAGATGTGTGCTTTATAGAATTAATTGTTGTTCAGGTAATAAATTAATAATCTCGAAACTGTATCTTGGTACTTATTAAATACGTGACTTTTATCTTATCCAGCAATATCCCAGTTCTACAAAATATCCAATTTTTCTTTTAATTTACAATATCTTTGTTGTTTTAGAATATTTGGAGTTAACAGCACTGTATGGGGAAAACACCACTCTGGCATGATTTTAAGAGTACTCAGTACTGAGAATGGAGGCCAGTTTCATGAATCTTAAGCATCTCAAGGGTGTAGGGGGAGGGTTTTACGTATCTCTACTGAATTTTTGGCTTGCTTAAATTAACTTTACCTGATCCTGAATAAGTGAAATCTGCTGTAGGACTGTCTGAGTGAGTCTGCTGGTTGGTGGTAAAGGTCAAATCAAACTGTACTTTGCAATTGTTGCAGGCATTTCCATGGCCGTTACCAGATTTCTTACATGACATATGTCGAAGTGTGTAATTGTTGACAGCGCACTGCGTGGCATTTGTTTGAGTCAAGTAGCATTTAGTCTTGTGTGTTTCTTTGAGATTATTACAATAGGCACAGCTTGGAATGATATTAAATACTGAAAAATATTATAGAAATTATTTCAAAACAATGTTCAGTTTAACGTTTGCATTAACCTGTTAGTCCATATGTATGCATTTTAATGCAATGCCACCAGTGTCGATCCAGATCAACCATCACATCTGTGCCATCAGATCTGAATCTGCACTGGTTGCATCTTGATCAGAAATAACCAAATTAATCTAAAAGTGAACAATGTAGGTCCTGATCAGACGGCCTTGCCTATTAATTGGCAGTAATAAAAATCTGTCTAGCCCTCGGTTGAGTCCATCTCAATGTTAACACCAGCAAACAGCACAATTTTGAATTTAACTTTATTCATTTATTATCATTTATTACCGTAAATTGGGATATTTTGGCGTCGTCAAATTTTGGCCATTTTGCCCCAAAATGCCTGTGTTTTATTTTGGCCATTTATCATTGTGTGGCGAAAAACACAAATACTTTATTTTGTCATGTCATGTACTCTAATTTTTCAGATTGGTCGGCACTTATCTTAGACATATTTATAAACTATACATATAGGAGATAGCAACAAAAGATAGCAAAATTATTCATATTATTATTTTATATACAAAAATAAAACTTCGCATGCAGAAATATACATTTAAATCCATAAAAATTATATTAGTGTAATGCAAATAATGATATGATATTTAAAACACTAAAACCAATCTCACATTTTCACAACATTTCTTGCAACAAACAATAATCGAACAGACTTAAATACACTTATTGAAATTAAAAATAATGAGATATGTCTAGTAGTTTTTATGAGCGATAAATAGTGATCAACGTCGGCAAAGTGTGAAAAATAATCGGTATTGTCGTGTTTGGACTACCTGGGTTTAATTTTCACCTTTGACATATTTTTGTTTGTTTAATATTGGCCTTTTCATTAATGTGGCCAATTAGGCCAATTATTAACCAAGGCGAAAATATCCCAATTTACGGTATCAAGTGTCAGTTATAAATATAACCTATATTGTCACAATATTGATCTACTTTCATTTTTGGGGGGATTAATTTCTCTCAGACCAAAATGAACCTAAATGTCATAATTTGGCAGGTTCAAAAATAGTAATTAAAATTCAAATTTACTTGCATCAAAAACAAGAATTTGCATCAGCTGAAATCCCTCTTTAAAGGAATTGAACTTGTACAACGGCAACAGCAGCTAGCCAAATCTGATTATGCTACTGACTGAGCTAGCCAGAACAACCCTAAAAAGGATGCCCTGAAAATCCTGATAAATTTAATCATCATTAAATATCTTACCCTGTTTTATTCCACGACAGTTGATCTTTCCATCTGCACATACACTTGGCAAGTCCCGATGATCGTGCAGCCAAGCTATCTCACTGAAGCACGTGTCAATGATTTCTTCGAGAACAGATTTTGTTACACCGGCCAGTCTTTCCTCCTCTGATTCTCCGACACTTTTTAAAAACAAGATGCGGCAATGCAATGAAACCAGGTTTTCTTCTTACATTTTTAGTGAAAAATGGGCATAACTATGACAAAATATAGTCAAGAGATATGAAACTTGTCCTGCTAATTGCGATTGTGGTGTCGGACAACTATGTTTGGAAGTTCAAAGCTCTGTCTTGAATGGTTACTGAGAAAAGGTGAACTTAAGGAAAATAATCTTTAAAATCATCTTTGAAAAATCTTAATGAAATGTTTACAACCTCCTGCCCACCCAAAGACCTCAATCTTATAACCAGGGTTTTAAAATTTAAAAGAAAACCTGGTAAAACAGAGATGATTGTAAAACATGTATGCCCCCTCCGCTCCCTGCCAATTTAAGTTTGCAAGTTAGATTGATGGCTAGACACTAGACCCCAGCATTCCCAAACCAAAATTGAAAGCTTAATTTTAACCTTGCGGCAAGCTTGCTACAAGATTGCATATTAAGTTTGCACAAGCTTAGAATTGGAACCGCATGGCAAGCTTGCGCAACCTTAATCTGCAAGCTTGCAAAAGGCTTGCACAAGCTTGCGAAGAATCATTTTGTATGTTTTACTTATGTAAGGCCCGGTCACACAGCGATTTACGGCTTGATCACGGCAAAAAACCGTCAAAAAGTAGTCTCCCGTGAAGCAGACAATGTTGTTCGCCTTGGTGTCGAGTTTAAGACGAGCTAAAGTCGATTTATGGACGTGGCAGGACGCGGGGAGAATTCGAAACGGCGTCGGACGCGGCAAAAAGTTTTGAACTGCTCAAAATTTTAGCCCGCGGACAACCACGGGCGACACACGTGGTAAAGACGTGCAACACACGTGAAACACACGTGATAATCCGTGTTCCGGCAGTGATTAAAACTTGGGGAGACGCAGTGAGACGCGAAAGTTTAGCGGTCTGTCACTGGCAGAGCACGGTCATCGGACGGGTGTTACGCGTTGGTATCATGGGAAATAGCGTGTGTTTTGCGGCTTATCACTGACAAGTGGATTTTTCAGCGTACATAGCACTACCTAAGCCCGTTTAAACGACGTCTGGAACAAGTGCTAAATACGATTGTTCACTGCCTAATCACTTCTGTATCACTTCTGATTTGCGGCATATAAATACCGCAATTTTCTGAGACCTCAGCACTTGCAGTCTAGATGTCAAGGGGTGAAAATGAACCCTCAACGTCGTGATGCCCTCATCTTTATGCTTCAGCACCAACAGAACCAACTGATACAGGCCCAACATATCCTTGCTGAGAGAAGAAGAAGAAGGAGGAGGAGGAGGAGGAGCACGGCCAAGCCAAAATTGACCAAAAATTACCACTTACGACCACGTCCACTACATTTTCATGACTTTTTGTACGTGATTTAGACGCGGAGTTCTGTGTGACCGGGCCTTTAGGTTGCACTAGCAATATATTGTGTTACTATCATGTCTTGGCATTTGATCAAAACTGTTTTTTGTGCTTGATGTGTATTCATTCAATGTATACATGTTAAGAATTATCATCATATTAATAGCATGCCAGGAAACTGATAAACATTGTAAACTTGGACAATTAACCTTCAGTGTACTATAGTATTTCAAAAACATAAGTACAGCTGCTTCTAAGTAAATTACATGTAGCTTACAGCTTGTTTCACAAGTGAAAACTATGAAATAAATACCTGATCAATAGTAGATGTTAATCTATTAAAATTTTAAAATAAAAAGAAAATTTGTTTTTACCAGTATAAGATAGAACTATATTTCACTTGTGATCTCCAGAATTGTGCATTTTCACTCGTGGCTTCGCCACTCGTGAAAATACCAATTCCGGGGCTCACTCGGTGAAATATATTTCTATCTTACACTGGTAAAAACAAATATCCTCTATATGATTGGATGATAATATTGTCTAAATATTATTATCTTCGCGTGTTTTTGGTATTTCAAAGGCCTTAAATTCAAAATCATACGAATTTTATTCTTTGCTATTCAGAAAAACTGTATTGTTTTAAACAGTTTATATTTTGAGACTATTTATGTGAAACAATGTGTTTATCCTTTCCTCTATAAAATATGCTTTTTATCTCATGTGCTAACTGTTTAGAACCAGATCAGCTGGTACATCTGTCTCATCTGATCAGGATCTACAAAGTTTGCTTTTTGGTCAGAAAAAAAAACTTATAAATCATTAAGCTAACAGTGCAGATCCTGATCATAACGCAACAATGTACCAGCTTATCTGGATATAAATAAAAAATAAAATGAATGGTTTTCAAAGTTTTAATATTGAAAAAAAAAACACCCGTGGGTAAAAGTTTTTAGGAATATGCCGAAATTCAGGTTTTTGTGTGTCTAAAATATGATTGATTTTCTGTAATTTTCCTATATAAATTGAAGAATTTTCTGGATTTTAGGTTTTTCAGAATTCCTTACTTTCACCCTTGAACACCAAAACTAAACTTTTGTAACTAGAGCATTTCATTTGTTTGTGAGCTGTTATATATAATTATGATTTATCACATATCTTTTGCACTATACATGTAGATTGCATGGAACTGTGAGAAAAACTGTTTGCATGTGGGATTTACATCCGATCTATAGTTTAGTGTACTAGATCTAGTTTTAAATTAAAATAAGTGATACAGACTATTTTGTTTGTGTTGATGACAACTTACCTGTCCAGACTACTGATGTAACCTCTCAGTGACGTTGGTTCATACTCTCCGCCGTCAACTTTTCTCACCGTTAACAGAAATTTCATGAGGAACTCATTAAGTTCTACGGGGGGTATTTCATGGATTGGTCTGCTCTCTGAATTTTCATCAAGAAATTGGCGAACCACTTTTATATGACTTTCTGTCTTATAGTTAGTGTTTTTATTTCTAGATTCCTTGACGAATTCTAATGGATGGATGGGTAGTGGAGCAAATCTGGAATGGGGAGCCGGGACAGAGTTTGACCGATCAACTGCACCAACTTCTGCACCTTGGTCAATTTCTAATGAGCTAGATCCAACCGTAGATGTGGGCTTGGGACCTAAATGTAAGGGCCTGGCTATCAATGGTGGTTCTTCAGCAAATGCATCAGAACTGAAGCAGTCAAACAAATCCTGAAAGTCATGGTCAGGCATACCCTTCACCAGTTCATGCACAGCGGCAGTTGTAACTGAACCTGTGGTCATCAAATGAACTTTGTACATGGGATATGTACCCAGTGGGCGATAAATTTCAATAATTTTTCCTTTTTCACCCTGTGGGCCAACTTGAACATGGTCTCCAACTTTAAATGAGCAGGTTGCCATTGTTACTGAAGGTGCAGACGCTTCAAGGGAAACAACTCCTACTGTGTTCAGTTTGTAATCCCAAGATGCTTGTCTCCCTTTTTCTTAATTTTGTACATATTTTAAAAAAGTGACAAGTAAAACTGTTTTATTGTTTTATATGTTTAATATTTTTACAATACTGGTTGTTATAAAAAATAACATAACAAAAATAAAATCGACACATTTTGTATGACGTCATTTGTTTATGAAAGTAGTACCGAAAGTAGTTCCTATATGCACGTGCCCTGTATCTTTTCCCTAGGGAAAAGATAAGGTTTTCCTTCCCCGGTAAAACACGCGGAAACACTTGTCCAGTATGCAAGAAAAGTCTTTCCTGCCTTGGTGCTTCTGCAATTAACCTCCATTATTAATTTTCAAACTTGAGTGTGCTTTTTTGCAATGGATAGAAATGATCACATGACTGTACATGTATAAAATTCTTCATAGCTTAAGAAGCAGACAGCTTAACAAAAGTTATCTTCAATATTAAGAAAGATAGTTCTTCCAGCAGCTTTGCCATGAGACTAATTGGTTTAGACAGGATATAACTCTAACAAAAAATCATCAGTTTGCAAGCTTGCGCAAGCTTGCAACACCTTTTACAGTATTGCAAGCTTGCACAAACTAGTGCAAGCTTGCATCTTATAAAGAAAAATGCTTGCATTTTTGCAAGGAAGCATTTTGATTTGAGTTCTCGAGATATTATTGATTACAGACAGGGTTGTTTTGCATTCATGGTTACTATGACCTTGACCTTTGACCCCAAAATTAATAAGTGTCACATATTTGTCATGGCAAGCAACCTACAAAATTTCAGCACAGGTTGTCACAGTGTTATCTACTAATAGATTTTTTTAGCATAAAAGGTCATTATGACCTTGACATTTGACCTGTTGACCTAAAAATTAATGACATCCTGAATCCACCTCTGATTAAACATTATATATAAATATTATTACTCTTTTAGTCTTTATTATCATAAACAATAAGAAATAGACTTACCTGCATATAGACTGACCACTAGCTGCTGCTAAAAATAGAATAAATGACTGTGAGAGAGTTTTAAAAAAAGACAAAATGAAATATTTAACCCCTTTTGGGCTAAGCACAGCTTAAATAAATTTTGCGAAAAGTGCAGACCTAGATCAGCCAATGCATATGCATTCTAATCTGCATCTTACACTGTGTGCTATTTAATAATCCTTTACTTCATATTTATCGCAGCTGATCAGCCAGCACATCTATACAATCTGATAGGGGATCTACACTGTTCACTTCTTGGTTTGAAACAACATAACAAAATAAAAAGTGAACAAAAAAAGTAGATTCTGATCAGCCAGCACATCTTTGTCTGCACTGTTCGGCTAAATGATAAAGGTGGTCTATGAAGTAACAGGTTCATAAATTAATTAAAAAATTCTGACAGACCCCCATAATCTATGAATGAACTTGCCACAATTAAGGTGAGTCTATATAACATAAATTCAGCAAATGAAGACATAAATTTTAACCCTTTACTCCATAGATACACCTTTATTGCATGGGAAAACAGCGTAGATCAGGTTTTGCTGGCAAATCTGTGCTATTTGATCAGGATCTACATAGTTTTCTTTTAAATTCACTAGGTTATTTCTGACCAAGAGGCGACCAGTGCAGATCCAAATCAGAAAGCACAGTTGCTATGGAGTGAAGGAGTAAAGTATAGTATAAATAGCTGTGATAATTAATTTCTGAAAAAATAAGGGTCTGTCCCAATATTTTGGGTGTCAGAAAACTTAGGGTGACAAGGGGTTGATCCTGATCCTGGCTGCCCAAAGGATAGGAGCAATATCCCATGGAGTAAAAGGATTAATCTCTAATGTTGAAAACTTTTATAAGAAAATGATGAAAAACTTCGATCATTGTTAAGCAAATGATTATACAATACTTACCAAAAACAGCCAATAACACAAATTCAAACAATACTGTTTTATAATCCATTTTTACAAATTTTTCCGTTTTCTTTACAACTTGTTTATTTTGAAACTGTTGTCTAATCTTTCTGCACTACCAAATCAATTTTTCAAATTTGCGTTACTTTGTGCACGTCAACTATTGTTCATAAACACAAACATTTTGTAAATAGTTCCCACAGCTTTAAATATTACATGATAAAATTCTCATAATAAGTTATAATAAGCACACATCTTTTCACCTCAAACCACTTAAAGATGGACATAAGATATCCAAATTATGTTAATAAGTAAAGCAACACTATTTGATAATTGAGCTTTGCTATAAGTGGCCAGCTACAATCCCCCATCTGTCACTAATAAAATTCGAAAGCAGTCATACTTTAGATACCTCAGGCCAAATAAATAATTATCTGATTTTCAAGTTGCATCAGTACATGTTAAACTGAAAATTATGTAAAATATTGATGGCCAATTAATAAACCCTTTACTAAACCCTTACCTCCATAGATACACATTTATTGCATGGTTGAACAGTTTAGATCCAGTTCAGCCGGCACATCCGTGCCATCTGATCAGGATCTGCACTGTTTGCTTTTTGATTTGTTAGGTTTTTTCTGACAAACTGCGACCAGTGCAGATCCTGATCAGATGGCACAGATGTGCCAGTTGCACTACACTGGTTGCACTTACATAAAACCCATATACAGTCAAACCTGTATTAAGCAGCCACCTAAGGGAGTGACAAAAAGTGGCTACTAAACCCTTTCCTCCATAGAAACACCTTTATTGCATGGGGGAACAGTTTAGATCCAGATCAGACGGCACATCCACTGATCTGGATTGACACTTGTCGCACATGCGTACAAATAGGTATATGTGGAGGAAAGGGTTAACACAGGTGGCTGTTTGAGACAGGTAAAAATTAGAACAAAATGTAAGTTTGTCAAGAAATAATATAAAGCGTAACAGTAACCAAACAATATTATTTTTGCCTTAAATTCGTAAAGGCTATTGGGCGATTTGACATCAACAAATATGTCTTAAACCTACCTTCACTTAATGAACCGTAAACTGAATAGTTTTATACAAGTGCTCAAAATTGTTGATTTCCTCATTATAAACGTGTGAAAATGTGTGGTTTTGTTTTCCACTAAGGTTATAATTATTAGTTACATGACTAATAGCAATGCAGAGGTTAGCTGGCCAATCGTGATTTAAAAATATTCGGGTAACACATTTGATTATGACTCGACACTTTTAGCTGAGAACATATTGCTATATATATATATGAAAATAAATAATACTTATGAAATAAAAACTATATTATACAGAAATAATGTTGGTCGCATATTGTGTAATAATACTTTGTGTGTCTTTTATATAGGGAAATTGTAAATGGAACGAAGTACATATGAATTAACCTGTTTAACCCTTTCCTCCATATATACATCTTTATTGCATGGGCGAACAGTTTACATCCAGATCAGCCGGCACATCTGTGCTGTCTGATCAGGATCTAAACTGTTCGCTTTTTGATTTATAAGGTTATTTCTGACCAAACAGTGACCAGTGCAGATCCTGATCAGACAGCACGGATGAGCCGACTTATCTGGATCTACACTGGTTGCACATGCGCTAAAATGCCAATACATGTATATGCAGGAAAGGGTTAACACATAGATATGCCTTTAATCAAACAAGTGACCTGTGTAGATCAAGATTAGCAGGCACATTTGTACTGTCAGATCAGGATCTAATCTGTTCATGTTTTGATTCATAGGCTTATTTGTGTCAAAGAAGCAAACAGTGCAGATCAAGATCATACTGCACAGATTTCCTGGCAGATCTGGATCTACACTGGTTGCAAATGATTATCTTGACGGTAAAGGGTTGAAGATTACAGTTTTCACAATTATAAACAAGGATATGTATATTATACATATTGTTTTAACACTTTCCTCTATTGCTGTTTATAGCATGGACAAACAGGGAAGATCCAGATCAGATGGCATGGATGTAATTGTTCATCTTGATCTTCACTGTTCACATATGCGTCAAAATCTGTATATATGGAGGAATTTAGGGTTAAATTGTATTTGCCTGCCTTTATTTTTTCCAGGAATTGCACAGCATGCATCATAATTGGAAGTTTCATGATAGCAAAAAATTTCCTGTTAACACTACTGCATCATTAAATCATAACAGCTAATGCATTTCATATGCTTCAACATGATTTATCATTTTTTGGGCATCATTAACTTACTCATCACTTTCCCCATGCATCAAAATGCATGTCACACTTACACACTTCATATAGGGGATTAATTTTCATGTATTTTGCAATAAAGAAATTGTACTAGGGAAATAGCTCGAAATTTATCCAAAGAATATCTTATCTCACAAGAAAAATATAACTGCAAATTTGTGCTGGTGCAAAAATGCCAGCATCAACGTGAAAATTAATCTCCTCAAAAATTTGTTATTCCACAGGACTCAAACCAGCAACATTTTATGGTAGAATAAACTCCATAGACTGCTCTCTTCTTATTAACCGTTTCCTCCATAAACACACCTTTATTGCATGGGTGAACAGTGTAGATCCAGATCAGTTGGCACATCCGTGGCATCTGATCAATATCTGCACTAGCTTTTTGATTTGTTATAGTGTTTCTGACCAAAAAGCGAACAGTGCAGATCCTGATCAGACAGCATGGATGATGTTCTGGATCTACACTGATCACACATGCGTAAAAATGTGTATTTATGGAGGAAAGGGTTTAATACAGTTATACACCTAATTTTTATAATGTTATCAAATGTACCAAATTTAAACATTTATAAATCTGTTTTTGACAAGAAAGTTTTAAGTTTTTAACCTCCATCAGATATGTCTGTTTTCCAAGGGCAGATAAGCTTACTGATTTATGCCATCCGATCAGGACCTACACTGTTTGCTTTTAGATTCAATAGGTTATTTCTGACGAAGAAGCAAACAGTGTAGATCCTGATCAGATGGCACAGATGTGCCGGCTGAACTGGATAAACACTAGTTGCACAGCCAATAAAATCTGTATATCCTCACCTTTAACCCTTTCCTCCATAGACACACTCTTTATTGCATATGATAACAGTGTAGATCCAGATCAGCCCACACATCTGTGCTGTCTGATCAGGATCAAAACTGTTCACTTTTAGATTCAATAGGTTATTTCTGACCAAGAAGCAAACAGTGTAGATCCTGCTCAGATGGCACAGATGTGCTGGCTGATCTGGATCTACACTGTTAGCCCATGCAATAAAGACTCTAGCTGCACAGGCAATAAAATTTGTATATCTTCACCTTTTAGCACAATACAGAATAACTCCTTCTTATTTCAATAGTACTTTTACTATTTTGAACTAATGGGATGATATATGGAGTAAGGGTTAACCTTTTACATACCAAGCACAAAATTTGTCACTTTTTACAACCCGTTTACATCATACCTTCCAATCAGGCCAGGACATACAACGCTTGCAATACAATCAATAAATTCAGTGAACACCATGAAAGGACTGGCTCATTTTCATAAAAGGTAAGTCTATTATATAAAATTTAGCTGAATAACCCATGGCTAAATGGATATGCCTATTATCTCATGGGTGACCAGTGTAGATCCGGATCAGCCGGCCCATCTGTGCCGCCTATTCTTTTTCAAAAATAACCTTATCTGTCTAAAAGTAAACAGATCCTGATCAGAAAGCATTTGTGTGCTGGTTGATCCGGATCTACACTTGTCACATGGTAAACTGCCTATACATTATGTTAAGGTTTAATCTGAGAACAAAAGAAGTTTCCTCTCAACTGTGGAATGGCCTTCATAAGATTTCACAACAAATATTGTGCAAACAAGCAAAGCCAATTTAGATAATTATTCATTTTTATTATTTGATAGATGAAGATGACTGGTTTACAAATGACGAAAACAAAGCAATACAAGTAATGATTAACATCAAAACACAAACATAAAATAGCTTTAGGTAACAATGTAATGTACAAATCATGACGTGCAATAGACAGCTGTCATGATTTATAATTAACAGTATACAAAAATGGGATTCAAATTAATTTTGCATGACATATTTTGGAGCTCTTTACTCCATGGGTATGGCTTTTCCCATTTCCTGACAGTGTAGATCCAGATCAACCTGCAGATCTGTGAAATCTAATCTGGATCTACACTTTGAATCTTGAACAGAAATGATCTTGAATTTTCAAGCTAATGGTGCAGATCCTGATCAGAGTGAAGAGATGTGCTGCCTGATCTGGATCTACACTAGTCATACATGGGATGATCTATTAGTAACCTGATCTGGATGTACACTGATTGCCCATGTGATAAAATTCATATCTATGGAGTAAATGATTAAAAAAAAGTATTCAAGCTTTTTTGTACTTTTTTAAAAAGCATCCATGCACAAATAAATTCTGAAAAATCAAAAATTGTTTGTTTATCCACCTTCTATTTATAATAAAATATAATGATAATTTGGGGTTTTCATAAAACAGTTTCTTTCTAAAAGTTTTGCCAAAACGTTTTGCTGGGTTTTTATTGTTTATTTGATCAGAGATGGTTAATATGATCTTTCCATAACTTTACCCTTTACTCCATGGAACACGGCTGATATACCATGGGCAAACAGTGTAGACCCAGATCAGCAAGCACATATGTGCCATCTGATCAGGATCTACATTGTTCGTTTTTAGATTCACTAGGTATTTTCTGACAAAGACAAACCCAGTGTAGATCCAGGTAAGATGGCAGGGATGTGCCAGTTGATCTAGATCTACACTCGTAAAACCTGTGAGAAAATCTGTAAATATGTAGAAAAGGGTTAAGTTAGCTGAACATCAGCTAGATCATTTATTCTATTATAAAGCTGATAAAAATAAGAATAAATGCAGTATTTTAACCCTTTCCTTGATATATACGCATTTTTATGCATGTGCGACCAGTGTAGATCCAGATCAGCCGGCACATTCGTGCTGTCTGATCAAAATCTGCACTGGTCGCATTTTGGTCAGAAATAACCTAATGATTCAAAAAGCGAACAGTTTAGATCCTGATCAGACGGCACGGATGTGCCGACTGATCAGGATCTAAACTGTTCGCCCTAGCAATAAAAGTGTATCTATACAGGAAAGGGTTCAACAAAATTCAGAACTTTTATTTATACACTGTTACTCTTGTAAAAGAAAAGGCTCAGATTCCATGGTTTTGTACCCAAGAATCTCCTTCTCTGAGGGAATCATAACAATTTTCATCTACTTGAGCAAATCTTCCGCACATTTTTTGAAAAGTTTCATGAAATAAAAATCTCCCGTATTTTCAAAAAAAAAACTGGAAGATCTGCTATTGACAAAAATCAATACTACAGCTGAATTATAATATAATAATTTCTAGACTTTTAATTTTTATGTATTTTGCAACAGGGAAAGTGTGCGACAACAGAGAAATCAAACGATTAGATATATAATCTTTGAGAATAAAACAAGTGTGTGAATATTTGTCATTGTGAAAATGTCATTTATGCTTTTTTTTAATGGGGCACGCCACGGGAAATGGTACCTTCAGTCATTTTTAGTGATATTTTAGTTTTTACTAAATTTAGAAAAAACTTACATCTATAAATCAATTTCTTATAACTAAAATGTGATTTTGTTACACTTTTTGACAATAAAATGGTATTTTTACCTCGAAATGCATAATAAGTAATGTCGTCTGCTCAAATTTATGATGTCATATCAAAGATTTATGTCAACCATCCGAAGGTACCTTTCCCCATGATGGGCCCCAAATGAATTTCAATCCCTGCGACTTTAAATTATACAGCAGTATTATCTGGGAATGGCTTAGAGGGAGACTTGGGAGAAAGAGTCTCCAAAATGTCCGAAACTTCTCCCTCATACAGAAAGCCAAACCCCTAGTTGACTTCTCTCATAAAATGGAAAAACTTCTCGCTGTTTTGACAACCATGGTATTATGTGATCTAAGTTCAAATGACATTGTCACACCATTTCACTGTATTGAACAGTTTACTTTTGTATCTTCTACAGAAGCAAGAATAATGGCAGTACAAATGCTGCATACTGTCAAATATAGAAATAAATAACATTTTTATCACAGCTCCACTTTTGTCCTGTATCACATACACAACAGTGTCATCACTCAAGTCATCAAAATCATACAAAATGTCTCATATTTCGATGGGCTTGGGAACTGGCTTCCTTATATGTCGCATTGTGGAGCCCTGCTCTGTGGGTTTGAATGGGGCATGTTTGCCGTATGGACGTGGAATCGGCAGCTCACTGTCATCATCAGGAATGTAGGCGTTGGGTCTTGGCTCGGCGGTGGTTGTTACCCCACCCGCTATCTGGTAATGCTCCTCTTCTTCTTCGATCTGAGTGGAAATAGGAAAATATAATATTAAACTTTAACTTTTTACTACATGTGATATTGCTGTTATCCCATGGTTGAACAGTGTAGATCCAGATCAGCCAAAATTGTTTGCTGGGTTTTTATTGTTTATTTGATAAGAGATGGTTAATATGATCTTTCCATAACTTAACCCTTTACTCCAAGAAATAAGGCTTATATACCATGGGCAAAACAGTGTAGACCCAGATCAGCAAGCACATTTGTGCCATCTGATCAGGATCTACACTGTTCGCTATTAGATTCATTATAGTGTAGATCCAGTTCCCATGGCAAGGATGTGCCAGCAGATTGGGATCTACATGGTTTACCCATGCAATAAAATTGTATCTGTGGAGTAAAAGGTTAAGTAATTTGGGTTCAGATTGGGAGAAGCCATGCACACTTAAGATAACTGACGAAAATGAGTATTCTTTTTTGTTATAAATAAATCTATAAAAAAGGCCTAAAGAAAAAAAAATTAAGCTTATTTCAACAAGTTAACTTTCTTAAATTAGATATACTGACTGTACTGTAAAGGAGAAAAGTACTAAATTAATAAACCATACCATTCTCTTTTCTTCATGTTCGTACATTCTACGTTCCTCATCTCGTAATAATTTCAACCAATCGCGTTCAATCTCCTCGCTCGGAGGTTCGCCCTTCTCCATTCTGATGTAGCACTGTTCCAGCTCGGACTCTTTTTCTTTGAGGCTCTGCTGGAGTTTCATGGCGTTAGCCTGGTTCATGGACACTTCCGATACCATCGCCATCATCTTGCGGGTCGTGTCCTTAATTCTAGCTTGTAACTCATTCACCTGAAAGTCCAAACAGGTTTCATTAGTTGTAAAATTTTAAAGAACACTATGTTCCCTTGATTAATTGATGAAATACCGTAAAATACATTTTCTATAGGGTGGCTAATTATTTATATTAATTATTGTTATTCCAATATTAGATTCTGAAGGATTTTGTATAATAAATAAGTGGATTAACTGATTGTTTTTCCCTAAAAAAAATTGCATGAGGGCTTTTATTAAGGGAAGGGCGTTAAAAGGGAATTTTACGGTACATGACTTTTATTATAGGATCTGACATGAATTGGATGTTATACAAAAACAAGAAGACACCACAATGTGTGGAAACCAGGTTTTCTTCATAAATTTTAAGTGAAAAAGGGGCATAACTACAACACAATACAGTCAAAAGTTATCAACTTGTCATGCTAATTGCTATTGTGATGTCAGACAACTGTGTTAAGTGTCAAAGCTCTACATTGAATGGTCAATGACAACAAAAGAACTTAACAATAAAAACTTAATGAAATGTTGACAACCAGTTGCCTGCCAAACCTGATCTTATAACCAGGGTTTTCCAAAGAAAACACGGTAAATAACAAAAGTCAAAATGTGTAACATGAGCACATTATTAGTTATGGAAAAAATATAATAAAACAATGCATTTTTTATGATGTGCCTCAAGTTATATAAGTGTGGAAGTCCTTACCTTTTTGGCTAGATCCAGTGTATCATCTTTGCCGGTCTCTGCCTTCTGTCGCACCCGGCCAGCCAGTCGTGTCACTTGTTCGAATATCAAATCTTTCTCTAACAGTTGTTCCTCCTTCTCTGCTAAACGTGTCTCAAGCTAAAAGATACATCAGATATGTCTGGTTAGATTAACGTTGATGGAGAATGGGAAACCAGGTCCGAAGGTTATAAAACTGAGATTTGAAACCAGTCTCAAATCTCAAGCATGTAATTGGCTTAAATGGCGACTGGTCACCATTTCTGCCAATCAGATGCTTGACATTTGAGACTGGTTCCAATCTCAGTTTTATCATCTTCAGCCCAGTTATGTCTGGTTAGTTTTATGGAGAATAGGAAACCATTGGCCAAGATCAAAAAACTAAAACTTGAGACCAGTCTCAGCTCAATCAGCTGATCTGGCACATCCACATTGTCTTATCATTATCTTATCTTATCATTGTTTGCTTGATGGTCAGAAAATTTAAAAAATCTATTAATAATCTAATGATGCAAAGTGTAGATCCAAATCAGCCCAAACAACAATGCTATCTGATCTGGATCTACACTGTTTCCTTCTTGGTCAGAAATAATCTATTAAAACAAACACTGTTTATCCTCATCAAACAGCATGGATTTTCCGGCTGATCCGGATCTACACTGTTCACCTTGGGATAACAGCCATATCCCATGAAGTAAAAGGAAAACAAAACTCGTGCTTTACTTACGTCTTCAATCTTTTCATGCATCTCGGCTGGCGGGAGATCTTTGCCCTCGAGGTATCGTACTCTCTTCTCATCATATGGGTTCTCCAAATCCTTCTCGAGCTCCAACATACGGTCTTGACATTGCTGAAGCTGCAAATATAAACAAGTTGACTTCATAATTGTAAACATTGAGGATAAAATCACAAACTAGAATTAAATCTTTAATATTCAATGGTTTTAAGCTACCAGTTACTACTGTAGTATCATTTAATTTCCCTGGGTTGAAATTTCGCACAAAACCCATAAATAACAAATTCACGGGGGCATAAATTCGTGCAACTGTATTTTCCTGTACAGAAACACTGTTAAATGGTTTAATTTCGCACTCTTGCCTTAGCATGATATATGCGAAAATTAAACCCTAGCGAATGAAATGATTTAACAGTAATATGTCCTTAATTAATACAAAATGTATACCAAATCTTGAGAAATAGTGACACAAATTGTCATGATGGTATTTATGTTTGGTTTTTGAAAAAAAAAGTTGCATGTCATAGATTCTTGTAATTTTGTCTATATTCAAGAATTACTGTATCTGATAGAGAATCAAATAATATTTCAAATCCAGTAAAAATCCCAAACCCCAAATACTAGCATCCCCCCTCCCCCCAAAATTCACAGTAACTTAAAACAGTATGCACTGCTCTTAAAAAAATTGACTGCTTTTAGTATTTGTCAGAATTTTTCTGCCTAGAGCCTGAAAATCATTAATCCACTGGAAACTTATAGGATATTGCCAACAAGTAAATATGCCATAAGGCAGGGTTGGACAGGGGGTGTGGAGAGAGAAATTCCCATGACTTGAGAACCCGACATCCGGGATTTATTAATTTTGGCGCAATATATGTGTGAACCGGAAGTCAGGGAATAGTCATTTCGGGCGTCATTGTCTAATTGGGATTTTGAAATTTTTGACCTACTAGTTATAAAATATTGCTGGCATGACAATATGCCATAAGGGAGGGGTGGAATGGGGTTAAGTTGAATGAAATGTACTGCATTTTAGGAACGACATCGGGAAATAGTCAATTGGGATTCAGAAATTTTAGAAACCCTGTGTGACACAATACCTGCTTATAAACCAACACTGCAAACAGACATTTTAGACATGTTACATTGTATAATTAGTCCTAAGGCGATAAGCTTAAAAAACGGGCTCCCTACTTTGCCTCATATTTTTTAATGAGAAAATATGAAATCCTGCAAAAATAAAGCCTTGTTGTAGATTGTGCTAATAAGACGGGTCACCTACTTTTAAGGCTATTTTCCAAGAGACCAATTCCAGTCTTATAACAGAGTAAATAAGGTACCTGAATTTGTAAAGTGACTAGTTCTTGTTCCAGGTTGATTCTGTTGGGAGTCTGTGCACGCAGCACAGCGATGGAGCGCTTCTCTTCATTAATCTGCATCTGAATAAACCTGATCTCCTCTTCCCGACCTTGTAACTCCACATTACCATTGCGAATCATCTGATCTGTATATTGACGAAGTTACAGATTTACATACAGATTTGTACAACAAAATAAATTAATATGCAATTTAAAGCTCGTGCAAGACATCTGTCAAGCCTCATGTGAAAACAATTTAAAGTCTTAACAGCTATTTTTTATCTCACAAATGTGTCAACCTGAATTCTGAATTTAACCCTAGGTTAGATGAACCTTGTCATACAGGGTCAGTTGTTTGAAAATTTATCTGCAGTTTAAACTAACCTAGGCTTTAAAGATTTCGCACAAATGTCCTTTTTTTTTTTTCAACCCCTCCCACATAGTTTAACCCCAGATAAAGTTTTGAACAACCAGCCCCTAATATTAAAGATTTACAGGCCCCTTGATGAGTTTTATCTCCATCATATACAGTCAAACCTGTCTTTAGCAGCCACCCAAGGGAGTGACAAAAAGTGGCTGCTGAAGACAGGTGGCTGTTAAAGACAGTAAAAATTAGAACAAAATGTCAGTTTAGGTCATGTTCAAACTGGCTGTTTAAGACAGGTGGTTGCTATTTGCAGGTGGCTGCTAAGGAAAGTTTCACTGTATAAAATTATTGTCTCTTTTTACATCCACCAATACCTTTACTGTATCTAAAATCTAAGCATTAGAGAAAAAGTTGAACATTACCTTGAATATTGACTTTTTCATAGAAAATGCATACTTCTTCATTTCTTTCTATCAATTTGATACCCCTGAAATAAAAAATACAACTGTTAAGTCCTAACTATACTAAACTCCATGTTTAGCAGTACTCTATTTTTGGATATGGCTTAATCCCATGGGCAACCATAGTAGATCATACAGATCAGCCAGCTGGCATCTGATCTGACCCAGAACAGTGTTGATCCATATAACTATCATGCACGAGTGTGAGGTGAAGATGGAAAAATCTGTCACCTTGGGTGAACTGTTTTGCGGGAACGAGGCTCTGCCAAGTTCCCGCCAAAACAGTTCACCCAAGGGGACAGATTTATCTATCTTTACCGAATGTCTCATGCAAGATACTTTTTCTTGCATACCTTTTATTATTTATAACATTTCCTTGTAAGTATACAAACTAATTTATTTTCCTTAATATGCTGAAATATTGACGTTAACGCAAACCTTTTTTTATTAATGTTGTCACTAACTTGCATATATTACGTCAGATACTTGAAGACGTGACATCACTCACGTGACTCTACATGGGGGTGTAGGATCGAAATTTCCTACACGGTTGAAAACACCGGATGACCTGATCTGGTATGCAAGAAGATCAGATCCATGCTGGATGCGGCAGCTAATCTGAACCTACACTAGTTACCCCATGTAATAAAAGGCATATCCAGGCTGTTCCTATTAGCTTAACAGGGAGTGCATTAAAGCTCTACTTTCTGATGTAGCTGATGTAATTTCAGTCATAGATAAAAATTGACATAACCTCATTCTATTTTCTATATGATATAGGTCAGTTATGCACTAAAACCTTAAAATACAAAAAGAAGATTTGGGTAGAAAACTGGTTTGTTTGTTTGTTTGTTTGGGGTTTAACGCCTGGTTTCAACACCTTTCTGGTTATATCCCGGCGGTCAGTCCACCTAACCGGTGTTCCTGGGTCTCTAACCAGTACTAACCAATTTCTTCGCAAGCGACTGACTGCTTCCTCACTTGGATCAGAGGTGAGGGACAAATGACTCTCAGACGCAATGTCCGAGTTCAATTGTCACGGAGAAATTTTTCCCGCCTCGGCTGGGGATCGAACTCACGACCCCTGGATTGACAGTCCGATGCTCTATCCACTGAGCTAGCCGGGCGGGCCGGTAGAAAACTGGATATGAACGCTATGCACCCCATATTACAGCCGTTAGATTTTAACTGACCTCTCATTTCTGTGGGTGATAGCCTTCTCGTATCTATTTCTAAGCTTCGTCATCTGTTCTTCTGCTTGATTTATCATCGTGTTCAGTTTGGAAATATCCATTTTCTGCTGCTCACGCTTTTCATGCATTTCTTCCTCTATTCTCGTCTGCTTAGCAACTTCATTTCGTAAACTGTCCCTCATCACTATACTGTTCATGTGTTTTAATCTTTGTTTTTGTAAATGTCTGAAAAACGCAAATTTCTAGGGTGATGATATTTGCAATTCTTGATAGGGAAATCACGATAAGTCCTCCAGTGTCAGATAATATATATTCATGCATATAGAAAATACAGGAATCAAAAGATGGTGATGATGATGATGACAATGACAATGATGATGATGATAATGATGCCAATGATGATGCAAATGAAGATGATGATGCCAATGATGATTATGATGAAAATGATGACACCCTGCCAATGACAAAGATATCTTAATTCAAAGATATGTTCAAATTCAAATTGACAAAACTAAACAAAACCTATTATTCAATGCATTTTTATTTAAATATGGAAAGCATTATATATACCTGTCTTTTTGTGTAACTGCAGTACGTAGGATCTCAATTTCATTCTGTAAAATCTTGATCTTTTCCCGCATTTCTGCCGCCTTCTGTGTGCTCGTCTGAATCAAGTTCACACACTTGTTACGCTCATTCTTGATTACGTCGTACAGCTTGGCAAAGTCCTTTAATCTGAAATGATAATTTATTAAGAATACTGTGAACCAATCAACGTTTTTGTTTTGGCACAGTGAGACATAAATCATGAATATAAACTTCAGTAAAAAATTTCATTAATTTATAAAATCCTGCAGAATTATTTGTGCAAAATATAATTTTTCTGCTTCAAATTCCTCACAAATATACCAAAAATTAATTGGTAAGAATAATTTTGGTTTTAAGTATTCCAGGCAAACATATGGATGCAGTGAAACCCCTTTTTCACCTTTCAGACTTGTCAATAGTAGGGTTGTCTTTATTTCAGGGTATTAAATAGTGTGAAACTGTATACAGGGACACTGTAATATTGTGGACTTATTTTCAGGATGTCTCAACTTTGGGTTGGTTTTAATGAGGGGTTTTACTGTTCTTATTAATTCAAAAATAACTTGGAGCCGGTATATATGAAGTAAAGGCCTATAACAAAAGTATAAAAATATACTTACTTTATTTGCATTTCTTTGTGTTTTTTCTCATGGTCTTGGATCTGTAGCTGTTTGGTCTTCAGATCCTCAACTGCCTTGTGATACCTCATCTCTGCTCGCATGAAATCTCGGGCCTTCTGCTCTCGTTCATCCGCCTACATACATAAAACATAAGTATTATGACAATGTTAACATCTATAAACAGAAACTGTGACAATATACCAATTATAACTGTAACAATGTATCAGCAGAAAACGTGGCAATTTACTTAAGTTTGGTGTTCCTAGGACCAGGTGTTGCCTAAAATTGCTTTTGAAAAGGGCATAACTCAAAAAATAGTGAAAAAGGAGTTATCATTCTTGTCACCTATGGCTTTGTTCATGCAGATGAAATATTCTAAATATGAAGTGAATAGGCGACTACTTTTAAAGTTATAGGCAACATAAAGTTTCATGTTAAGTAGCTTTTGAAAGGGGCGCAACTCAAAAAGTAGTGACAAAGGAGTTATAATTCTGCTTTTTTTATGCAGATGATATATGACAAGTATTAAGTGGTTATAGGACAGTACTTTCAAATTTATAGGTAACATTAAGTTTCATATTAAAGTTGCATTTGAAAGGAGCATAATCCAAAAAATATTAAATCAGGAGTTTCAGAGTTGTTGTAGGCTATATATTTTTTTAATTTCCTTACCTTTATAGCAGCTAATCGAGTGAGCTCGACCACTTCTATTCTCAGATCGCTCTGTTCATACAGTAAATTCTGTTCCTCTGCAGCACTCGCTTCTAACTTCACATGTTCAACAGCTGTCAGTGAATTCTGAAATCATAATGTGCATTTGTGTTAACCCTTTCCTCCATTTATATGCATGTGCAACCAGTGTAAATCCAGATCATCCAGCACCTCTGAGCCGTCTGCTCAGGATCTGCACTGGTCCCATTTTGGTCAGAAATAACATAACAAATCATAATGCGAACAGTGTAGATCCTGATCAGATAGCATGGATGTGCCGGCTGATCTGGATCTACACTGTTCGCCCATGCAATAAAGGTGTGTCTGTGGAGAAAAGGATTAAAGAGGGCATAACTGCTCACATTTGCAGACATCTTATGGTCAACTCACTGAATCATAAAATGTCTCTTTTCAATATTAGTCAAACTTTGTTTGATCCTTTGTACAAACTGGTATATGCCTATGAGTAGATTTTATATACAGCTACTCTGGTACTACATCAACCCTAGAGAGATATAATTATGATCCAACCTATGTTAAAGACCACCTTTAAACAAAGACCACCTGTAGATAAAGACCATATTTTATTCAGACAAATAAAATGTGGTCAAAAAATATTATTCCACCGAAAAAGTACAAAATTTGTTATTAAATTTGATGCCATTAGCCTGCCTGATTCACATTCTATTCCATACTATTAACTTCCGGCAAGCATTATAGTAGCAAGACAACATTTCCAATGAATTGGCCAGACAACTGTACACTCAAACCGTAAGTGGTCTTCGAAAATAGGTAATATTTATTCACAGGAGACACTGATTTTAAATCAGTCAAAAAGCCACAAAAATTTATTCTTATTATCATGTACAATTCACATTTACCTGTGTAGCTAATGCCCGTTTCGTCTGCTCCACTTCTTTCTGAAGTTCTTCTCGCTTCTTATACAATGTCCCATCATCCTTTGGTAATGAATCCACTTGTCCTTTGATCTTTTCATGAATTAATTTTGTATGATTTAAAGTCTCTTCCGCCACTTTCAACTGTAATTCACCTTTTTTAAGATTTCTTAGATCTCTGTCTTTTTCTCGCATTTTTCTCGAGTGAACATCGTGGGCATTTTTCTTCTCCATGTGAATATGACGTAAATTCAAATCAAGCGTAGCTCTGAAGTAAAATAAAAAACGAATCTATTTTATTCTGTTTTTTTAAGCAAACTATTGTAATGCATAAGAAGAGATTTTAACTGATCAAGAAATGACAAAAAACAAAGCTTGGCTTTGTTTAACCCTTTTAACACCTTCATTGCTAGGGCGAACAGTTAAGATCCAGATCAGCAGGCACATCCGTGCCGTCTCATCAGGATCTAAACTGTTCGCTTTTTGATTCATTAGGTTATTTCTGACCAAAATGCGACCAGTGCAGATCCTGATCAGACAGCACGGATGTGCCGGCTGATCTGGATCTACACTGGTCGCACATGCGTAAAAATGCGTATCTATCCAGGAAAGGGTTAAAAATCAAATTTAATTTTTCTACATTTTATTGATTTTAATGAGTTCTATCAATGTATAAATTGTCATATTTTTACAAGTCATTTGAATAAAAACTGAAGATTTATATGTAAAAATTACAAGTTAACATTTTGACAATTTGATCATTCCCGCAGGTGGAATTTCACTGGCAATTAATTTGATCATGTGATCTGGCTTTTTTTAAATTTAATAGTGAAATTGCTGCTATTATGTTCACTTTTTAGACCAGAATCCCCATTTATTTTCATTTACCCCCATTCTACTTTGAAAGATTATTTGACACTGACTAATGAGTACTTGGTAAACAACACTTTTCCTTAGATGAAAGCTTGAACTAAATAAAAGTTTTCGAATGGTCAACATCAACTACAATAACTATACACTAAAACCCCTCATAAAGAGCACCATGAAATTAAGGCCAGCCCTGAATGGCTAAGGGAATTAAGAAAGTTTTTTTTCATCAATTAATTACCTGTCACCTATTAAGACAGCCTCCCTTTCTTTCGCATATTCAAAGTCTTTTTGTAGCACCTCCATTTCTCGGTCCTTCTCGTTCAGCTGTGTCCGCTGTTTCTCCACATCGTTGTCGGCATCGTATTTCTCTTCTTGCAGCGTGTGTAGTTTATGTTCTACGTTTTTCTTTTGTTGAAGAAGATCTTGATATTCTTTTTCCAAATCTTCTAACTCTTTTGATATCTCACTGTGGAAACAGAATGTGGAAGTTGTGTAGACCCAGATCAGTTGGCACCTCCCTGCCATCTAATCTGGATCTACACTAGTGGCAGATAGTCACATGGAGAAGAAAAATGCCTACAATTTTCACTCGAGAAAAATGCGAGAAAAAGACAGAGATCTAAAAAATCTTAAAAAAGGTGAATCGTAAACAACAAATGTGCTGGCTGATCTGGATCTACACTGTTAGCTCAAGCAGTAAAAGTGTTTCTTTGGAGTAAAGTGTCAACCCTTTACTCCACATGATATGGCTTTTATTTCATGGGAGAGCAGTGAAGATTCAGATCAACTGGCACATTGTAACTGTCTGATCGGGATTTACTTAGTTCACTTCTTGGTCAGAAATAATGTTGTATTTTAAATCAATATTATGACCAAGATTTTGTCTATTTAAAAGTGTTCCGTCTTGATGTTTACACATAAAAAGTAACATCATTTCCTAATAAAACTTATGATCTAAAATGTTTTAGGAACTTTTTAGATATAAAAAAAAATGTTGGATTAATTATTAAGGCATTCAAACTTATTTTTGGAGAATTCCTTTCTAACAGATATATATTACTGCTGTATCATTACATTTTGCGTGGGTTTAATTTTTGCGTATTTTGCGCTAGGCGGTGTGTGCAAAATCAAACCCTAGCAAAAACAATGCACATAATTAATACATTATCCTATCGGAACAATACAACTGCACAAAGGAGTAGGTTCATGAAGGTCTAATATTGGCCTAAAAATATGTCAAATTTTAAATTTCGTTACATATCTTAAATTTTTATGCCTTTGAATACATAAATGGTTATACTTTTCATATCTTAAAACTTTATATTGATAACTGCTTAAGGAGTTTGACAAGGGGCCATCAAAATTGCTAAAAATAAGGAAAATGTGCAAAAATTCATATTTTTGTCCATTTTCATAGCAGATTTTAGAGGCTTTTGATAAGGGCACACTTCTCGACCAAAATCAAATTTTGACCATGAATTCAGCACACATTTATACAAAGAAAATTCTTTAAATTAATGTGGTCGAAGCCTGTGCCCAATATGAAAATCACCAAAATATGATGAAAATTTAACAAAAAATTGCATTTTGGCAAACATTTTCAAATTTCAGACATATATGACATACTTAATTTTTTATTTTGGTTTATGGGTTCATCTTCACTTTTTATCTTTTCAAGATAACGACCATTATAGATTATAAAAAGCACACTTTCAGTGATTTAAATGCAATTTGAAAATTGAGATAATTTTAGGCCAATTTTGAGCCTTCGTGAATCTACCCCTTTGTGTCCGAGCAAAAATGCCATATGCATCATATGCGCAAAAATTAGGCCCGCGAAATTAAATGATACACCAGTACTTGGTTAGTGATTGCATATCCAATGATTAACTTACTTTTTCTTTCTGGCCATTTTGTCTGTTTCCTTGGCAATCTGGTTTGGAACAGTGTTAACTTGAACCAAATCACCCTAAAAATAAACAGGTTACATTCATAACAACGGTGATATTTGATTTTAAGCGTGGAATTCCATTAACTAGATACATATTATTTTTATGCTTTCCTGTAAAGTTTAGAAATTTCCTGGTAAAATAAAAGTGCTTTTTCACCGTTTTCTAACTGTGGAATATCAATTTTATTTTCAATGCTGTTTTAATGTTTTATCCTCACATACATAAGGCCAGAGAAAATAAATTATTAGATTCTCATCCGGAATTTTGGAAAAAAAGGGGCGGGTGGGCACTTTATAATTTTTTTTTTTTATAAACGAAATACCTTAAGAAGGTATTTCGGGATGGTCTAAAACCCATTCTGTACGGAACAGAATATGTTTCGATTTTTTTTACCAATAAATTTTTTTGGGGCGGGTGGTTTTGGACAGGGGCGGGCGGGGATGAGAATCTAAAATATTTTTTTCTCTGGCCTAATATTCTGACTGTGAAGCTATAGAAAACAATTTTGGAATAATGATTTCATGATGTAGCATCATAAATAAACATTTTTGCACCATTTCATACCCTTTTTTTTTGTCAAATCCCACAAAGTGTGTATTAAAAGCATTTAATAAAAACAAACTGGTGAACTGCTTATTCTTTCAGATACTGTACTTTAAAGAAACATATTTATTAAATTAATTAACATGTTATTATTGAAAATAAATATATCTGTTTAAAGAACAATATCCAGTAAATAACCTAAACACATCAAAAATTATAATATTCCAATACAACTGTTCTAAATATTATAAACCTATTCCCCAGATTTTAAAGAATTTGTATTTACAGTAAATCTCCTTATTACGGACACTCGATATTACGGGCACCCTGGTATTATGGGCGATTTTTTAAAGAACAGACATGTTCTCTTCTTCTTGATTTAAACCCACAATTAAGGACAACTCACTATTAAGGACACTTTCTCTCAGTCCCTTACGTGTCCATTATAGAGGAGTTTGGCAGGAGTTACCTTTAGATTTTCCATTTTCTCCGTCAGTTTTTCAAACTCCTTCTTGTCTTTCGACACCTGCCTATTGGACGTCTCGAGATCTTCTTTCAGGGTCTTCACCTCGAGTTGTCGTTGGACAATCTCCTTCTTCATATCATCACATGCCTGCTGCAATTCCTTGATCTTCTTCTCGATTTCCTGAAATTTTAATAACAGTACAGTCCAACCTGTGCTAAAGTCCACCTGTAAACAAAGACCACATGTTCATTAAGACCATGAGTAAACAAAGACCACCTGTAAACAACGACCACATGTTGATAAAGACCATTTGTAAACAAAGACCACATGTTGATAAAGACCACGCTATTCTTCCCACTGAATGATTTTAAAGAACTAAGAGAACAATGTCCACATGCATTCAAAGACCACTTTTGGGTTTTTCAGTGGATGATCTCTGAAAACAGGTTTGCCAGTAATATCATTTAACTTTGTGGATATTAAATTTTATTATTTTTCCTGTAAAACATTCACTTTTTTGAGGTGACAAAATTTCATGTATTAAAACTACAGTAATATTCTGGATTTAATCAGGTGTAGTATGGCATACCCACATACTCTTGTGATTTACACCGAAAATGTTAAGTACAACAAGGCAGTCTGAAGGAGAGCAATATCCCCTGCTGCATTAGGGATTGATGAAAAAGTTATTGGTAGTTTAAAGAAAATGTAACAAGAAAACAAGTGTAACTGTTTAACTGTTAAAATCAGGAGTCTGAGAATGAATAATAATAACAATACAACAATTCTGTAAATTCAAAGTAATATTCAAAAGTACAAACATTGAATATAGAGTAACAGTTTAAAATATACCTGAGATGTACAATTTCGGAACTAAGTCAAAAAAATAAAATAAAACTTAATATTTAATAGAGAGTTTATTTTCAATATTGAAGTATGGTTTTGTAACCTATCCCAATGTAGATAAAATATGTTGAGTCCAAGAATAAAAAAAATGAAAAAAGTAAGAAAAGGTTGGTAAATCTCATGTGACCAAACATGAACTCATGCATACATCTCCAAACCAGCTTTAACCAGTTATCCCTTAACTCCATACATATGTTTTTTCACATGCTTGAATAGTGTAGATCCAGATCAGCAAGCACATACATGCCCATCTAATGAGGATCTAGACTTTTTGCCCTAGTCTATCTTATTAGGATCTAGACAGTAAAGACTGTTTGCCGTCAGGTCAGAACTAACCCAATGAATCAAAAAGCAAACAGTGTAGATCCTGATCAGAGAGCATAAAATAATGAGCAGGCTGATCTGGATCTAGACTGCCTTCAGGTCAGAACTAACCTAATGAATCAAAAACCCAACAGCGTAGATCCTGATCAGAGAGCATAAAATAATGAGCAGGCTGATCTGGATCTAGACTGTTTGCCCATGGCTTACAGTCATTCACCATGGAGTAATAGGTTAGTTTTCCCTAATGATAAATGTTACATTTAATTAGAGGGGACGGATACTAGGATGTGACAGTTCAATACGCAAGACATGACGGTAATCAAAATTATTTAACCCTTTCCTCCATACATAAATCTTTATGCTGTGAATGAACAGTGTAGATCCAGATCAGCGAGCACATCCGTGCCATCTGATCAGGATCTGCACTGTTGGCTTTTTGATTTGTTATGTTATTTCTAACCAAAATGCAACCAGTGCAGATCCTGATCAGACAGCACGGATTCACCAGCTGATCTGAATCTACACTGGTTGCACATGCGTAAAAATGTTTATATATGGAGGAAAGGCCCTAAGGGTTAAACATGACTTAAAATGAAATTATAAAAATAAAGCAGAAAAAAGGATAAAAAAGAATTGCTTACATTTAGATGAATGTTAATTTTAGTTTCCAATATCATGGAGACATCTGAACAATTATTTCAAAAAGTCACACTCGTGTATTTTAAGTTTTCAGTCAGCAATTATACCCTTTACTCCATGAGATGTGGCTGTTATCCATAGGCGAACAGTGTTGATCCAAATCAGTTGGCACATCCATGCCATCTGATCTGGAGAATTCTGGATCTACACAGTTAGCCAACACAATATCTATTGAGTAAATAGTTAACATAATAAAAAGAACCAGTTGCTATCACCAAAAATTTTAGTACTTTCTGATGGAAAACTACAATGGATTTTACAAGGGTAAGTCAAACACTGAACATTTAAGAGACTGCATTGATATATAATAAAATCTTACCCCAGCTTTCGGCATTCTGGCATATTCTCTCTCCATTAGTTTCTTTTCTTCTGTGGATCTAGAAAATGAGAACGGTAAATACTGTTACGGAATTCTCAATCTGATTAAAATCATCTCCTGAAAATAATGCTATCAGGATCTGACGAGTAACTAAAACATGCTTTTATCCCTTACCATTGGAACCAATCAGATTGTCGCCTACAAAATGGCGAAAGTGAAAGTAAACATAGTATTTTAAACCATTGAAAGTGTTGACAGCCTGCGTCAGACATATTTTACTTAAGATATATGTCTGCATGTAGTATTGCATTCATTTCTAATGTAATGACATCTTCAGATCATTTTGCAAGCTTCCTGTGTTGACAATTTCTAAAAATAGTAATCTGGGAAAACCGCTAAAGCTTATGTACGGTGTCTGCAGGCCATCATAGATATAACTTTTAGTTAGATCTGACTTTAGTGAGATTGTGGAATTCTTGTTTTATCCAGTACACAACCAACAACTCAAGATATGATTACTTATCAACAGCAAAGACCCATGATTATAAAACTGAGATAAAAAGACAAGTCTCAAATCTCAAGCATCTGACTGACTGAAAAACATCCTGAACTAGCAATTTTTTAAGCCCAATCAGACACCTAAAGTAGTCTCCATTTCAGCCTATAAGATGTTTGAAATTTGAGACTGGTCTCCAATCTCAGTAATCATCTTAGACCCTGATAGTCTCCATTTCAGCAAATCAGATGCTAGAGATTTGAGATGGGGCTCCAATTAAAGTTTTAAGATCTTGGGGCCCTAATTCTGATCAAAGTTTACACAGAGAAACTCAGAATTAATAAAAAAAACCAAAAAGTTGCCTACTCGAATGAATTCAGATTGGAACTTCTTATGTAAATCTTATTTCTAAACCAGGAAGCTGCCACTTGGAGATTTTGAAAAGTAGCAAGAATGTTTTTCACAACTCCATAAAACAAAACCAACCTCTAACTCCATATATATTTGGTTTTTATAAATTGTGTGACCAGAGTAGATCCATATAAGCCAGCATATCTGTGACATCTGATCTGGATATACACAGGTTGCCTTTTGGTGAGAAATACCTCAATGAATCAAAAGTGAACAGTGAAGATCCTAGGCCCAAGGTTATAAAACCAAGCATAGAAACCCGTCTCAAATCTCAAGCATCTGATTGGCTGAAATGGCGACCAGTCGCCATTTTAGCCAATCAGATGCTTGAGATTTGAGACTGGTTTCTAATAACAGTTTTATAACCTTCAGCCCTGATCAGTGCCCAAGGTTATTAAGATGAGCATGGAAACCAGTCTCAAATCTCAAGGATCTGATTGGCTGAAATGGCGACTGGTTCCATTTCAGCCAATCAGATCCTTGAGATTTGAGACTGGTTTCCAATCTCAGCTTTATAACCTTCGACCCAGATTGCACCAGTGTGCAAGCTAATCTGTATCTACACTATTCGCCTAATGCCGGAGATTATAAGTATCATGCATGAGTGTGAGGTGAAGATGGAAAAATCTGTCATCGAGGGTTAACTGTTTTGCGGGAACGAGGCTCTGCCGAGTTCCCGCCAAAACAGTTCATCCGAGGTGACAGATTTTTCTATCTTTAACGAATGCCTCATGCAAGATACTTTTTCTTGCATACCTTTTATTATTTATAACATTTCTGTGTAAGTATACAAACTAACTTATTTTCCTTATGCTGAAATATTGACGTTAATGCAAACCTTTTTTTATAAATGACGTCACTAACTTGAATATATTACGTCAGATACTTGAAGACGTGACGTCACTTACGTGACTCATTCTACATGGGGGGTGTAGGATCGAAATTTCTTACACGGGTGAAAACACTGGATGACCTGATCTGGTATGCAAGAAAAGGTGTTTCTATGAAGTGAAGGGTTAAACAAATTTCTCAATAATTTACATACATCTCTAACTGATATTCTAACTGATACTGTCTCTCCTGTGCCTGTTTAAGATCGTTGTTGTACTTAAGAAGCTGTTGCCTCAATTTGGAAACATCCGTGTTTGAACCATCGGGGAAATTATCAGCTTTCTCCAGTTCAGCTCGTTGGCGATCAAGCTCCATTGAGCTTTCTTTTGCCTGTTTGAGTAAACGAGTCTCACTATCCCTAGTGCTGTAAGTAAAGTAAATTTAATAATTTGTATTTAGTTTGTAGTGATAACTGTGTAATATGTAAATTAATGCCTCAACTTTTTAAGTATCTGCTTTCTTGAAATAGGGAAATGCCGCGAGGGAGACTTGAGAGAAATTGTCTCCAAATGTTCTTAAATTCTCCCATAGAGAGCAAAAGAGAAGTTTTTTTGCTATAAGTTTCTTAATCCTTCTGAACATCCACCCTATTGTTTTTCTCAAAATTAATGATGACTACCCAACAGCTCTTCTGAGGAAAATTATAATGAGAAAAAAAGTCAGAAAATTAGAAAAAAAGTTATATGCTATGGAAAAGGTAAGAATTAAAAACCATCTCAAAAATTTAACCATTTCAACGGCTAAAGTGAAAAGTTTCTATGTGATATGAAATAAAGAAGCAGATAGCACATATCAGCCCATATTACCATATTATAATAATAAGTCCTAGAAATATCTTAAATTTAGCCAAAATATGTCCAAGTAAAAGAGTTAAAATTTTGCATTTTTTTTAATATTAACTGTAAAATTTAATGATAAAATAATCCTACAGAAACTTACTTTTTGAGTATTTCATGAAGTTCTGTGTATTTTGCCTTTAGATGAGCAACTTTTGTACCAGTGAGCTTTCCTTCATGAAATAACTGAAAAATAGAGGGAAATAAAATTTGTACATACAACATACTTTGTTACTTGATTTTTGATTGATTATGTTTGTCACAGTTTTGTCAGAAATATTTCAGTCATGTCTGTTTTACCCTTTACTATATAGGTACTCCTTAACTGCATGGGCAAACATGAAGATCCAGATCAGCCTGCACATCCAAGTCATCTGAACAGGGCAAACTTGTAGATCCGGATCAGCCTGCACATCTGTGTCATCTGAACACTGTTTGCTTTAGATTCGTTAGGTTATGACCAAGATGTGACCAGTGTAGATCGAGATCAAACACCACAAATGTGCCATCTGATCTGGATCTACATATCTAAACATTAACATACATACCTCAAAACATGTATATATAATATATACATGTTTTGAGGTATGTATGTTAATGTTAAATATTATTTAGTTAAGGGTTAAACACATTTCTTTTGTTTCTAACCAGCTCATGCTCTGCATGAAACCAAGACGGGAGACAGAAAAAGGGAAATTTGGACTTAACATTTTTTACCTTGCCTGGGGCTGGGGAATCAAACATGTGACCACTTATTTGTCCAATTAAAATTCAATGAGAGTCATTCATAACTCAAGCAAGCCGATAATTTTTTTTACAGTTGGTTAATAGTAACATAGAATTTAACAAATTGAACATATATTGAATTTTACAAATACACTGTACATTTGTGATTGTTTAAGATCGTGTACTTGTGAATAAACAAATTTCAATTAATTTCAATTTAATTTTAACATTTAAAACATAGATACCTCATCAAGGCATTGAAAAGCAGGACTGGCAGAGACCTCAATTTGGCTTTCTTCCTGATGCATAACTTTAGGTGGCACAGCTGAAATAGGGGCCGCATATTCAAGTGCATCAGGGGATCCCTCCTCCTCCCTATCACTTTTGCTTTCGGCCCCTGACTCACTCATCTTTGAGCTGAAAAGGGGAAATATTATTATTATTACCAATGTTAACTAGTTTACAAGTTTGCCTTTGAGATATACGATTCAGAATATAAAAACATTCTCATGAAATCAATGTTTTGGCCTTCGAACTTTTTTTCAAGAAATACACTTTTTCTACAGTTAGATTCACTCTATGTTTCTTGAAAAAGGCCAAATGCCCAAGCACTGATAAAATAAGAGCATATAGAATAAGATATAATGTAAGTGTTATTTAACCCTTTCCTTCATATACACGCATTTTAACACATGTGCGACCAGTGTAAATCCAGATCAGCTGGCAAATCTGTATGTCTGATCAGGATCTGCACTCTCGGTCAGAAATAACCTAAAAAATAAAAATGCAAACAGTGCAAATCCTGATCAGACGTCATGGATGTGCCGGCTGATCTGGATTTACACTGTTCGTCCACACAATAAAGGTGTGTCTATGGAGGAAAGGGTTAATATGATTCAGAATATAATTTAATAATCCTTGCATAATTTATATGAGAATTCCTACCATCTTAAAGCGGCATTACTTCAATTTAACCCGTTCTTGTATGAAATATTACATGTATTTGGAACTATAGGCACAAAATTGCAGCATTAGTTCGGGCTAATAAAATTTTAATTTACTAAAATAAATTTCGTCCGCCAACTAAAAGCGAAAGTAGGATTTCCAAAACGTCACAGAAATCGAGATCGCGCATGAAGTGGTCTGTTTGTTAAAAATCATTGCTAAATATACCTGGATTATATTTAGCTTCTTAAAAGTTCATTAACGATAATTTAACAATATCATTGAAAATCCCGTCTATAAGAAAGAATTCAATTGGACCTTTTGTGTTCTATTAAAGAGTTTATATATTGGAGTCTATATGGACAAATATGATTTTTCAATAGTATATTGAATTTCTTACTTAATTTAGGGCTGGGGCTTTAAATCTTTTACTAGTGATAAAATTGTTGTATTCACCATCACTTTTTTTGATGGACTGACATGCAAATGATCTCACTCTATATATTTATCTTTGAAAGGGTGACCAAAAACATGCCTATAAATGAACAGGGCACTGTCTTTTTTATCTCCATTTCTGCATTTGGAATTTAAGCTCCGAAAAAAATTAAACCATTGTGGTGCGAATAACAGACTTTTCAGCCATCAGTCTATTTTAATTTAATATTGTTGTGTGGACTTAAAAAACAACAACATTGAAATTCATTAAATTAAACACCATCAAATTCTATGCTGCCATACTTCTTTAGCAATAAGATTTTTTTTTCTGTTTCTACATTTTCCAAACTGAACATCAAAACTATCATGGAATTTATTTTTTATAAACATGCAATGAAACACAGTGTATATTTTAAACAAAATAAATTAAAAAAAGACAGAAATATATGAATATGTCTCTTAAATGTCGATCAAATGCAAGCAATATTTCGCTTAATAATACATAAAAATGTATTTTCACTATCTGCTATGCCATTCAAGACAATATAAAAAAGCATTTGCTGATAATGAATTGTAAATATCATTTTTGGTCTGATGCTATAATATGAAAAGGATCGTATCCCTTGATAGCTTTTGATCGGAAATAAAAACTGGTCTAAGGTACTTAAACCACCATCCTTTAAAAGTTTTATCAAAATGTTACATGCAGACATGTTGTTTGCTCTTGCATTAAGAAAGATATACCGGTACAAGTGTGTTAAGCCCAAATAAATGGTTATAAAATTATTGTTGTTGTCACCGGTGAGAAAGATGCCCAGGACCGCTAGCTTACAGGGCAATTGCTCTCCCAACTGAGCTATCCAGGAAGCTTACACATCACATCAGATAGTGACCTGACATGTGCCATGACTTATATTTCCCCAACAACTTGGAAATTGGTCTTATTAATCCAGAGGGTGCCTTCAATAAACATATGTGAGCACCTTAAGACATACAAGCAATGCAGTCACCGTCCCCCTTTGGGATCCAAATGTCACAGGGTGAGAAAGATATGCAGCCAGACTGGGATTCAAACCCAACCTCTTGTTATCAGCGCCTGCTATCTAGACCCAGCTATCTGGACCAGTTACATATTTTCTTCCCAGAAAGTGACTAGGGTCGTACTGAGACATTGGGAAAATCAAAACAGAATCTCAGAAACTAGAAACTCAGAATTCCAGGATGACAGGGGCAAGCGGTAAAACTTTTAGATATATCTATTATGCGCAAACATGACAGCATATTTGATGATTTCGTGATAACTCTCGTTTTCGTACTAAGCATCTTTTATTACCTTAGCGTGTCAGAATCAGGTAATTACGGCGTCTTCATTACCCTCATCAATTTTTCATACAATGTACGCCATGACAGTAAACACGGAAACTGTTGCTATGGTCAGTGCGCATGCTCACAACAATTTATGTTAGTCGCAAAAAATTTTGTTTTAAAGTTTTACACTATTTGATAATTCTGAAATAATTTCTGAATAGAGGAAACAAATTTCACGTTAAAAATGTCATAAATTAGTATAAAGTTCTTTTTACAAAATAAATGCGATGTCGTAACTTCGTCCGGCGAACGGTTTCTGGCAAGCGTGAACGAACATCAGTCGCAAGTTCTAACGCGAAGTTGAAAACCCTATTTTATACCAAAATGAAGATCGAAGAAGTAAAAAGTACGACGAAGACACAAAGAATAGCCACACATAGTCACATCAAAGGGTTAGGTTTGGACGAAAATGGCTATGCGATACAGAGTGCGGCAGGTTTGGTCGGCCAAGAATTGGCCAGAGAGGTTTGTTCTAGAAGCTTCCCTTTTTGACAGATCAAAATAACAGCATTACTGAACCTTGCAATCTTATCAGGATCTGCACTGTTTGCTTCTATGTAAGATACAGGCTATTGAATCTCAAAGCAAACAATAGATTGACTGATCAGATTTATTGTGAAACAGCTGCTAATAAATGATGAAATTATTGAAGTATTGGTTTTACTTTTACGCGAAAAGTGGGACTAGCTGAAATTCTGACCCACCTAGTCCTGGACTAGTTACCAAAAAATAAATTTGTCCAGCCCTGGGGACGACATCAATTGTCCAAAAGTGTGATTCAGGGCTTTTCATCCTTATAAAACAGAGGCCTATAAAATGCCTCTTCCCAATCCAAAAATATAGTATTTTTTCCCAATTGTGGCAGAAACTCTTCCCAAAATGCTAGGTAAGATGTCGAAAAATGGTTAAAACTCCTTGGAGGAGTGTTTGAAAATTGAAGTCTGGAAAGTAAAGTGCATAATAAATTAGATTTAAGTTAAAAAAACCTATAAATATTCAATTTCATAAAGTAGAACCCATCTTTCTATTAATTTTGTTTTCCCAAAATAAACAATTATTGCGCGTAAATTTCCCAATTGGAAAGGCCAGGGCCTCTTCCCAATTTTCTTAGGAAAAGCCCTGTGATTTAAAATCGTCAAAAAATGTACAGATATGTGTATATTTTCATCCCCTGTAAACAGACCCTTTAACAATAAAAAAGTAACAAAATACAGGTCTGTTAATCCTCAAGAGTTTGACCAGAGTTTGACACATTCTTTTTTAATAATCAAATTTTTTAAGTGATAATATTTTTCAGATGGAAGTTTTGTATTATCACAAACATTAATATCGGTATTTTTGTAAGAAGTAAGAATGTTTGTATCAAAAGTTATGGCAAGTGAGATGTATAGCTGAGCTAGTGTAATCAAACATAAAGCTGTCATTGTAACAGTCCTGAAATGTGAAAAACAGAAGTAAACTAATTTTTAGCAAATTGAAGTTAGCTTTTAAAAAAGTGGCTAAGCTCAAATTTTACCTTCTTATTGGGAAATTTATTTGGAAGTTTGGGGAAAATTTAAATTTTTTCCACCAAATTTCCAAAAAAAAATCCCATTGAAAGTTGAAAATTCCACGCTGAACGGTTAGCATAATCCCAGTGCCTGATGCTAGAGTATAGTACAGGATGGGATTTATCAGTCACTTTCTATTTCCTTTCCGTTTCTGGTAGAAAAAAAGTTGCAAAATGGCAAATATTATTTAAAGAAAATAAGGACAGTAGACACCAATGGTTCTAAATCTTTAAAATGTTTATGGTTGACACTTAGTAAAACACCATGAACATCCAGTGATACTGGCCTTAGCGATACAACTGTGAAGAAATCTCCGGAAGATGGCAAGAACGAATGGGAAAAGTGCCGGAATGTCATGTTTGTCGGATACATTATGATTATCTGAATCTGATAAGCAAACGGATATAAGAGCGATTTGTTAAAACTGAGTGATGTTCAGAGATGCAAAGGCCCACAAGCCTGTTCTTTTAACTTTGTTCCATAGAGTTCAATTGAATGTCAATGTTCAACTGAGCATATGACAAGAGACAGATAATGGTCATTCAGGTGCACAAACGTAATTAAGATATATATATTGGTTATTTGAGTGATGATTTTTTTCCAATTTTGAAAATTATTTGATGCCAATTTTCCCAATTTCGGAACTTTTAGGTTTTTTTTCCAAAATAGCCAGAAAAAGCCTGAAAGGAAGATGAAGAAAATCAATGTAATTAATTTTTTTTTTTTCATCCCCAGTTTTTAACACCAAACACCATTATTTTTGTAATTACCCATCTTGTAATAAACCTGAACCAAAATTGACACACATTACTATCCAATAACCTTGCTTTGTTTCACAATTTTAATTAACACTCTGGTTTTTGACCCCTGATTTATAACCAGGGATCCATCTTCCTTTGATAGCTATTGAAAAATTTTGCTGATCATTTTTGTAGAATTATCATATTCTGAAAATTTTATTTAATTTTGCAGGCAGCAGGTATTGTGGTAGAGATGATCAGATCTAAAAAGATGGCAGGTAGAGCTGTGTTGTTAGCAGGACCCCCAGGTACTGGCAAGGTAAGGCAACCTCACATTTTACAGAAATTTTTTCTTGCTGCTGAACTCATTATTGAATGTCAAGATTCAGTGGAAGTCATCAGTTAAAGTGACCACCAACATGTGCTGGGTCAGATGCAAGATTTCCAGAAAAGGGATTTGTTTGGCGCAGTCGTAAGGTACCGGTAGTTATATGATTATACTATTTCCAACTTAGTAGCCAAAACCCTGGTGAAAAGTAAATAATTGCTGCCCCAAAAAAGGTTTTACCAACTTTTCTGAACAGCCTCTGGATCTGCACTGATGTGCACTTCTTGATCTCTAGTTTAGCCATGGAAACCAGTAGGCCAGGTGTTGTCAAATCAGACTAACAATGGTTAGGCATGCAGTAATTGCATCATCTGGACCATTGTTTCATGAATAGAAGTGTGCTGACCTGTCCTTGAAAACAACCCAGAGAAAAAACCAGAATAGCTTTTTTAAGGCAGGTGGTCTGTTAAGGGTAATTTTGTCAGACGGACATAAACTGTAGTCTTAATCCACAGGTAGTAAACTTACAACAGTACTTGTCAAGTTGATATGTAGTTTCATAAGAGTTCAATTTAACCCTTTCCTCCATCGATACACCTTCATTGCATGGGCGAACAGTTTAGATCCTGATAACTCAGCACAACTCTGCCATCTGATCAGGATCTAAACTGTTGGCTTTTTGATTTGTTGGGTTATTTCTGACCAAAATGCCACCATTGCAGATCCTGATGAATGTGCAGGCTGATCTGGATCTACACTGGTCACACATGCCTAAAAATGTGTATATATGGAGGAAAGGGTTAATTGATATTACTTGAATTTGTTTTATGTACCACATTTCATTTCAAATTTTCATTTGAATATTTTCACTGAATCAAAATTGTGAAATGTGTGTCTTAAAGTTTGTGGATGTGCACAAAAACATTTGGTAAGAAATCTTGATGTAATACTTTTCAGACAGCCATAGCCCTGGCAATAGCTCAGGACCTTGGCAACAAGGTGCCGTTCTGTCCAATGGTTGGAAGTGAAGTTTACTCCTCTGAAATCAAGAAAACCGAGGTATTGATGGAGAATTTCCGACGAGCTATTGGTCTACGAATCAAGGAGACGAAAGAGGTGTACGAAGGAGAAGTTACTGAACTGACACCTGTTGAGACAGAAAACCCTATGGGCGGTATGAACATTTAACCGTCTTTTATTTTCAGTTGCCTTTTCCTCTCTTTAAAATCATGAACTTCTCCCCAAAGTTACTTTTAATTAGAGTTTTTCATTCCTCTTTAGAGGTGAAATTAGGATATATTTTCCTTCAAATTATAGGGAATGGGCCACTTACCATTGTAGTGAAAACAAGCCCTGCCCTGCCCTTACTTCATGAATAAAGTTTATGTAAAATGTGTGACCAATTTAGAACCGGATAGCTTGCACATTCTCACAATCAGATTAGGATCAACACTGGTCAGTTTTATAATCATTAGTTTATTTAGCTTACCATGTAGACCCACAGGGCACTTGTTGGCAATATTTGGGGCCCCTTATGGGCCCCATTCCCCTCTTAAAATAGAATGTTTTTCCCCTATCTCAGAAAATATTTCCCCTCTAAAATCTAAAATAAATTTAAAATGGACTCCCGAAAATGCAGGTTACTGATCAATTGATTTATTTGTAAGTCTATAGTCACAAAATACACTTGCTATTATAATCAGTGGTGGAAAACAGTGTAATGAGTAAGTGTGACACTTCAAAGTCAAAACATGCATATATGACTTAAAATTCCCCTTTTTTGTCTTTTTGTCCTAACACAACACAAAATTCCCCTTCCAAGGGTATGGGTAGCTGTCCCTAAAAGTTTTCTAGGTCCCTGACCCAGATCAGATGGCATGGAAATCAAGCTCTACTGTTCGCTCAACAGCCGTATCAGAAGAAGTAGAGTTAAAACAGTGTAGTATTATCTTCCATAAGTTTTACTTTATGAATTCTGAGATTCTTATAAAATATAAATTTACTTGTCTGTGCCTTACAGGTTATGGTAAAACAGTGAGTCATGTAATCATTGGGTTGAAAACAGCAAAAGGAACAAAACAGCTCAAATTGGATCCATCCATTTATGAGAGCCTACAGAAGGAAAAAGTTGAGACTGGAGATGTAATATACATTGAAGCTAACAGTGGTGCAGTTAAGGTAAATTTGGAACTCTTTTCAGTTTTTGATTCATTAAATTGATGCTTAATTTCAAACTAACTAATTGCAAACCAGTTGTTGACTAGCTATGAGACTCAAGTTTTATCATTTTAATCAATTAGATCTTAGATTATGAACAAGAAACATCCAATGTATTTGATAAAACACAGATTCTTATTTTTTTATATTAATTGGGGTTATCAACTTATTTGGAGAAATACCGAATCCCACTAAAGTCAGATCTAACAAAATTTTACATCTGATGATGGCCTTTAAATACTGCGTACAACCAATAGTGGTTTTCCCTGATTAGTATTTTTAGAAACTGTCTTATCAGGAAGCATGATTCAAAATGCTTTTCAGTAAAGGTCACAGCATGATCTAAATGAGTGAAATACCACATGAAACACACCATTATTAGGTAAAATATGTCTTAGGGGAATTGTAAACTCTTGCCATGTTGATGCGATTTTGTAGGTGACAGTCTGATTCCTTCGTAAATTTGTTGATAGAAGTAATTTTACTGACTTGTCAGATCCTAATAAGGTAACGGTTTTCATGAGATGATTTTAATCAGATTGGAGAATTACCTGTTATGTCATTCGACCCTTGGCCATTATTGTATAGGGTTCTGTCTGTCGCATTGAGTGCATTGTAAATTTCCATCAGACAATAAGCTTTAGCTTTCTCTTGCATTCTATTTCTGTTTACCTGCATCAACTTGCATCAAAACAACACCAAGGTAAAATCACATGGGATCAAAATTAAGATTTAAATGTGTTGTAATTTGTGTCAACGAGTCATCTCCAGGGTCAAATGAAACCCCTGAAAATGTTACAAGTTCTGTGTCCAAGGTATAAATACTGAGAATGGAGACTAGTCTCAAATCTCAAGCATATGATCGGTTGAAATGGCACTATTTCAGCCAACCAGATACTGGAGATTTGAGACTGGTCTCCATTCTTATTTTTATTATCTTCAGCCCAGATAGTGTTTTTGTTTCCTGCTTACAGAGACAGGGTAGATCTGACAGTTTTGCCACAGAGTATGACCTCGAGGCCGAGGAATATGTGCCACTACCTAAAGGAGATGTTCACAAAAAGAAAGAAATCATTCAGGATGTCACATTACATGATTTAGATGTGGCAAATGCCAGGCCTCAGGTACGAGAAGCTTTGTTGCTCAATAAATAAAGCTTTATATCCCCATTGCAACGAGTGTAGATCCAGATCAGCCTGACAAGCATGCAATCTGCACTGTTATCTTCATGGTCAGAAGTAACCTAATGAATCTGAAAAGGACTAGAATAATCGTGATCAGACTCCAGTATTTAACCCTTTCCTCCATAAATATGTATTTTTAGCTCGACTATTCGAAGAATATGTCAAGCTATTCTACTCACTTAGGCGTCGGCGTCGGCGTCGCCGTCCCGCTTTGGTTAAAGTTTGCGTGCAACATATCATATCTTACAAACTACTATAGCTACAGCTTTGAAACTTGGCACACTTGTTCATCATCATGTCCCGAGTGTGTGTGCCAAGAACCATAACTCTAATTTTCATTTTGATCAAATTATGGCCCTTTTTCGACTTAGAATTTCAGGTTAAAGTTTGCGTGCAAGCTACTGTACAAACACATAACTTCAATACTACTTATACTACAGTTTTGAAACTTGGCACACTTGTTCATCATCATGTCCCGAGTGTGTGTGCCAAGAACCATAACTCTAACTTTCATTTTGATCAAATTATGGCCCTTTTTCGACTTAGAATTCTAGGTTAAAGTTTGCGTGCAAGCTACTGTACAAACACATAACTTCCATACTCTTTATACTACAGCTTTGAAACTTTCAGCACTTGGTTATTATCATATCCTGAGTGGATATGCCAAGAACCATTACTCTTACTTCTATTTTTTTCAAATTATGGCCCTTTTTCGACTTAGAATTTCAGGTTAAAGTTTGCGTGCAAGCTACTGTACAAACACATAACTTCAATACTACTTATACTACAGCTTTGAAACTTCCAGCACTTGTTCATTATCATATCCCGAATGGATATGCCAAGAACCATAACTCTTACTTCCATTTTGATCAAATTATGGCCCTTTTTCGACTTAGAATTTTAGGTTAAAGTTTGCATGCAAGCTAGTTTCTTTAATACTTCTTGTACTATAGCTTTGAAACTTTCAACACTTGTTTACCATCATGACCCCCGACTATGTATTCCAAGAACCATAACTCTTTCTTTAATTTTTAATCAAATTATAGCCCTTTTTCAACTTAAAATTTCTGGTTAAAGTTTGCATGCAAGCTAGTTACTTTCATTCTTCTTGTACTAAAGCTTTGAAACTAAAGACACTTGTTCACCATCATGACCCTGACTATGTATGCCAAGAACCATAACTCTTTCTTTGTTTTTTATCAAATTATTGCCCTTTTTCACTTAGAATTTAAGGTTAAAGTTTGCGTGCAAGCTAGTTACTTTCATACTTCTTTGTACTACAACTTTGAAATTTGTTCTTTATCATGACCCTGACTATGTTTGCCAAGAACCATAACTCTTTCTTTGATTTTTATCAAATTATTGCGCTTTTTAGAATTAGAAATTAAGGTTTAAGTTTACGTGCAAGATGGTGAAACCTCATAACTTTCATTCTATTAAAACCACAACTTTTAAACTTTGTATACGTTTATTTAATCATACATCAGGTTGATGTTCAAAGGCCCATAACTCATCCTTGCTTTTTTTATTTAATTTTTGCCCTTTTTCACTTTGAAATTAGAATTAAGACTTAAAAATTATGGTTAAAGTTTCAGTGTTTGTGTTTTTCATAGGTAATGCTATAGAAAAGGTTTAAAACAGATTTACTTAACATACTTTGGATGGAAGTGTTGAGTGGTTATACTATACTATACTGTACTGTACTGTACTGTACCGTACCGTACCGTAATGTACCGGACCACACCACAACACAACACAACCACATACCACACCACACCACCCCCAACCACCACCACCACACCACCACCACACCACACTACCATCACCCCCACCACCACCACATACCACCACTACAAACAACACCACCACCACCTCCACACCACCACATACCAACACCATCAACAATAACAACACCACCAACAACAACACCACAAACAACAACACCACCAAAAGCAACAACACCACCAACACAACACAACAGAAGCAACAATAACACAAATAACAACAACAACTCTACCAACAACACTGTCAACAACTCCACCAACAACACCCCCACCACCACCACCACCAACAACAACAACAACACCACTACCACCACCAACAACACCAACACCAACAAGACAACCAACAATAACTCAAAGAACAACAACAACACCACCATCAACACCACCACCAACTATACCGTAAACAACACCACAAACAAAAACACCACCACCAACAACACCATCACCAACAACACGAACACCACCAACAACAACACCACCAACAACATCAACACCAACAATATTATCAACAACACCAACAACTAACAACACTAACAACAACACCAACATAACAACACTACCACCAACAACACCACCACCACCAACAACAACACCACCACTACCAACACCAACAACAATACCAACAACAGCAACTACACCAACACCACCAACAACAGCAACCAGCATACCATACCATACTATACTACACCACACCTCACCACATCACTTTAGGTGGGCAGGGATAGTGAGTTGATGGGTGTGGGATCAGGGGTGTATGGGCTGGGTTGTGTAAACACTCTTATAAAACTACAATAATAAATTAAGTGTAATTTATTGATTTCCTCACTTAGATTAAGAAACTTTTGTTCATGTGTGTGTGTTGGGTGTCATAAACTCCTGAATTACTTCCCAGTTTAAATGAAGCCCAGTTTAAAATGTGCTTAAATATGTCTGACTTCGAATAGTCGAGCTTGCAGTCGTTTCCAACTGGCTCTTGTTACACATGTGCAACCAGTGTAGATCCAGATCAGCTGGCACATCCATGCCGTCCGATCAGGATCTGCACTGGTCGCTTTTTGGTCAGAAATAATCTAAAGAATCAAAAAGTGAACAGTTTAGATCCTGATGGATGTGCCGGCTGATCTGGATCTAAGCTGTTCGCCCACGCAAAAATATGTATCTATGGATGAAAGGGTTAACTAGCGTAAATTCAGATCATCATGTTATCTATTGAGTCTGATTAGCAGTTTCCTCTGGCTAGTTTTATATTCGTTATAATATTTCTAACTGTTTATAATTAGCAAACTTTGTTGATCCTGGTTTGACTGCATAGTTTGAAAGCTGGTCTGGATCTATACTAGTTGCCCATAGAGTAAAGTTTTGAGATTTTTTTTGCGAAACTGGAGCCTTTGGGTCTTTCTCATACAGGAAAGCCTGTCCAAGACAATAAAAATAAGATTGGAGACAAGTCTCAAATTTAAAGAATGACAGAAATTGAGATTATTCTCCATTTCAGTAAATCAGATGCTTATGATTCGAGACTGGTCTCCAATCTCAGTTTTATGATCTTGGGCTATGTAGCTTTCTTATAGCTTTAAGTTGTTTTGCAACACTGAATTCAGTACTCAACATATTAATTGTTGTGCAGATAGATTTAAGTATGTGCATTTTTAATCAGCTGGCATTGTTTGATTTTCCAGGGAGGACAAGATATCATGTCAATGATGGGTCAGTTAATGAAACCAAAGAAAACAGAAATCACAGGTAAATTGATTAAAGCTTTTTCCTCCACATATATGCCTGTATGGCATGAGTTAACAGTGTAGATCAAGATCAGCTGGCACATCAGTGCTGTCTGATCAGGATTGGCACTGTTTTCTTTTTGATTTTATTAGGTTAATTTTGACCAGTTAGCAAACTGTGCAGGTCCTGGTCAGACTGCACAGATATTCAAGCTGACCTGAATAAACACTGATCACATATGCATTAAAATGTGTATATATGAAATAAAGGGTTAAAGAATTTATTTTATATAATACATATAATCATATTGTGATATAATAAGCCAATACATATGGATGAGAAAACTAGCTATAAAATGATAGTTTTGAATTTAGACTTTTCCCCGAAGTCATATTGAAAGCAAACCAACTTTTACATTGTTTTTGAAAGATTGCATTCTACTAACTATTTTTATATCTTTTTTAGATAAACTCCGAAAAGAGATCAACAAAGTCGTGAACAAATACATAGACCAGGGTATCGCTGAGTTGGTACCCGGTGTGTTATTTATAGATGAAGTCCATATGTTAGACATTGAGTGTTTCACATACCTTCACAGAGCATTAGAATCATCAATATCACCAATCGTTATATTTGCCACAAATAGAGGAAAATGTACAATAAAGTAAGTCTGCCATATAAACAAACTGATAAAGTAAGTCCGGTCACCCGATTTACCGAAATCTACCGAAATCGACTGGGAATTACCAAAATCGACTTTATAAATTCATTTTTCTCAGTTATTAATGATTATTTTTATATTAATTGTGATTATAAAATGAATATTTATTAAAATATAGATGATTCAATGCAAAAATTTGATTTGAAATTGTAAAAACAACCGTAGATGTGCGTACTAATATTTAACGTTTTATGCCACAAACCGAATTGGAACTTCATATCTGTATCTTAAATCGGTTTTGTTTCGTGGCATACCACATTAAATGTTAGAACGCTTATCTACGGTCATTATTACAATTTCAAATCAAATTTCTGAATTAAATCATTTATAGTTTAATGAACATTCATTTTATAATCACAATTAATATAAAAATAATCATTAATAACAGGGGAAAGGGAATTTATAAAGTGGATTTCGGTAATTCCCAGTCGATTTCTGTAGATTTCCATAATTGGGCCGATTTTGGTAAATCGGGTGACCAAAGTAAGTCAGGCATATACACAAACTGTCAATGCTCCCTGTTTAAGATGAATAAGTTTGATTTAACATTAACCCTTTATCAAATGAATAAGTGTTTTATCGCATGGCAGTGGTTTCATTGTCTTTCAAAGTAGAAGTGGGGTTAATTAAAATAGAAGGGAGGTTCTGGGTCAAAATCAAACAATTAAATTCCATTAAATTTGCCTGGTTACAAATGCAGGTCGAGGGGATCCCCTCTTATTGGGGCGCGTCACGGGAAAAGGTACATTCAGACAGTTGACGTCAATCCTTGAAATGACATCATCAAGTTAAGCAGACGACATTCATTATTATGCATTTCGGGTAAAAATACCATTTTATTTACAAAATGTGTAACAAAACCGCTTTTTAGTTATGAGAAAATAATATATTATTGTAAGTTCTTTCTAAATATAGTAACAACTAAAATCTCACAAAATATGACCGAAGGTACCTTTTCCCGTGGCATGCCCCTATTAAGACTGCTGACATTGACAAACTGTAGATCCAGATCAGCTCACATATCTGTTTCATCTGATAAGGATCTACAATGTTTACTTTTAGATTCATTAGGTTATTTCTGACCATGAAGCGACCAGTTGAGATCTGGATCAGATGGCACATATGTTATCAAATCTGGATTTTCATGGCCAACACATGATTATTCTAAATGTATAGAGCGGAGAGATAGTAAATGTATTTCTTTTGTTGCTGTACCTTTTAATGTAACTTTTATGCCAATAAGTTCCTTGTTTTTGGCATGAAAGAAGAGACTTCTGGAAGTTGAAGCATGACACTGCATTATCGTTTTCGAATGACTCCTTCACATGAACAGTTTCACATGAAAGTAGTGGCAAGACGCTGTGCATTATCATTTTCGAATATTTGACTCATTCACATGAACATTGATTGCAGGGGAACTGAGGACATAGTCTCACCACACGGTATGCCTCTAGATCTGTTGGACAGAGTAATGATCGTCCGAACATTACCGTACTCTCAAGAAGAAATGACACAGGTATAAACAATATTAAACCTATATCAGTGCCCAAGGTTATAAAACTGAGCATGGAAACCAGTCTCAAATCTCAAGCATCTGATTGGCTGAAATGGCGACTGGTCGCCATTTCAGCCAATCAGATGCTTGAGATTTGAGACTGGTTTCCAAACTGAGGTTTATAACCTCCAGCTCAGGGGTTTCACTAGATGCTGAATATCAAGAGTCATTTTGATTGTTTTTAGGGTATTCTGCTGATGAACAGCCAAAATACCTTGAATTTTAGAAAAAAAATGAAAAATGCATATCAGGAATGGCCACATCCAGCATACACAGCCTCCCCACACAGCCAAAAAGTAGAGAGGAAAAGAGAGCATGGTATTACAATAATCAGTTTCAAAATGGACGCCACAAACAAATAACGAAAGTGAGAACCAGAGGGGTTACCGCCTTGGAACGGTCAGTGGCAAAACAAATTGCCACTGGGGGTTTAAACCAGGTTCTAGGAGAATGGGGGCCTACCGATATACAGAGTTATCTCCCATTGAGAGTGGTTTCCCTTGCCGACTGGGTAGTTCCGGTTTAGAAACGGTAATAAGAATAGCGTCAAAAGTGTATATAAAAAGTCTCAAAATGCTTCAGAAGTTTAAATGCATTGTCGAATAAACAAAGAAAGTGAAACCGTTATATCAGGAATTAAACCATTATCTTTAAAAAAATGATTTTCGGTTAACAACTTAATACAATTTTACTTATTTATGTTACGAAATTTGTTTTATTGGCTGGCATGGAAATTATAGCTTTTTCAAACATGCACTAAAGTATTCGGCCAGTCACCGTTAAGTCTTGCAAACAATGCTTATTAAGTAAAGGGCCTGGTGTTTTATGACTATGTTATAATCTAATTAGCAAGACAGGGGTCTTACCAGCTGGAGGTGTGATAAAGGCCTTTTGAAGTTTAGATGTTGACACTGTAAGAGGTTTAAAAAGTTGGATGTTAGGGGTACAAGTGTTGTTTTAAGAAATTGACTAGGGATTAAATCTGCTAATTAATTGTCGCAATGTTGTTTGAGACCCGAGACATGTTTATTTGATTTTTGCAACTTGAAGTGCTCCAAACTGAATTGAAAAAAACCTCGGGAAGAATTAACTCAAAAATATATTTATTTTATGAAATAAAATTGATTGTAAAACTAAGCTAAAAATTCAGAAATAAAGAGGAAAACGTGAAAACATTATGAAACCATGTTTGAAGATGTTCTAAATGATATAAGAAAGAACTGTTGTTTTTTTTTTAATAAAGAGAGCAGCACATTAAAAAAATACGAAGAGGGCACAAATCTGTGAACCAAATGACGTGGTTTAAATTTGTAGGAAAAGGCTCAGTAATTAATAATCTTTTAATTCCTTTAAAAATGTATCATCGGCATGAAAGAACATGCATAAAAAGGAACGGTCGTTATATTGGCGGACGTCAAACTTAAACTTAAATCATTTACGAGTATTATACCTTTAATTAACTACCTTTTCTAAGGTTTACTAACTTTTATCTTTCTCAAACCTGCCTTTTTGAGCATAAGAAATGCGTAAACTCTTAATTAGTTACGGGATCGAACATAACGATGTTGAACACAAACCGCTCAAGCTTACTATAATGGTTTGAAGAGAAATACTATGTGGTGCCCTTTTAAAACTATCTAGTTTCCAATTCAGTGATAAAAATCTAACATTATTAGGCATATTGCTGATCTCTAACCAACTAGACCCTATTAAAACGTATTTAAAAGGACCATGGATGACTACTGCGCTATTATGTTTTAATTCTCATTCTCAGACCGGAACTACCCAGTAACAGGTGCACGTTGCAAAGGGAGGTAACTTGAGACAGAATATTGAGATAACTCCGTATATCGGTAGGACCCCATTGACCCTTAAGCTAAAATGAAATGAGTAAAAATGAAGCTTTGTTAAGAAATTTTCGAGTGAAAAGGTTCTTTTATTTGGTCAAATGGAACCCCTATAAATGCAGTGACTCCATATGACATTTGAAACAGGGATTTGACCCTTGAATTTCCAAGAAAGTAGTAGTGGTGTATCATTTTGACCCTTTAATGTCCGGTGTCAATGAAACTCTTGTCTGTATGCTTATTTTTCTTTCTGGATAAGTTAACAAGTACTTGGAGACTGTGCCAAAGGTTATAAAGGTGGGCATGTAAACCAGTCTCAAATCTCAAGCATCTGATTGGCTGAAATGGCGACTGGTCGCCATTTCAGCCAATCAGATGCTTGAGATTTGAGACTGGTTTCCAAACTCAGTTTTATAACCTTCAGACCTGGTCTAGTATCTCTGGTACCTTAGGCCAGTTAATGTCAGTTCAGGAAATAACGTCATAAAGTTGAGGAAACAAAAAATTATTTAATGTGCATTTGCACACATAAAATTAACATAATGTTGTCAAAAGTGGTAACAAAATCTCCGGTTAGATAGGAGGAAATAATAGAAAAATTTAAGTTATTTTCAAATATAGCAAATACTGTCGAAAAATATTAAGACACCTTTTCCCATCCCATGAATTGTACCAATTGGAAATGAATTGTATAGCTTGAAGTTTTCTGATATTTGTTTAGATATTGAAGTTACGAGCACAGACAGAAAACATACAGGTGGATGAAGATTCCTTGGCACAGCTCGGACAGATTGGAGTAAATACCACATTAAGGTAAACTTTACAATATAACTTGTAATAACATACTTTTCACCATTAACATTGATTAATTATGAAACCCTTTACTCCATATATACCTGTTTTGAGGCATGTGTGACCAGTGTAGATCCAGATCAGCCATCACATATGAATTGTTGATCTGCACTTGTTGCATCTTCGTCAGAAATATCCTAATGAATTTAAAATCAAACAGTGTAGATTGTGATCTGATTATACAGAATGATGTGCAAGCTGATCTAGATATACACTGTTTTATACTATGAAATAAAGGTGTGTCCATGGAGTAACTGAAAATCCAGACATTATAAGTAAAGCAGTTAAGGTTAAGCCTAGTTCACACTGTCACAGTGTATGCCCTGGAGTGTTTTTGGTAATTTGTAGCGGGTGGACCCGGATGAATCCAGAAGATTTGTGGAGCCTAGTTCTACGGTACTGTCCCCCAATATTCAAACCAGGATGCATGAGGGCTAAATATGGGGACAGTGTGAAATAAGCTTGTAATGACAACCTTGTAACGTTGTCTCAATGAAGCACTTTCTTATCAGGACTTGGTATTAACTACTCCCAAATGTATACAATATTATCATTACTTAAAAATTAATTAATGAGAAATACAGAAACAGTGTGTCGAAGGTTGATATTATAAGAATTCAATTTTCATTTTGTGTGTGTTTTTATTGATCTGTAAAATGTCAGAATATTAAATTTTCATTTTAACATAAAAATGTTAAGTTTTTACAAAACTTAAGTGTAAACAATGTTTAGAGAGTTGATAACGCGATGAAATGCAGAAAAATGAAATTTAGTTCAAAGGTTATTTGTTAAACCATTCCTCCATATAAACACATTTTGACGCATGTGCGACCAGTGTTGATCCAGATCAGCCGTGCCCTCTGATCATGATCTGCACTGGTCACATTTTGGTCAGGATTAACCTAACAAATCAAAAAGCAAACAGATTAGATCCTGATCAGTTGGCAGGGATGTGCCGGCTGATCTTGATCTAAAATGTTCGCCCATGCAATTTAGATGTTTCTATAGAGGAAAGAGTTAGAACTACAAGTAATATTTGAAATGTTCAGAAACTAGTACATACATTTGTAAGTCTTCATAGACGGTACTTTGTATCATAGTGAGTACTGTGTACCTATGTTTGACCCTAGTCACAACTGGTATCTTTTATATAACGATGAAAAACCTGAGAAAATTTAAGTCAAGAATCCTTCTTTAAGTTGATTTTACCTTATTTCAGATATGCAGTGCAGCTTCTCACCCCGGCCAATCTGTTGTCCAAAATCAACGGCAAAGATGCAATTGGAAAAGAGGAAATCGAAGAAACTAACAAACTTTTCTTTGATGCGAAATCTTCTGCTAAAATCTTGATGGAACAAGAAGATAAATACATGAAATAGAGGACAGAACGTACAAGAAGTTGTTGGCACAAAAAGTGAATTAAAATTGTTGGGTTCCATATCAGGGGTTCCATTTGACCCAGGAGATGACCCTTTGACTCTAGAAATTTTCTAAAAGCCTTTTGACTCCTTTGATTAAAATTTTGGTTCGAAGGGTAATCTTTAATTAAATTAGGGGTATTTTGGCTGTTCATCGGCAGAATCCTCTAAAAAATGACTAACATGACCCTTAAATGATCAAAAGGACCCTTGAATCATGTAAAAAAATGTGTAAAATGACCCTTGAGATTGAGCAGCTAGTGGAACCCCTGAATTTATGACGACTAAGATCTGTTTTACAAAAAAAGTTACACCAGTGGTTATTCTTGACAAAAAGGGGACATACTGACTTTTGAAGGGGATCTCACCAGTTGATTCCTTGATGAGACGGTTGGTTCTTGAAAAATCCAGATCTGTTTGTTTTATAAGAATGGTTCTGGTAAAATCCAGATCTGTTTGTTTTATAAGAATGGTTCTGGTAAAATTCAGATCTGTTTGTTTTATAAGAATGGTTCTTGCATATATAAATGTTCAAAAGCTTGTCCAACTTTTGATATCTATAACAACTCTTGAACAATGTGTTGTAATTTTTCTTCATTAACAAGTTAAATTGGTGACCATAAACATTTGTTTCTTCCCAGCTGAACAGTAAAAAAACAGTGATTTATGACTACTGCAATAAAAAAAGAACTACTAGTAACACTCAAGCATAGTTTCTTCCAAGCAGAAATTTAATCCTTAACTCCACAAGATGTAGGTGTTATCTAATGAACAGGATCTACATGGTTTACTTTTTAATTCATTAGTTATTTCTGACCAGCAGGGAACAGTGTAGATCCTGATGGCATGTATGTAAATCCTGATCAGGCTGCACAGACGTGCCGGCTTATCTGGATCTACACTGTTTGCCCTCAGTTTCTGTGGCTAAGTTTTGCTGTAGAAATCTTCCTGCGGACCAAATACTGATACAGTTGTTGTAAATATATTACTGGTTTATGAAGTGTTTAAAGATTTGTTACAAGTTGAACAATGTAAATGCTTCTTCTTGATTATGATATGTGCATTCTTACACTTTTGGTAAATAATATGTGTATAAAATCTACCTGTGTTAAGTTTTCCTTGTGCGTAAAACTATTAGCCCTTTCCTCCATAGACACACCTTTATTGAGTGGGCGAACAGTGAAGATCCACATTCATGGCATATGACCTGGATTTGCACTGTTCGCTTTACGATTCGTTTGGTTATTTCTGATCAAAATGTGACCAGTGCAGATCCTGATCAGATGGCACATCTGTGTCCGCAGATCTGGATCTACACTGGTCACACATTCGTAAAAATGTGTATTTATAGAGGAAAGGGTTAAAGGACATGTTAATATCCCTGCCATTAGATCAGGGTCTACACTTTTTGCTTTTTTGTCAGAAATCACCTTATGAATAAAAAAAAAGTGTAGATCCTGATGAGATTCGCTTGTGCAGGCTACACGATCTACACTGTTCCTGCATATTATGATTCTTGTATCTATCTCAAGCGTTATTCCAACTTTACCACACCATGCTACAATTTGCCATAAATAATTTGTGAATTGGTTATAAATGAACTGTCATACTGGTAAGCATAATGCAATTTTGTCATCTTGCATAAAACTCCAGATTTGTCACTGTAAGAAGCATGAACTGTGACAAACAGCCATGACATTAGAGAGAAAAAAATTAATAGTAATATTTTACAAGCAGTGTCCTTGAAAAGTGAGATGAAAACAGAAATAATAATGATTGTATGCACTCTTTGTATTTATTTTATTTACAGTTAGTGCATTTAATACTTGTCCAGCACAGCATATATTTACAAGTTTCAATTGATTTATGATAAATTGGTTTACTTTGAAATATATCCAGTGAAAATTGTACCTAATTTTAACACATCTACATTTTCTATGTGTTATACAATGTTCAGAGTCAAAATTATTTTTTTATAGAAAACTCTATGGGGAATATTTACTCTATATACATGTATACAGGTTTTATCAAATGTGCAACCAGATTTAGATCCAGATCCAACATGTCCATGTTTTCTGATCTAGATCTCCACTCTTCACCTTTTTGAGTAAAAATAGCCCAATGAATCTAAATGCAAACAGTGAAGATCCTGATCAGAAGGGGCAGCTGATTTGGATCAACACTGGTAGTTCATGTGATAAAACATTTATCTATGTAGAAAAGGGCTAAATATAGGCAATATAAATATAGGCAAAATAAAGGGCAACAAACATAAAATATGTTGGAGAGATTGTTTGGACTGTATAATTCTTAAGGGCAAACGAAGGGTTATCTGTAGATAAAAGACTATGACAAAGAAATGGAGAAATTTAATCATATAAAAGATTTGCAACATCGAGGTTTTACTGCACAACACATTTCATTCACCAAAGTACAGCAGGTTGGGGTCCTAGAATTCCAGAAAGGGGCTTTAATTGGGGACAGTCTTGGGGTACTTACATGATAATTTCGAACTTTCTGGCCAAAGTTATTACTACCGAAGTACAAATTGCTGCCCAAGACGTCGGCTTGAGCAACCCAACTGAAACCCCTCTGGATCCGCCCCTGATGAAGTTCTCATACATGCCTTAACACAATACATATTGTATTACCTTTTGCAAAGCAATACTTCTGAACACATTCCTTAACATCAAAAATATATTTAAAAAATGACAGTTTCTAAATGTAAAGCAATTTATCATATGTTTGTCATGCAAAAATAAACAAAATGATGTATACTGGTAAGTTATATTTGTCAAACACAAAGAGAGGTTAAGCCTTCCCTTGATTTTAGAATACCCAAAAATACCCTATAACATAAGTAACATGACCCGATTATAAGATAATTTTATGGTGAGTCACTTAATACCAAAAACTTCGTTTTCATCCTTTTCCAATATTATAAATATTTGTTGTTATAGAATTTGATATTCTAGTTGATGTCCTAATATCAAGAAAAATATTAGTTTGTTTTTAACTGGATGTGATGATATTCGAATTCTGTTGATCTCGGTTTACTCGATTAATTTAGGTTTTAAGAATGATTTTTAAATGTTTTCTTCTTTTTAATGAAGTTTTAAAAATTTGTTATCTGTATAACAAATTCTAATTTAAATTTACCCCCCCCCCTCCAAAAAAAATGAGTAAACAACTAAAATTCTGAGTTTGAACTTAAACAATTGTTCTAGAAAATATCAGAATGTCTTGGTGTTATTTAACATATTTTGGAAGAATTGAAAGATTTTACTTTATTTTTGTTAAATATTCCTAGTAAATAACCAATGTTACTTCGAATAAACATGTTTTGAGAAAAATTGTTTTTGAGTATAAATATTGGGTGCCGGATCTCAGATTTATGTCGTGTCGTTTTATGAACACAATGGCACATGATGGCAGACTTAATGAACTTAAGTTTGTTCATGTGGTAAAATCTAATGTCAATAAAATCTAAACTAAAAAAAAATAAAAAGAACCCGATTTCAAATAATAATGCTATAATGGAATGATTTTCAAAAAATATTACATGGTCGGATGCAAGATTTCCAGAAAGGGTGTTGTTTGGGGCAGTCAGGGTAGGTTACATGATAATGTCTAACTTTCTGGCAGAAATTCCTATGAAAATTAAATACAACAGCCCCAAAAGGGGTTCGAGCATCCCCACCGAACCCCCTCTGGATCCGCCACTGTGTTATCATGAGGTATCATACCAACTAGAGGTAAAAGATCTGAGCACAACTTACTGCAGTGTCAATATTTCGCGGTGGTTTATTTTTTCGCGTATTTCGAGCAAGGGAAAGTGCGCAAAATTAAACACTAGCAATTCAAACGATTGAATATCTAGTCTTACGAGAATAAATCAAGTGCACAATTTCATGCCCGCACAGGAAAATTTCATTTAAATCTTTTGTGAAAAAAATTCTGTTCCCCGCAAAATTAAATGATACCACTTAGTTTATTATGAGCAATTTAGATCCAGATCAGCTGCGCATTCTGATCAGAGTCTACAATGTTCACTATAAATAATGCAGAAAACTCCTATAAAATGAATTGATGGAATCATATTTGCATTAATATGGCTTATAACCCATGTTCAACCATTTTAGATCCAGATCTACCTGCAGTTTGATTAGATTGTAAACCTGTTGCTTTTATTTTCATTTTCTGACCAGTAGGCGAAGTCCTAGTGTAGTCTTGATCAGACTGCACATCCATGCAATCTTATTGGTTGACCAAAGTTAATTGGCGATGTTTACTATTATTAATAAGACTGCTAACACAGGGTTAAGGCAAATTTACGCGTTAAAAGTACTACTGTGGTATCATTATATTTCGCGGTGGTTTAATTTTCGCGTATTTCGCGCTAGGGTAAGTGCGCGAAATCAAACCCTAGCGAAAGCAAATCATTGAACATCTAGTTTTATGAGAATAATACAAATGCGCGAATTTAAGCCCTCGCGAAAATGTCACTTATGACATTGCGCGAAATTTGATCCCCGCGAAATTAAATGATACAGCAGTATTTTGCCAGTTTATAACATACCGCCTCGGTAGCACAGTGTTCTACGCTGGCATAGGTATAACTTTTTTCTCGACACGTGTTTTTTCGACAATAATTGTAAACATCGCCAATTTAGCTTGGTCAACGTTTACCTTTGTCCAATAAAAGTAAGGGTCTACACTAGTTTCCTTATACTTTGGTATCATTATATTTCGCGGTGGTTTAATTTTCGCGTATTTCGCGCTAGGGTAAGTGCGAAATCAAACCCTAGCGAAAGCAAACCATTGAATATCTAGTCTTATGAGAATAATACACGTGCGTGAATTTACGCCCTCGCGAAAATGTCACTTGACATTTGCGCGAAATTTGATCCCCTCGAAATTAAATGGTACTATAGTAAGCCATATCCCATGCGCGCAGTAAAGTGTTATTGAGTCTCGCTTTTGATTGTTTTCAATGAATGTATGATGATCTGCACCTTGCTAGGAGAAAACACAAATTCGTAATTAAGCAGGTAAAAAAGATGGGCATTTTTGTTTTTGTTTTCTTCAGTACACGGACTCAAGTCTTCATATTCTGAATGAACTCAAGTAAAGCACTTTCGCAGAGATTCCTTTGCATGGAATTATGTAAACCTTGTCTTGATGATTTAATTAATTCAAAATTGATTCATTATAATTTTGTATGTGAACATAAAGTTCGATTATGGAATAAAATGCTAAATTTTAATTTAGGGAGCTTCACCGGGAATTGGTGTGTTCGGACAGTTTACACCCTTTCTTTAAAATGAGGCGCGTCACGGGAAATGGTACCTTCGGACAGTTGACGTCAACCTTTGAAATGACGTTATAAATTTGAGCAGACGAAATTATTAATTATGCATTTCACGGTAAAAATAACATTTTATTGTCAAAATGTGTAGCAAAATTACATTTTAGTTATAAGAAATTGATTTATAAATAGTTGCAAGTTCTTTCTAAATTAAAGTAAAAACTAAAATATCACTAAAAATGACCGAAGGTACCTTTTCCCGTGACGCGCCCAAAATAATGTCAAAAAGTTGAGCAGAAGACATTGCCTTAAATGCATTTCGATGTAAAATTAACACTCTGTTGTCGTAATAGGTAACAAAAACACCTTGTAGTTATGAAGACATTACAGATTCCTGTCTCTTCTTTCCAAATATAACAACTAAAATGTCATGAGTTACACTGAAGACACATTTTCCTGTAAGGTGCCCCACATACTCAAAAGGCATGATAGCCTGTCTTCAAATCACTAAAAACTTCATAAAAATTCATATAAATAACACAAATTCTTTAAACTATGATTTCAACGTTTTACTTTTCGGGATATCACTTTTATCCCATGTGCAAACATGACTGCGGTCTACACTGTTCATTTGTAGATTCATTAAGTTATTTCTTATCAAGAAGCGCACACTTTCGAAGCAACCCAGTGCACAAGGTTATAAAACTGAGTTGGGAAACCAGTCTCAAATCTCAAGCATCTGATTGGATGAAATGGCGACTATCAGCCAATCAGATCCTTGAGATTTGAGACTGGTTTCCAATCTCAGTTATATAATCTTCAGCCCAGGTCGCCAGTGTGATAAACGGTATATCCGTGGAGTAAGGGTAATAATTCTAATGATCAAATAATTGCCTAAAGTGTTCGAATGATGAGCATGCTGTAAACCAAAAACTATTCGCGCGTTTTGACTTGTCGAACATATTCGCGAATATTTATTTTCGAGTTTTTTTTCTAATTTCTGAAATATAATATCATAATCCTGCAGACATATTCGCGCAGATTAATTTTCGCGTTTCAATGCTTTAAGTGAATATATTGGAAATTAATTGGTCTCGAATATTTGTTGGTTTACAGTAGTTGATACAAAATTACATAAGTTTCAATAGTTGATACAAAATTACATAAGTTTCAATAACTGAAACAATATTATATTAGTTTAACTGATACACATAATGTTTCCATTTAAATTATATGAATTTGAACAAAGAACGAATAGACATTTTCTAGATATGCTTGATTTTGCATCGGTTTAAAGAGAACTGTTGATATAATCCAGCCAACATCATCAGCATTTAAATCTAACTGTAGTTAAAGTAAATCTGCAAGAAAATTCAAATTACTATGGCACTGTTGCAATCAGGCCGATTGCGTTTGTTTCATTTTATCAGCATGCCAGCTTTCTTGTCGATTGATTCAAGTTCCTGTTTGTTTCTTCAGGTCCCATTTTCAGCTGTTTTTCTGTTGATTTTTTTCGTTATCATCTGAATTGCTTCTTCCTCTAATAAAAATGATATATTAGTTAGAATCACAGGTTAGTTTACTAGTACTATATTTCTAACTACCAAACACCGTTAACAACAAAGTGTTCACTCTTGGTGTTACACCAAAGTTGGGATGACACCATAGCCAGGGCCCAAGATCATAAAACTCTGGTCAAAAACTGCTCGCCATTTCAGCCAGTCAGATGCTTAAGATTTGAGACTGATCTCCAGATTTAGTTTCATGATCTTGGGCACAGGGCCTAAGATCATAAAACTAAGTTTTGAGATCAGGCTCAAATCTCAAGAATCTGATTGGCTGAAATTGCGACTGGTCGCCATTTCAGCCAATCAGATACTTGATATTTGAGACTGATCTCCAGATTTAGTTTTCTGATCTTGAGCATAGTTTCAACATCAGTACTAATAACATTAGTATTAACGGCAACAATTTTAAACTGACACTTGGGGCAAAATGCAAAATGATCCCTATGCAATTGTGGAGCAGTATGCAAACTTGGAGCCATGTGAAACTATTGCATAAACAGAATGCAAAAAGTAACAATATACAACATTGGTGTAGTAATCTAAAAAAGGGGGCAATATGCAACTATGGAGCGATATGCGAATAACGAACCAGTATGAAACCGTGGAACGATATGCAAATAACGAACCAGTATGAAACCGTGGAACGATATGCAAATAACGAACCAGTATGAAACCGTGGAACGGTATGCAAATAACGAACCAGTATGAAACCGTGGAACGGTATGCAAATAACGAACCAGTATGAAACCGTGGAGCGGTACGCAAATAACGATCCAGTATGAAACCGTGGACCGGTATGCAAATAACGAACCAGTATGAAACCGTGGAACGGTATGCAAATAACAAACCAGTATGCAACCGTGGAGCAGTATGCAAACGAGGAACAATAATTAATCATTTAGAAGTAAAACGATAGCAATATGCAACTTTGGGACAGTATGCCATGGAGCTTTATTCAGCAGGCCTGCCAAAACTTCTTCATTAAAAATCCGGAGAATTTGTCTGAATATGTCAATGATGATGACGACGACGACGATGAAGATGATGATTTTGTTGTTGTTGTTGTTTTAATGTTTTGTTTCTGCTGTCCACTATGACTGTGACTGAACAAAAATGATGATAATGATGATGATGATGATTTTCTGATAGTTTTCTTTGTAATTATATTCTTCAAAGAATTTTATAAATGATTTTGTCGATTTTGTTAGAAATGGTTGAAGAACATATTTTAAAATGACTTTTCTATTTTTACCATTCATTTTTTAACTGTTAAGACCTGCTTTTGACAATATTAGAATGAACAAGCTGTGAAAAAGATAAAGGCAGGTGAAACATCGAGGCCCTTGTTTAGTTTATGACACGCGGTTATTGTATAGTTTTGCCAGAGGCATTGAGACTGCATGTAACTGACCACGACCTCGTTATCTAGTAATAAACAGGAAATGTGCGAATGCAGTAGAATAACTATTACGTTTATTGCTCAACTTTTAAATTAGGTTTAATTCATCTATATTTTTTGCAATTTCATAGAAATCCGGAAATTTTGACTATAAATCCGGAGATCCGGAGAAGTAACTTAAAATCCTGAGATTCCGGATAAAATCCGGAGATTTGGCAGGCCTGATTCAGCCACGGAGCAGTATACAGAAACGGAACAGCATGCAGCCATGGAATATGTTCATGTTTCTCTTTTTTCTTTAAACAGAACATGAAACTTGCAAAAGGTCCAAAGTCTACTGTCTCAAACAAAGATTCAACGACCTAGGATTCTCAGAAAAGCAACTGCATACACTAATGTCCGCTGACCGGTTTGCAATACTATAATGAACAATCATTACAAAACTAAATGTAACCGTATCAGCTGAAACTTGGTATTTTAAATAATATTATATAATTCTTTTTTAACAAAATACTATTTCAATAAATTAGAAGCACCTTTATATAAACAATCTAAAAAATGTGCATACATGCTATTTCACACGTCCTGTAAAATGGCGAAGGCATATCCCATGCAGTTAATTAAAATAAAATTAGTTACCTTCTCCAGTTAATCACTTCAATATCTGAATATGGTCATGCTAGGCCGACTAATTGTGCGCAGCCAGGGCTTTTCTATATGTACGGTAGCTGAGACATCGATAAAAAGATAGTATGAAAATTGGGGGTCGAACTATTTAGACGGTCATGCCAGCTACAACAACACGGGAATTCACACGTAAACCGTATTGTAAAGACCAACACGAAACTTCCGCAAACTTTAGTTACACTATTCATATATAGTACGTTACAGAATTCCTAACTTTCACCCACGTGCGTGTGTCTTTACTGGAATATTATCATGAATCTTCTTGAATCTGCTTAGTCAAACTATGTAACAAGATTGCTTATTTACCGTTGTTTTGTTGTTGTTGTTTTTTTTTCGAAAGTGCGATATACTGAAAAAATGGTGTTCTTTTTTGTTTAAGCTTGACATTCTTATATAACAGAGGCCTATAAAAGGCCTCTTCCCAATCCAAAAAAAAAAGTGTTTTTTTTCCCAATTATGGCAGAGACTCTTCCCAAAATGCTGGGTAAGATGTCCGAAATTGGTTAAAGCTCCTCTGAAGCGGTGTTGAAAATTGAATTCTGAAAAATAGTGCTAAAAAATTAGATTTAAGTTAAAATACCTTTAACTATTCAATTTTATGAACTAGAACCATTCTTTCAATTAATTTTATTTTCCTAAAATAAACAATTATCGCACATAAATTTCCCAATTGAAAATGCCAGGGCCTCTTCCCAATGTTCTGATGAAAAGCCCTGAGGTATGCACGGGCGTAATCTTCTAAATGATAAAAACTGGTTGGCATATTCTCACAATCAAATCTAATGATAACATACTTTTCTAAAATGAAAAAAAGATAACCTAGACGTTCATGAAATGGGGTCCTACCGATATGACAAGTTATACTATGTACCCGGGCTAAAATCATTAGAATTCGTGGGGTTCTAATTTTTGTGGATTTCGCTGGCAAATCGATCCACGAATTTAAAACAACCACGTAATAAAGAATTGAACATTTAACGTAGTTTAGAAAATTGAGTTCCACGAATTGAAGAACCCTCGAAAATTTTATCCAACGGAAAATCACGAAATTTTATGCCCACTAATAAAAATTCATACATGGTATTTAACCGATAACCGGAAGTTTCCTATTTTTCTCCGCAATATTTTATATCACCTGTATCCAAGTTCTTTAGCCGAGGTTAGTAACACATTTGTCTAAAGTACCCGACGAGAACCTGCGTTAGATTCAAAATATAAAATTTAATAATGTAGGTCTAAAAATAATGTGGTACCCAGCCATGCAATGATACTAATCTAAAAATTGAATTCCTCAAAATGGAAGTATTGAAATGAAATGGTTTAACTATAGATGTGATAAATAAATCTGATCTCTCAAGAGGGAAGATTCCGTGGCCGTGGGGTTAATTCCTATCAGGATTCCAATCCTGTCGGGAAATGAAACTTTCCTAAATGAAGGCTATCACGTAGCTGGCAGAATTTCAGTAAGTATGCCAAGGTTCAAACTGGCACCTGAAATAATTCTAGCGGGACATTCAGCTTGCAAATCCAGAACGTCGACGCTATACTGTAGGCTTTCTAATTTCAAATTCAAACTGAGTCCGATATAATTTTTATTGAAAACAGAGACCAGTCTCGTATCGCTAGTTTTCAAATTTTGATTGGTCAGTAACGAGTCTGAGCTCAATTTCTGCTCAATTTCAAAATACTGTATATTAAATTATATTGCCCATATTGGGAATCAACCCGGTATCCTATTGCGGCTGCACCTAGCCATGCAAATCTGAACTCGCTAGAGACTAGGTTAGCCAGGACAATCCACCCACCCCACAAAAAGATGCGCGTCTAATCCTGTTTTATTATCTACAATTCATAACCGATTGTTTACTAAATGTAGGGGCCTACTACCTTTTTATTTTATGCTTTTCAGTGAATTATAGAATTTTCCCGGTGAAATAAAAGTGGTATTTCACTGTTTTCAAACAGTGGAATATCATTTTTATTAATTTTTCACTGATTTTTTTCACCTTGGTACCCAAACGCAAATCACATACCAAATGAGAACGTTTGGAAAACGGGCTCAAATTTGTATATTTGACGTCATGACGTCACGTCATAAACAAGCGGTTTTGGCGCCGTTTCTTTTCTGTCAAATTTACGCAAATTTTGCAGTAAAAGCATAAAATAAAAAGAAAATTTGTTTTTACCAGTGAAAGATAGAAATATATTTCACTCGTGAACTCCGGAATTATGTATTTTCACTCGTGGCTTCGCCACTCGTGAAAATACGAATTCCGGAGCTCACTCGGTGAAATATATTTTTATCTTACATTGGTAAAAACAAATATCCTCTATATGTATGTGGAGACTTTCTACGGCCGCAACTGCACATACAGCGCTACTGTGAATTTCAAATGATAATCAAAAATTATTTGTAGAGTTTTTTATGCCAGCCGCCGAAGATACCAAATCTTGCAGACAGTGTAATAAGCTTCTAAACTCGACATTCAATATTTCTTAAATTTTAGCCTTATAGAAACGGGATCGTTCGTCTGTCAGTCCGATAGTATCACAGTACATTCTTTACCATATCAAATGGAAATCATCATGTAAACTACCGTACTAAAGTCTGCCCCAAACGAACCTTTCCGGAATCTTGTTTCGCACCGCATGCGTTTTGTCAAAGTTTTAGAAAAATAAAATTCATGTAATTTTGGCACCGTTATTTTAATATATCTCAAACAAAAATAAAAATGCAAAGCTATGTTCCCGCAACCCAATGCATATACATAAGAAAATAGCCTAAATACAGCCAGAAACGCGAGACTCGCATTGCTTAAAAGAAGTACATCCAATAAATGGGCAAAGTTGTCTCAAACATTAGAACACATTGCAAAACTGTAACAGTTCAAGGAACTGAAACCAAAATCATAAACTGAGAGTCCAGACTCAAATCTCGAGCAAATGGTTGGATAAAATGGGAACTAGCTTTTGTTTCATGATCCTCGTAATTCCAATCATTGCTGTTTTTTCTTCATGCGCGACGGTAAATAATCCGTAAACTGTATTGTTGATTCATATTAAATATCACTATTTTTGTTTACCGATCAGTTTAACTATAAACTGTAAAAGTGTCTCTATGCTGGGTCTTACAGTTGTTGTATTGTAAGACCCATATTCAAACCGAATGACTAATCCAAATCAACAGCTAAGTATCTCCGCCTTGCAAAAATAGGCCAAATTTCAAAAATGAATTTTAAGGAAAAATATTGATTGTCGGCCAGATTTAAAGTGATATGTAAGAATTTTTGCACACTGCTTTCAGGAGAATTATTGCTTATTACGAAGCACATTCTAAAAGAAAACGGGAGACGCCGCAATGCGTCAAAACCAGGTATTGTTACTGAATTTAAAGTGAAAAAGGAGCATAACTTTGAAAATTTACATGAGTAATGAAACTTGTCGTGACAATTGCTGTTGTGATTTCAGTCAACTATGTTAAGTTTAAAAGCTCTGCATTGACAGGTTACTGAGAAAAAGCGAACTTAATTAAATGTTGACGAACGCCCGTCCACGCGTCCAACGATTTACCTCAATCTACTTACCAAACACGTTTCATTTTTTACGGTAATGAAACGGTTAGTGAATTTAATAATCAATACACTTATTAAGTAAATTCAAAACATTTTGATTAATTATTAAAAAGCCAAAGCCTCACGTTATGACAGGTGGCCGCAATTTATTGTATATAGATAAGCTTAAACACGGTATCAGTATATCTTTTCTAGATACTTCTACGTAATTTTATGTTTTGTTTATCTGTGCTAGAAAAACAAAACATTCCTTATCTTAAATGAGAATTCCAGCATAATTTCAGCCTCAGGAAACTACATTTCTTTTCTTACATTGAGCGAGCAAAAAAATAAAGTAAAATGGTTTGCCCTTAGCCGTTAGTAGATACAAATTGCAAAGAATTCGAATTTCTTAAAACTCTATTTTTTTTATAAAATAACGCCATGAAATAATGTAGATACGTATATACCAGGAGCAAATATGAGGTTTTTTAATAGATTTATTTCATTTAAATTTAACGGCTTTTTCGCTTCTAAGGGCAAATTGAAGAACCGTTCGGATCTCCATTTAATTGCAATTGCTCGAACCAACATATGCCCGCCACCCATTCGGCACACGATCCGAGCTTTTATTCGACTCGGTGCAATACAGGGGCTCTTCGGTCGTGGTAGGAAGTTCGAGCAACAGCTGATGTCTGTTATACCTGGTATGTAAGTGTAACGTTTTAAACGACCCGTGGCTTCTTTTTGTCGCGATTTTCGGATTTGGAAAAATGTAAAGATACAAAAGGATTTTTTGCTGGCAATTTATTACAGCCTCCATCCCACCCCTTAGCAAATCTAGTTCTACACTAAAATCTGGCCAGCAATTAACATTTTCCCTCTAGTTTGCCAAGTGCATTATTTAGAACCCATTAACAAACTGTTTCTTAGCCAAGTGTTGTTTAAGCCTCAAGTTACACATGACCTGTGTAAATACCTTACTTTGGTGTGCCATTTTCTCCAAAAAGTGTGAATAATCTGTATAAAGCAGCCAAAAGCTCTTTGAAATTAGTTATCGAATTCGTAAATGACTACACATATAAAGCATATTTTCCCAACTTACGTGCAAGCTCTGGAACTGCGTTACATACACACTTCTCATCCTAGAACTGCATTATATACACACATCCCTCATTCTGAAGCTCCGGAACTGCATTTTATACACGCAGTCCTCATTCTGCTGCCTTGGCCTTACCAAGCCTGTTTACATACCTTGCTTATAAGTCTATGGTTTACTTATGACTGCTACACTCATTCGGGTACCTTTAGCCGCCGTACTCATACGGGCACCTTTAGCCGCCATACTCATACGCATACCTTTAGCCGCAACACTCATCCGGGCTCCACGATTCGGATTAGTTCGGTGATAACAATAGACGATTGCGAAGACGACGAGGAAACTGACGGCAAGTCCAACTCCTACTACGACGCCGAAGATCAAATGGTTTCTTTCGTTTTCAATAAATTCATCCGCATGATGATAACCTGAAACAAGAAATATCTTTTAAAAAGATAAACGGCGTTGATGGAAAAGATTTTTAAGTATAAGAAAGAAAGATGCAAAAGATTTTTAAATATAAGAAAGAAAGAAATATAGAGCGCCGAAGCAGAAACAGTTCAGTAATTTTACTTTAACTTGTTATAGCTGTTGACGAACCATCCCTTCCTTCTAACTATCTAAGTAACTTTTACGTAAATTAACTTTAAAAAAGTGTCCCTCTTGATTATTGAACCCGGGCCTCTGCTTTTGAGTCGAGTGTGATACTCACTACACCAAGCCATTTTGGTTTTTGGAATAGAAATTAACAATCAGTATCAAAGGAACTGGAAAGGAACCAGTAAGCACTAGAAATGCCTGCACTTCTCTGTCGTTTTACACTGTGTAATATACGCAAGTGTTTACATGACACCCGTGACATCAATTCCATATAAAATCTCGTTTTAAAGAAATCAATTGACTTAACTGGTTATTTATACCAAAAATATGTTTTTCTTCGATACAATTCTCGCTTTTAAAAAAGAAAATGCCCGAACTTGTAAGTGCCAGGTAAATACTTACGAACAATATAAAAATCGTTACGGTAATCGCTAACAACACCCACTTACAACCAATTGAAATAATCTATTTGATTTTCCCGCTGCATTATAAGATCTATTTACAACATTTCATTGCTCGAAAAAAAAACTAGGTAAAACGTGAGCTTTCACAGCTAACGTCGTTTTGAATCGGTAGTTTCCAAACAACTACAAACACTTTACTAGCATTTTAATGGAATGTTCCTTTTTTTTTTCAAAAATGTCATAAGAAGATTGCGGTCAATCGGCCAACTTCGGATTTCTTCGCTATAGAACGTCATGCCTCGGTGCAACATACACTTTGATAAATAGCGGAACGTTAAATATGTTAATGTTCCTCTCCGACTCTTAGAAAACACTCTCAAGAAACAGCATATACCATTTGACGGCAATATTGTATGATATTTTCATTAATTTTCATGGAAAAACTAGACAAATCAGGATTGGAAGCAAGATTTCCAGAAAGGGTGTTAGTACGAAATGTACGACAAAAAGTCAAAAGAACCAAAATTTGACGCTTTTTGTAGATTTATATTAAGTCAAATCGACATTTCGATTTCTGCACGCAAAAATATGACGGTTTTGTTTTGTTGTTGTTGTTGTTTTCCGTTTTCGTCATTTCTCCTTTTCGCTTGGTGTATTTTCCGCGACGAAATAACGAAAATAACGCGATTACCTCAATCAGCAGCCATATTTTTAACCTATCTATCGTTTATGTAGTATTTTAATAAGTTTATACCTGCTGCATGATCGATAACATCTGCAAATTTAGCGTTCTTCACCTGTCCTTTCCGCCCACAATGGTGGTAAACGGTCATTCGGAACAGGTACGCAGGGTCCTCAGGCTTGAACATATAACCACTGTCCTGGCTTAGAATGACTTTGAGGGTATCTTTATTCTCGGCACATATTGGTCCTTGTGGTAGCCGGGTGCGGTTTACATATACCTGCAGATACATTCAAACCAGTCTTCAAAAAACAGTCAGGAAAAAACCCAAAAGTGGTCTTCGGATGCATATCGTTTGCTAAAAGTTGAATTAGTTCTTTAAATCAGTAAATCGGACATTCGAAATGTGGTCTTTATCCACAGGCGATCTTTGTTTACAGGCGAACTTAAGCACAGGTTGAACTGTATTAAGTGTGTGTGTGGGGGGGGGGGGGTGAACTCAATTTGAGAGCAATTTATTACGATGAATACAAATAACTAGACTTAAGTGTTCCAATGAACACGTGTGTCGAATAAAATTTGCATTTGAAATCAGTAAAACTAAAAAAAGAGAAACAGGAGTTACCATTCTTATAGTCAAATATGGTTTTGTTCATGCAGATGATATATTCTGAGTATTAATTGAACATGACAAGTAGGCCTACTGTATTATGCTTTCGAATTATAGGCAACATTAAGTTTCATGTTAAAGTTTCATTCGAAAGGGGTATAACCAAAAGTATTGAAACAGAGTTATCATTCTTGTCTCCAATTGCTTTGTTCATACAGATGATATATTTTAAGTATTAAGTAATAAGAACAAGTGAAGGTTAAAGGCAACATTAAGTTTTATATAAAATTGGGGGATTATAGGGCGATGCCGACGACGACTACGCCGGACAATAGGATCCCTATGTGTCTACATACTATCACAGGCGACATAAAAAGGTTATGATAATATAGATGATTTTCGGGCACAGGTTTATAAGGATCTTACTATAGCAGTGGATCCTGCCTCAACCAACAAAGTGACCTGAGAAGTTCGAATGTTTGCGTAGGTATCAAACATATAACAAAGTCCTGGGCTACACGTAGACTCTGGCATTGCGTCAGCCTTGAAGGTAAATGAGCAGTCAGCCCCTGGTGAAGATCCGGTACCAAACAGTCGAAACTCCCCTTCCTGTGCCACCTGGTGAACATGTCCGCACGTGGAGTTAGCGTTAATCACAATATCCTCTAAATATAAAAAATACATTTAAACATATCAAAAACAAACTTTACCAATCGTGAACGGCGGGGGTGGTTGTAGTGGGAGGCGGGGTGCGGGTGGAGGACGGTGCGGTCGCTGCAGAACAGTAACATAATTCTGCGTGCATTTTGAAGAAAAAAGATTATTTGTGTAGGGATTTAAAAAATGGTCATTTCTTGCTATTCGATTTTCCACGCAAAACCTAGATGTCTGAAAACTCGGACAGAAAAAAATATATCCGGCTTACCTCATTGACTCGGTAATGACTGTCATACTGAACGACTTATTAAGCTAAATGCACAGTACTATAGTGTTAGTATATGAATATTTGTTTTCGCAAGACATCACTTTCAATCATTCATACTCCCCTTTACATTGGGTCGGTATTTATAACAATATTATAAAGAGAAGATGGCGAGGGGACTTTGAAAGCCACGAGCATGACGAATATGAAAATATTGCAGACTCGGTTTAAGTCTGTTCACGAGCAGGAAACGTAATGTTTCAAAAATGCAGTGTGCGTATTTCGCTGGAAAACATGCTGTTAGATCCCTTTTTTACCGATGGTTCAGACCTATTAAGGTATTTCCCACCTCGCGACATATAAATGCTATAAGTGTATGATTATTTTGCATACATTAAGAAAAGTTGGAACAGTAGTGAAAAATAGTTAGACCTAACAAATCCCTAAAATTCTATTTGATATTAATCACAAAAAGGAAGCAACACAAAACATCAATTCAAATGTCAACATGCGTGAAACGATACTGACAACAATATCTAAGGTCTTTGAAAAGAACTTTCAATTTTGAAGAGAAATCAACATTTTTATTTTATGTCATCCATTTTCGCGACCAGGAATCAGAAAGTCAAACACAATTTTATAAATAACTCACATTGTAAATTTTTTTAGACCAAAGGACCTTAGGTATCGTTGTCAGTAACTCATTACTCAACAAGACATTTAAATTCGTTATTTAGTTTTGCTTCGTTTTTATGATAAATTGCAAATAGAACTTTAGGGTTTTTTTGGTCTTACTATTTTTCTTTACTGTTCTAACTTTTCTTAGCGTATGTAAATAAAACATATATTAATAACATTGGTTTGTGCAAAGTTTGGTGGAACTGCATTGTGCCGTTCGAAAGATTTTTTATATTTTTCTTTTTTTGTCTAAGGGAATTAAATGGTGAAACGCGCAGTACCTTTAAACTGTTGATAAAATCGAAGCATTGAATGCATAATACCCTAACTACAGTCAAACCTGTTTTAAAATACCACCCCGGAGAAAATCCAAAAGTGGGCTTTGAAGGCAGGTGGTTTTAATTCCCTTTCATGTGTTCTTTAAATCAGTCAGTATAACAAATGAATTGTGGTCTTCATCCTCAGGTGGCATTTGTTTTCAGGTGGTATTAAACGCGGGTTGAACTGTAATTATAATGTAATGTATCTTTACTACGCTATATGTTATTATATGTTATTTTATGAAAAGTTTGCTTACACAATAGAATCACCGTGCTTAAAAAGATCGAAGAGTTGATTACCTTTCAAAACTACAGGTAACAGATAGGACCTATATTCATAGAATTGCAAGATAGTTACTGTAGTTAATAAATCAACAAAAAGTAAGAGAAGTCTTTGTCCTATGATAATAATAAACATTAGTTACCGTATCAAACAAAGGTTTACAGCTTCATCATAAGGGAGTTAGTTACATTTACATTATGTTCGGATGCGAGATTTCAGGTTTGTTTAGGACAATCTTAAATTGTAGTTACATGATAATTTCCAACTTTCTGACCAAAATCCGCATGGAAGTTAAATATTGCTATCTGCAGCCCACTGACCCGACTCTGGATCCGCCCCTGAGTATCCTTTAAGTTATTCAGCTTTTACATCATTTGCAAAACTGTTATTAGTACGCTACTATGCACACTTGTAAGTTTATTTGGATATGCTACAAGTACTAGTGTTGGGATATCGGTTGCAAATCACAATCGATCATCAGTTGGAATCGGTTGCCACTTCCGATGTGATTTCACTGATTTTTAATCGGTTTATAAATCATATCTGTGTTACATTAACAAATGGTTTCTAATAAGTAGCATATATAATATCCCTTATTATTGTGTGTATGCTGCTACTTTCTACACAAAGTTTGGTGCTCCAATTACAAAAATAAAACTTTTTAGCGTGTTTTTATTAAATATGCACTGATTAGAATGAATGAACAATCCTTAACAAAGAATACACACCCCAAAATACGTTGTTGATAGCACTTAATGCCCAAAAGGCCCTACAAATTAATTTCAATCATGACTAGTACAAATATTGACCAAGACATCTTTAATTGTGCAGTAGTTTCAGCCGGGGGTATACATCGGTTTAAATCGATTATGGGATAATGACATCGATTATCGGCATCGGGAGGTTCCTACTGATGATTAATCGATGTCTTTCGATCATCACTAATAAGTACCATTTAAGTTAAAGAAAATACCTACATCCAGCCGACCTACACCAGTTACGAGACAATCCGTATCACGCTTAAAATATAACACCGTCCACAGTAATTAAATAAATGATAACTAATTTAGTAATTGCCGCTAACTAATTCATTAATTTACTGAATGGACTGAGTTTAAGATGGCACAAGTAAAATCATTGGAGTGATAATCCTAATATCGCGCATTGCATAACTGCTTATTATTTGTGCGTCTGTGTGCGTGTGAAGCATGTGGAAGAGGTTGGAGAGAGCAGGCAAAACGAAAGAGCAATTGTTTTCAATCACTCTAACCTTAACCATTTTTTGTGTTTTTGAAAAACTAGAATTATCACTGAAAGTGATTAAATACCCCCACATGTGTGCTTGATACTTGAACTGGGAATGCTTCGAATCAATGGCATAATGTGCCCCACTTTCAATCAAAAGTGCCGTCTTCACAGTAGCCACATATACAGCAAGTTTCATCACAATATCTCATTCTTTCTAAATTTATTGAGCAGAAATGGTTTGAATATGTTAGTAACAGTGACCTTTACCTTTTATCTAACAACTGAGTGCCAAAAATTGTTTATATATGTGAAGCTTTTCATGAGAAATCATTCAGAAACCATTTTTTCTATTTTTAGTAACAGTGAACAGTGACCTTGACCCCATCAGGCCCAATTTCAATACCAAGTTTCGTCTTCACAGACACTACCTATATAGCAATTTTCATCACAATATCTCATTCTGAACCAAAATTATTGAGCATACAGTTTTTTCTATTTTTAGTAACAGTGACCTTGACCCCACAGACCTTACTTTGAATCCCAAAAGTCATCTTCACAAAAACCACCAATACACCAAATTTCATTTAAGAATCTCATTCCAAGCTATAGTTACTGAGTGGAAACGAAGTTTTATAGTTTAAATAACAGTGACCTTGACCTTGAACCCATTGGCCCCAAAGTCAAACCTAACCTATATCTTGTTATGTTACATCTGTGTCCCAAAAAATAATTAAATCTATTAAGTATTTCATGAGTTATAGTCCAGAAACAATTTTTCTTTTTTAAGTTACAGTGACTTTGACATTGACCCCACAGGCCCAAAGTCGAAATCGACCTGTATCTTCTGATATTACATCTATATACCAAAAAAAAAGGATTTAATCTGTGAAGTGTTTCACGAGTTATCATCCGGAAACCATTTTGCTATTTTTAGTAATACTGACTTGACATTGACCCCACCAGCCCCAAAGTCGAACTTGACCTGTATCTTGTGATGTTACATCTTTTTACCAAACAAGGATTAAATCTGTGAAGTGTTTCATGAGTTACCATCCGGAAACTATTTTTCTATTTTTAGTAACAGTGACTTTGACACTGACCCCACCAGCCCCAAAATCGAACTTGACCTGTATCTTATGACGATATACCTGTGTACCAAAAATTATTTAATTCTGTCAAGCCTTTCATGAGTTATATTCCGGAAACGAAGAATCCGACCGACCGACCGACAGACAGACCGACAGACCAACAAGCTCACTCCAATATACCCCCTCAAACTTCGTTTGTGGGGGTATAATTAATTCGAAATGAAAACTAAGGGAAGGCGGGAGAGGAGCATCCAATAAAGTTAAAACTTAAGGGGACTTCCAATAAAGTTAAACCTTACTGTTAAAATCAAAAAAAGTTTAAACTTAAGGGGAACATCCGATAATGTTAAAACTTAAGGGTAACATCCAATAATATAAGGGGGAGCATCCGATAATGTTAACACTTTACGGGGAACGTCCAATAAAGTTAAAGATAACGTGGAACATCCAATTAAGTTAAAACTTACGGGGAACATCTAAAAAAGTTAAAACTTACGTGGAACTTCTAATAAAACTAAAACTTACGGGAAACATCTAATTAATACCCAATAAATTTAAAACTTATAGGGAACATCCAAGAAAGATAAAACTTACGGGGAACATCCACCGCACATACTGCCATGACCAGAGCTCCCACAACCACAAGTAACCAGGTAGCCATAATCTGTATGCCATAAAAATAATATAATTAAGGTCAGTTATGAATGTTATGTGTATTTTTATTGGCGAAAAGACGTAGTGCTGACGGCGAATGAGCGTTTTCGCCATCGTGCCCTTCCAGTCATTGAGCCATGGCAAAGGGATAATTGCAAATATGCGAATGACAGAAGGGGAAAGAGAGACAATACCCTCTGGTCTTTTTAAACGTCAGTCCATGGTCTTCTGCCTTTCGCGTCCTCCAGTAAGGGCGAAGGCACAATGGCCCTGACAGAACACATTAAAACTTGATAACTACAAAATAAATATAACGCGCTTGTTCTTTCCTATAAATTACCCTTTTCTTTGTCGAGGTCTTTAACTTTTAACAGATTTTAAAAGAAAACCGCTTTATAAATTCTCAACCGCACTTCTGCAACCTAAAACCAAGGTTCAGACATGATTTTTTCTTCCTTAGTTCTTAATCATTATAGTTCAAAGATTAAAACTGCACTTAAAAGTTTAACCCCATGAACTGGTTAGAAGACAAGGTCACTGGGTCGAAGAACACAGCAATTTAGGACCTTATACTGCAGTTTAAACTGGAAAACGGTGTAAATCTGTTTTGTTAACATAGTTTTCAACAAAGGTTTAGAGACCAAACAGGCTGATATTCCTGTTCATGTTATGGCTTAACGTATTTGTTTTGCAAAGGGTTTTCCATATAAAAGTATGAATGAGAGAGAGAGAGAGAGAGAGAGAGAGAGAGAGAGTTCATATTAAAACAAAATAGGTAATTCAGAGTATTTCTATGGTTGCTTGACCTTTAACTGCGCGAAATGCATTTTAAGCGAAATGAAGGATAAGTCGAACAAAGTTGGACCAAAGTCAATTATTAAAAGTTAAAAGGTTAACTGGAAGACTGTTATCGACAAATGATAACAGAAAAGGAGAGTTAAGTCAATGTGGTTATAATAAAAACAAGAAGACACCTCAATATGACGAAACCAGGTTTTCTTCGTAATGATATTGCATCTACCTGGGAGCAAACCCGCACCGTCACGGCGAAAGCGTCTTGCCCTGACATTCCGACGACGCAACCAACTGAGCTAACCGGGACAACCACAAAGGTTGATAGGATAGCCCATATATACGCTATAATCACTGCACGACATTGGTAACGGGTTATTTTTTATTGATAACAGTGCTGGCTATATGTACGGGGAGACTTTTTACGGCCGTCACACTGCACAAATAGCGCTACTGTGAATTTCAAATTTTCCATATTTTTATAAAAGTAATAAACTAGATGGGTGTTTAGTTGAACACTTGTGTCGCCCTCTGGTTCTATGTCAGAATAAAAATGCAAGTAAAAAAGGGGCATAACTCTATCTTGTCCTTGACATAATGATAAGCGCGTTGTCATGAGCAATATAATTCATGTTTGATGAAGAAATATTTAGAAATGGCAGAGTTATAGCCAATGTTAAGTTTTCGTGTCAAAATTAATGTATAAAAAGGGGCATAAATCCATCAAATGTGACCTTAACTTAAAACTTTGGCATACTCATGACCGTGCTGTTATAAGTAGTATAATTGGAAAGTTTGATGAAGAAATATAAAGAAATGGCAAAGTTATAGCCAACGTTAAGTTTTCATATCAAAATTAAAGTTCAAAAAGTGGCATAACTTCATCAAATGTGACCTTGCCTTTAAGAATATGGCATCATCATGACCGTGTTGTCATAAGAAGTATAATTTGAAAGTTTAATGATGAAATATTAAGAAATGGCAAAGTTATAGCTAACGTTATGTTTTCGTGATGAAAAAGGGGCATACCTCTATCAAATATGACCTTGACCTAAAGAATTTAGCATCATCATGACCATGTTGTCATAAGCAGTATAATTTGAAAGTCTGACGAAGAAATATTAAGAAATGGCAAAGTTAAAGTCAATGTTAAGTTTTCGTGATGAAAAAGGGGCATAACTCCATCATATGTGACCTTGACCTAAAGAATTTGGCATCATCATGACCGTGTTGTCATAAGCAGTATAATTTGAAAGTCTGATGAAGAAATATTAAGAAATGACAAAGTTATAGCCAACGTTAAGTTTTCGTGACGCAAAAGGGGCATAACTCCATCAAATGTGACCTTGACCTAAAGAATTTAGCAGCACCGTGACCGTGTTGTCATAAGCAGTATAATTTGAAAGTTTGATGAAGATATATTAAGAAATGGCAAAGTTATAGCCAACGTTAAGTTTTCGTGACGGACGGACGGACGGACCGACGGACGGACGGACGGACAAAGCGATTCCTATGTATCGCCATTTCTTCGAAATGGCGACACAAAAAGTAAAGTTTACATGAAAAGGAAGCATCATAACTATGACAAAAATACAGTAAAGAGTTATCAAACTTGTCCTGATACTTCTATTTTGATGTTAGACAACTTTAAGTTTCAAAGCTTTACCTTGAATGGTTACTTAGTAAAAGTGGACCTTAACAAAAACTTAATAAAATGTTGACGCCCGCCCGACCCCCTTTCCACGACGAAAGGGTTTTCCAAAGGAAACCTGGTTAATTTTAGACAAATAGTGAACCATTAGACGTATAACTAAAATGAGCTCTCATTCGTGAACGAGCTGTTTAAACGTCCTCTACGAAGGACATTCGAAAAAACTTATACAGTAACTACTTTAATTGCAGTATTGTTTCGGCCTTGGCCGCGAAATCATTAATTTAGTAAATGTACCACCAGCTGCTCGCTTGAGTCAGTTTCAACATCGATACCGAACTCTGTGTGTGATACGCTCATTGTCATGTTAGAGCGTTGTTTACTGTAAACAAACGTACATTTAGTCAATTTTGAGAAAAATACCTGTAAACACAGAGTAACCTAGAAACGAACTAGATGTAGGATGAAGTAAATTGAGCGTTCAGTCCTCTAATGAACACGATCTCTATCTTATCGACCTAAATTTGTCGTATTATTGGTTTAATATAAAGATTGTATGGAAAGCCCTTTCACTACTCCATATTTAATTAAAACAGTTTTATTCAAATCAGGTTCCGGATTGACTCATCAATATTCCGGAGATGGAATAGTAGAAACTTTCAAACATGCCTTGCACTAGATATATTTTTCCTCATTTCTATTCTCGTACCAGTAACCCTTTTTATTGTATTATAACAGTACGCAATGTGCTTACATAAAACATGAAATGTATAGCACATTCATAGACAAAGTTGTATATAAACAGTGTTAGAATCTTTATGGATTATTCAAGGCAAATACAGTTTGCAATTGAATTGTTTAAAATTAATTTTTACAGTTTGACAGAACCTTTCGAAGAACACAATAATCATGCAGTACTTCTGTCAGATATAACATAATTAGTGATAAATAATAAAGCTTACCTTTAAACCTGTATACAGTATATCCAGGGATACAATCTTAATTTCCAAGTATCTTTAATTGCAATGTACAAAAAGTAAGTTTTACCACTTCAGCCAAATTAGCCAATATGATTTATTTGTTATCAACTGTTATGCCTAGTTTTCAGACAGAAACACGAAGTTCACATTTTGGGAGATTAATGGTAACTGTACACAATATAGCTGAGTGTAGAGCAGTGTTTCTAAACGCTGTAGCAGAATTATTTTCCAGTCAATTGTCTCACGAGTGTAGCAGCGAAGCGGAGGGAGGCTGTGGGGTGGGGCGGGAGTTCTGTATACTGAAACTACCTTTAAACTGAACCCCCTAGCTTTATTCCGCAAACCCCTTTAAATATTACAAGTCGTTTGTTACCACCATTTTTACTAAATAAATAACCCCGAGATTCCGGAAATCGGACAGAATGGGTTGTTCTATTATAAATCACACCTTTAAACTCGGCAAGTAGAGTCTTAAAATGATAGCATGTTGCGAAAGATGCGAACAACTAAAGTATGATTCATAGTAAACAACTTATTAAGTATTGAGGTAACAAGAAAAGTATAACACCGGTGTGTTATATGTGGACGACATTTAAAAGAAGTTAGATGTTGGGTGTAAGAGTTCATGCAGGTGATGGATTGTTTTTAAACAAAGAAAGAATTTTAAAGTGCTACTATATTGTTGTCTTTTATTGACAAAGGGTATTGAACGTTGAAGAATGTGCTTGTATATTACATGTAGTTGTGGAACGCGTTGTATACAAGAAGTGCAGTTTGAAATGAAGTATACCGGAATTGGTATGGAATGGGATATATGATGAAATTTGTTTGCTGAACATTAACAAGTTTGCAGTAAATGTAGTGAATGATTTGAAAACAAAAGAATTGAAAAGTTTTCCTTTAAAATATAATAAAAACTAGCTAGAAAATAGTGGAAGAGATAGTTGCTGTAGTAACATGAATTATGATGAAGAATTTACAGAACAATATGTGTTGATATGTATTCAATTTAGGATACAAAATAATTACTCACATTTAAGGATTTACTACACTCCTCTTTGCAACATTTTTGTACAAATGAATGTTAATTTTGTTTACTTTGATACTTTTCTTTTTAAATCGATGGTCGAACAAGGAGGAGTGTAGTGGATCGTTAAGAGCACTCAAAATTTCGTAAATGTAACTGATTTTTATACGCCCTTTTGAAAAAAAGGACGTATTATGGGAACACCTGCGGCGGGCGGGCGGGCGGGCGGGCGGGCGGCGTCCACAGCGTTTCCGCTCTCTAAGTCAAAGAGTTTTCATCCGATCTTTATTAAGCTTGGTGAATATGTTGGTGGGCATAATATCTCGGTCAAGTTCGATAACCAGCCGAATCCCCCCAGGCACTCCTGAATTATGGCCCTTTAATTGTCCAAAATTTGGGTTTCCGCTCTCTAAGTCAAAGAGTTTTCATCCGATCTTTATCAAACTTGGTGAAAATGTTGGTGGGCATAATATCTCGACCAAGTTCTATAACCAACCAAATCCCCCCCAGGCACTCCTGAATTATGGCCCTTTAATTGTCCAAAATTTGGGTTTCCGCTCTCTAAGTCAAAGAGATTTCATCCAATCTTTATCAATCTTGGTGAATATGTTGGTGGGCATAATATCTTGACCAAGTTCTATAACCATCCAAATCCCCCCAGGCACTCCTGAATTATGGCCCTTGAATTGTCCAAAATTACTGTTTCCGACCAAGTTCTATAACCAGCCAAATCCCCCCAGGCACTCCTGAATTATGGCCCTTGAATTGTCCAAAATTACTGTTTCCGCTCTCTAAGTCAAAGAGTTTTCATCCGGTCTTTATCGAACTTGGTGAATATGTTGGTGGGCATAATATCTCGACCAAGTTCTATAACCAGCCAATCCCCCAGGCACTCCTGAATTATGGCCCTTCAATTGTCCAAAATTACTGTTTCCGCTCTCTAAGTCAAAGAGTTTTCATCCGGTCTTTATCGAACTTGGTGAATATGTTGGTGGGCATAATATCTCGACCAAGTTCTATAACCAGCAAAATCCCCCCAGGCACTCCTGAATTATAGCCCTTGAAATTTCCAAAAACTGAATTAGCAGTATTTGCTCTCCAAGTCGAACGATTTTCATCGGATCGTTACGCAACTTTGATGATCAGCATTTTGAAGGGCGTATTTCGTGTCAGTTTGGCACTCTTGTTCGTTATTGTCATTGTAGATTTTCGTAAGTAGATACTCTACTGAGATCTATGTAAGCCATTCCGTCTTGTTATATCGTTTTCCCGATATCAACAGCAGCTGAAGATAATGTTAGACCTTGCACTTTGTGGACAGTTACGCCAATATTTAATTTTCATGAAGGAATTATCTTGAAGTTAAACATTATCTGATTATCATAGCACTAACCACATTACAATGAATTTGCTCTATTTAAATTCAAGAGTATCTTTCAAAATTGTCCTATCACGTACATGGCAATTCCTTTGGTACTTACAGGATGAAAAATCTATATTAACTTCCTCCTATATTCAGAATCTTGATCCCGTAAACCAGGGGGGGGGGGGGTGGAGGGGGGGGGGGGTTGGGGGATGGGATGGGATGGGGGATGAGTCACAATTATTCTGAACAACAGAAAATGACCTACAAAAATGGTTATACAATCATTATTTACTTTATAGACACGAAATCGCCTTCTTGTTAAACAGAAACCAACTAGAACCGTCAATTTCAACTTCAGAAACATTTGTAAACAAAGAACCATCATATATAGGTCACATTCACGCGCCAAAAATCAAGTCATAGGATTGCCAATATTCGTAAACAGAACACAAACTTCAATATCATCCAAGAATAACTATCTGAACAATGTCTCTTGCTACATGTACACTCTTTCTATAACTGCTTACAACAATAAACTTTCAATTCGCATAATTAAAAGAAAACACCGACTCATCGATCTATTTATATAATCTGGACATACTTATACTCAATTATAAATAGCTTGACCTTGAACTTAACGTACAAACAACATGGTTCCCGTTCATTACTCAACGATCTATATATAAAGCCGGGCCACATGGTTCTCGGCTTTCGCTATAAACCTCTATTTAAAGCCGGGCCTAAATTCCCCTTCAGCCGGCCTAATTGTACTATAGTAAAGATAATCAAGTAATAGTTACATAGTAATAATATATTATGACCCATCATTCGTCCAGAAAATAAATATCCAATTCAATTTGAATGAACAACTGGAATTTAAGTTTCAAATGAAAAACATACATTAAAAGTACACAGTAAATAAAGCAAATCAACATTGTTTTCACATAACTAATAGACTAATGTTAGAGGTCTCTTTCAACAATCAATTATTGTAAATCAGATATGTAAATGATACCGCCAAAATCAATAATGTGTTGTTGTTGTTGTTTTTATTTTAAAAATATCTTTAACAGAGATTGTGCAGATCACCAGAGATTGTGCAGATCACATCATTTTCTCGTAATCGTTTCAATGCATTATTAATTTATTTACATCCGTAGAGACGGTATTATTCCTGACAAATCAGTACAGTTCTGATCAAAATACAGTTTAAATGTTGATAAAAATGTTTGGAGTCTTGAACAGTTCCCAAAATTTGTTTAGAAACCCCTTGAACCGGAAATTTCGTTCCGTCCCGACCACTTCTAGTTTGTGTACGTAGGAAGGGTTTGGAGTAATGCGGTTGAAAATTATAGGGAGGGTGTCGAGATGCGGGAGTCGGGAAGTCATGAAGCGAAGGGAGGATTTGGGGACGCAAGATATGCGATGCGTGGAGAGGCTGTGCAGATGCGGTAATACAGAGGCGTATGAGGTTGTGAGGATGTGGGCATTGCAAAGCGTAGTTTAAGCTGAATGACGCGGGAGTTTATAAGTTTATAAGTTTAGGGACGCTGTAGGTTGTGGATTTTTCCTAGGTTTTTTTTATGTCCCTCCCGCCTTTTAACGAGGATATTATGGTGTGGACATACCAGCGTTTCCATGGTGGAGGAAGACCCCGGGTGCAATTTTCAGGATCGAGCGGGCACCTGGGTAGAACCACCGACGTTCCGCGAGCTAGCTGGTTAGCTTCCTCACATGAAAGATCTTGACCCTGGTAGGTCTCGAACTCACAGCGGTGAAGGGCAAGTGATTCTCAGTCTGAAACCTTAACCACTCGGCCACGGACGCCCCACTGTAGGTTGTGGATGTTGACAGTAGACTATTTATAGGTCTTACACCTAAAAAGAACTTTGTGAGCCTAAGGGAGATAACTATATAACCTCTCTGATAATGTTACTATTGATTAATCCCCTTATATAGTATACCAGTTTTAAGCCATTTAGAAAATATGGTATAATAAAGCCTATTTTGAAGATATTTGGCCTCCGAGATTCATATATAGATTCAATTATAATTCATTGAATCACTTAAACTTTCAGAGATTACAGATATAGTGTAACGTACACAAGCATGTTCGTTGCTTACTCGAGACTAGTTCATACATGTTAGAACTGTTCCTGTTCCCTTAGCAGTCTCCATCATTCAGAGGCTCTGATTTCTCAGTAGTGGAAATGGAGTAAGTGGATTGATTTCTGGGATATTGCGAAGCCAATGAATCACATCTGACACGGCAAGTCCACTTGATCCCTACTAGCACATACCTTTAACAGAAAGAGCAGATTTATTACAGACATCATTACACTCAGTCTATGAAAACAAAGCAAACTTAAATTCAAAACAATTCAGGTAATTCTATGCACATTTAACTTTAAGTTCATGGTTGCGAAATCTGGTCGTCCGAATAGTTAATATTTCAAACATTCATCGGTTCAAAGCTTTCTTATTGTCAACCACCAAAATGAATGCTTGCCACTTACAGTGGTTGAATTCGCTTCTGTCTTATTTTACTTCATATTCGATATAGGTCGTCTTAACCACCATGATTACCTGTTTGTATGCACCCCCTACCCCGAGAGTTGAAGGTTAACGCTATAGACCAATAATTCAAATCCCTAAGACTTCCACTATAATAGCATTTCGCCAAATTCTGAATTAACTATTGGGTCATTCCCTTACATTGCATGACCAGTAAACGTTTTCGGCATTTTAACTAGAACTGTACTACCCCAGTCCATGCGGAACTTTTGTTAACATTCCGTCAAAAATACATTCTGGTTTTAAACGCGGAACAAAAGAAAAAGAGAATTTCAAAGTTCTTTTCTTCGGCTTACTACTCAACTCGTACAGTCTCAAAATCTTTTTGTTTCTATTTTCATTATCCACGATCCATTTTTCTATTTTCATCATCCAACACTCAATTTTCTATTTTCATTATCCACCACTCAATGCTCTATTTTCATTATCCACAACTCAATTTTCTATTTTCATTATCCACCACTCAATGCTCTATTTTCATTATCCACAACTCAATTTTCTATTTTCATTATCCATCATCCAATTTTCTTTTCATTATCCGCCACTCAATTTTCTATTTCCATCATCCACCATCCAATTTTCTATTTTCATTATCCGCCGTTCAATGGTTACTTCCTGAGATTTGTGAAGTTGGCGGCCTAGCGGCTTGAAGTTGGCGACCTGGCGGCCTGAAGTTTGCGGCCGAACGACGTTAAGCTGGCGGCCTAGCCGCCGATGAACAAAAGTTTATACTTAAAAATTAAGGGCTCTAAATCAAGATATAAATGCATTTCTTGTCCTCCTGGTCTCTGTCGACGCTGTTGTTGAGGGGTATTTCCAATCCCCTATTGATCCTGGCGACCTATGTCGAAGCCCTCATGTCTGTTGATCTACCGACAGAACTGGAAGGTCCGGAAGATGTGTCGGCGGAGGCTGTGGCTAGAGCCCTCGCTGATGTGACAGTAGTATTTTATTCTTTATCCGTTTTATAGCATTCATATATAAGTTTAAATGGTTGCACGGGTGACAAATTCTGTCGAATATGGCCTGGCGGCCCTACGGTGTGCTAGCGGCCTAGAGGCTTGATTTTGGCGGCCTAGCGGCGTGATGTTGCCGGCCTAGCGGCGTGAAGATGGCGGCGAACGAGGAAGTGGTCTGAAGACTCATTTATTCCGGTGAATAATTCATTTAACTAAAATTACAATGGAAAACCATCCATCCGGAATGCCACCTAATAGGAAGTAAATAATTTCTATATTTATTTTACTATCGTTATATCCATTAAATTAAATGCATGAGTTAGAAGTCGCATTTGGAGTAAACTAAAGGTCGTTCTCAAGATTTAACAATCACCAACAACATTAACTATTGCCAACAAGATTAACTACTACCAACAAGATTAACTATTACTAAAAGGATTCAAAATGAGATTGCCAGCGCAGACAGAGGTGAGACTGGATGATTTTGACCCGAAGGACGAAGACAGGTACACTAAATTAAAATTATTTTAACTTATATTATTTTAAAATTCTTAAATAATGTTGAACACGACAAAGAGGCAAAATGTATCAGACTCGGTTTAATTGAAGTGTTCGTGGATTAAATGGAAATGCATATTACTGTCTGCGCCGCCTAGACCCGGGTTGAGCGCAACGCAATATTTACATAATTATTTGTACCGTGCTTAAAGGCCTTCACAAATGGTAATTGATAACAGTACTGATTGAGTGTAAGGGGAGACTTTTACAGCCTCAACATACTTATATATTTACATTCCTATTGATTTCTTCGTTTAAAAAAATTCGGTTCATTTTGCATGAACCGCATGACCCGTAATGACGTCAGTAACGTCATGGCTGTTACTATTGAAAACTCCCACGTATTACTCCCCCTTTTCACTTAATACTAATTTTTGAAAGCGTTCGTCTTAAGTTTGTTTAAAGAAAAAAAATGAATAAAATGTAAATATAAGTAATGATTCTTATTTTGGTGCGGTTCATGCAGATTGGATGTGCACGCGAGAGCTGGCAAATTTACCACAAAGCGCTAGCGCGCTTTATGGATTTGCCAGCTCTCGCGTGCACGTCCAATCTGCATGAACCGCACCAAAATAAGAATCATTCCTAAAGTATCTGTATGCTTAAAATGTGCCAACAAGCACGAAACTAAACTTATGTATTGCTATAACTTTGAGATTAAATATAATTCCGAAAAATAAGTTGAAATGTACCTTAGTCAGAGAAATGTAAATAACATAAATATCTGGAATGAACATTGTAAAAAATTCTCTTCGTACTTCACTTCAGTGTAGTTATTTGTTTCAATTACCTCCCTTGATGTTAATATGCTAATTTCAAACCATGAACAATGTCCATCATCGTGGAGGGCAGTTTATAGGCATACTTGAAATAATTTTTATTTTGGACAACGCCCTTAATGTCCTCGACTGAGGGTGGGGGGGTCCCTAAACTGGCATTAACAACAACAATTATCTTTATTTTGCGATACGTATGGTATGTACTGTGTCTGTTTTTTGCATGGTTGTGGAATACCATTTTAAGATATTTCGCATTAATGCGTTAATCCCATTTTTAAAAAAAAAAAAGTAAAATGTTTTCCATAACACTGGCCGAAATTTGGATGCGTAAAGAAACATTACACTGGCCGAAAATGGATGCGTAAAGACACATGACACTGGCCGAAATTTGGATGCGTTAAGACACAATACGATGTATTTGTCCTTTTTTTTTAAAAAAGAATAAAAAAAACAAATTCGTCGTCGGTAGTTTCAAATGATATTTTCTACCTTGGAGCGAGCCCGCACAGTCACGTCAACAGCGCTACCAATGGAGCTAGCCGGGACAACCCCCTAAAATGTTGATCGGATATCTCTGATATACGTTACCATCTCTGCATGACATTCGTAACGGATTATTTTGAAAGGATGCAATTATGATGAACATGAATGTGTTGTAAGAAATGCTATGTGCATAAAACAATATGAACCTTTTTTAATTAAACAATTTCATTGTCCGTACCTTCGGATAATGCAAGTAAAATGCACACGTTATTGATGTATAAATGATTTGTGGATGAAAATGACAATGGATCTTGATTTCGACATTGTATTTTTATCTAGTGTTTGTCGAATGAATGCAAAAATGCAAGCTTTAACAGTTCGATGTATTGATTCGGTGAACCCCCTAGCGTGTATTTTTATAAGATAAGCGTTTGCATGCTCAAATTTCGCTAAGATAAAATTTCGCGCTTTTTACATAGCGCGAAATACGCGAAATCAAGCCTCGCGAAATATAATGATACAACAGTAATGCTTTGTGCTCTTTAAGTTAACTTTATTTTTTAATTATATTGCCTTGTCAACTCTCTCGAACATGTGAAAGACTCCTCTGGATCCCAGCCTCGTCTGTTCGGGATGTGTTATTTGTTTCGTCGGCTCTCTATGATGGCTGATTGTCCGAAAGCTATTTAATAAAGAATGTTGTACTTCGTTTCGTCAACATTCCGGATGGTCGCATATATATATATCCTGGTATCAGTAAAATAATCCGTTACCAATGTCATGCAGTGATGATAACGCATATCAGGGCTATCCGATCAAAGTTTTTTTGCGTTGTCCCGGCTAGCTCGGTCGGTTGATTTGTCGGCAATGCATGGCTAAGCCCTGTCGCCGTGACGGTGCAGGTTCGCTTCCCAGTAGATGCAATATCATATGAAATTAACAGTAGCGCTATTTGAGTAGTGTGGCGATCGTTAAAAGGCTCCCCGTACATATAGTCAGTACTGTTATCAGTAAAATAATCCGTTACCAATGTCATGAAGTGATGATAACATATTACAGGGCTATCCGATCAACCTTTTTGGGAGTTGTCCCGGCTAGCTCAGTCGGTTGCATTGTCGGAATTGCATGGCTAGGCGCTGTTGCCGTTACAGTGCAGGTTTGCTCCCCAGTAGAGGCAATATCATTTGTCACTATTTAGTTTTTTGTAGCTCTTTTGAATATTACTTATTTGTTCATATATTTTCAGCTGGAACTTCGGGGTCCTTAGTCGTACCGAAAGCATCAAACTTTTGGAGAAAGACCAAACAAATGGTGTATTTATATTCCGAGAAAGCGATATATACAAAGGATCCCTTGTTTTAAGTGTGAGGTTGTAGACAAGTTTTTAGACTTGTATCTATTTAAAAAAAGAGAATGTATTGCTTTGTTCTTGTTTTGAACATGTTTGCAGCAATAATAATAATAATAATAATAATAATAATAATAATAATAATAATAATAATAATACAGAAATATGCACATCAGGAATAGCCGGATTCACACACAACAAAAAAAAAAAAAAAGTAAAAGAGAGCATATTTATTTTATGCTTTTTAGTGAATTATAGAATTTTCCCGTTGAAATAAAAATGGTATTTCACTGTTTTCAAACAGTGGAATATCATTTTTATTTTCACTGATTTTTTCATGTTGGTACCCAAAAAAACGCACATAACATACCGAATGAGAACGTTTATCAGGGGGTCCAACGTATTTGGTTTTTGCGGAAAAGTAAGTGAGGAACATGTTCTGTGCGGAACAAAATGGCGGAATATTTCGTTATTTTGTGCATTTCTGGAGATATTTTGACCTGATAATTAGGTTTATATCACTGTTATCGAAATATAAATACGCCTACCCGGAGGCCAGATGTGTAAGCTCCACTCGGTTTGTCAACCTATGTTTGTAGAGGCCTTCACAAAAAGTTATTGAATGTATAAACTGAAAGATTGTTTGTTTACAAAGTGAAAATAGAAAATTGCGTGACTTAAAACTGTGTTTTTAGTCAAAATATACCGTTCTTGGACCTATTTTAGCTAAACTATTTCCGAGTTTTTGCATATATTTCTTCACGACGGCATTTGCACTTATCATGGGTACTTAATGACATATTTTTTTAAGTTCAAACACCTTAAATGTTTGCCGTGGAAGTGGTAAGCATGTTTTTGTTCGGTGCAGAATCTGAATAACACACTCGTATGCGTTAGGTGTAAGTAAGACATGAGCCGGTAATAAATGTTAATAATCAAAACAAAAGCCGATTTGTTATCCAAACATATGTATGTTCTTATCTATATATGCTAATGGACAAAAGTCTTGTCCGGTAGGAAGATTGAAATTTTTTGCATGCAAATTTTCAACACATTACTCTACCGGCAGTAGTGGCTCAAATTCTTAAATTCTTTTTTCATTAATGCATAAATATTTATTTTCTCTTTTTCTATTGATACCAAATTCATGTCTGTAGAGCAATGTGGAATATAGATTTCACGCTTTCAAAAGATATTATAGAAAACCATACCGGACAAGACTTTTGACAGCTGTACCTGTACTGGTAGTCCCAAAAATAACTGCGCACCTCTAAATATAGATGTACACTACATCTCTATTTCTAATCCCAGGTGTAGAGGTGCACCTCTCTAAATTTAGAGAACACCTCTATTTCATTGTTTGGACATATAGGAGCACCTCTTTATTTTGACCTGCACCTTGAAATATGGAGTTGCGACTCTAAATATAAAAGCGAACCTTTTAATAAGATATACTTAGAGGATAATACACATAACGACTAGTACAATGTTACTTTTGACCCAAATAGTACTTCATTTATTTAAACATATCAAGTCAAGTAAACAATCATCATTTTTGGTGTGGTCGTGCCGCAAATACGCTTCAAACGTTTATATGGAGTGCCTCAAATTGTCCGTTTTGTGTCCCTCTTCTCAAAATGCAGATTTTCGTCTTTGGGTAACAAATTGGCTTTTGTTTTGATTATTAACATTAGTTACCAGCTCTTGTCTTACTTACACTTATATTAACGCATTTAAGTTTGTTATTCAGATTCTGCACCGAACAAAACAATGCTTACCACTTCCATGGCAAACATTTAAGGTGTTTGAACTTTAAAAAATTAGTCATTAAGTACCCATGTAAAGTGCAAGAGCCGTCGTAAAGAAATATATGCAAGAACTCGGTGTTAATTAAGCTAAAATAGGTCCAAGCACGGTATATTTTGACTGAAAAACGCAAGTCATGCAATTTTCTATTTTCACTTTGTAAGCAAACAATCGTTCAGTTTATACATTCAATAACTTTTTTTGTTAAGGCCTCTAGAAACATAGGTTAAAATACCGAGTGAAGCTTACATGTCTGGCCTCCGGGTAGACGTATTTAACAGTGATATAAACCTACTTACCAGGTCAAAATATCTCCGGAAATGCACAAAATAACGAAATATTCCGCCATTTTGTTCCGCACAGAACATGTCCCTCACTTATTTTTTCGCAAAAACCAAATACGTTGGACCCCCTGGTTTATAAAACGGGCTCAAATTTGTATATTTGACGTCATGACGTCACGTCATAAACAAGCGGTTTTGGCTCTATTTGTTGCAACTTTTCAGCTCAATTCACGCAAATTTTGCACTAAGCATAAAATAAAAAGAAAATTTGTTTTTACCAGTGAAAGATAGAAATATATTTCACTCGTGAACTCCGTAATTATGTATTTTCACTCGTGGCTTCGACACTCGTAAAAAACCGAATTCCGGAGCTCACTCGGTGAAATATATTTCTATCTTACACTGGTAAAAACAAATATCCTCTATACGTTTGATGAATTTTAAAAAAAGACAAAGAGAATCTATCATTGGTATTCGGCGAAGATCAAGGTATCTCAACCCGAGGGTAATGCTTTCCAGACGGAAACGAGGCTGTGCCGAGTTTCCGTCTGGAAAGCATTGCCCGAGGGTTGGGATACCGCGATCTTCGCCGAATACCAATGACTGATTATTTTTCTCACTTACTTCTTGAAGATTTAAACAAAGTTCTTTAAAATTAAAAAAAACGCAAACTTTTAGAGAACTATTTCTTTTGCGTAACTTCCAGTAGGAACGGTAAATCAGCCACGAATACAAAGTCATGTCAAAGTTTATCAACCCTAACATGTAGGCCTTCAACAATATCGTTACAATTAAAAGAAAGGAAAAGAATCGTTTTTTCATTGAATGAAAAAAGCTGGTTTATCCTTTGAAAACGGATCTGCGATTTTTAAGGTTATTCGTGATTTCGTCACAATTCAAAAAAATTGAATTGTACATACCAGTTGAAATATCCCGATTAAACAGCAGTATATTTTCTATTTTATTCTCCATTCACTTTCTTCATAGATCCTGATGTTTAACGAAGCTCGCAACAGCGGTATAAGAATGAAACACTCTAAAAAAATTAGCATTTTCAGACTCATACCACGATAAACACTTCCAAGTTCCAGCGTTGAGAATTTAGCAACCTCCGAGTGGATACTTTCCAAATGATTTTTGAAATAAATCCTGATAAAACAAAATCAACAGCTTGCTCTGTTTGAAAAAGTAAACATTCGTTTAATTACGTCACATAATGAACTTAAATTACGTAGTAATAAGCATCATGACGTAGGCTAAATCAATAATGAAAGTGCTCAATTAATACGGTGCGCAATAATACGAAAGTACGCGAGCACGCGGAGTGTTAGATAAGGCCATGCGAGATAAGGAAATCTCACACGGCTAAAAATAGAGATTTTTCTGTCTAGTAAGTGAGAAATCACAAACAATTAAAACAATTTGAGCCTGGACCTTACCTTTGAACAGTCAGTGGCAAAAAATTATCCCGCTTGGAGTTTAATCCAGGTTCTAGGTCACGTGAACATTACATTGTCAATGTTAGCTTGATGATTTGACCGCTATTTATGTTATTGGTGACCAGAAGTTTCCAGATGTTCCTTCTCTGCTCCAGTTTTACAAAACACATTATCTAGATGGCTTTAAGCTCACACATCCGGTGATTATGTTGCATAATTCTTATCAAAATAAATATTTATACTTAGACTAAGCGGAGTGGGACCTAATTCAATTTTCCATTGCTTCTTATCAAAAGGCTTAAGGGTCCACTACACTCCTCCTTGTACGTTAACAGTTAAGAAAAATAGCGAGATCTAAAAAAAATTCCCTTCTATTTACATAAATTCACAAAATCTAGACAACACAAAACATCATTTTAAATGCCCACATGAGTAATATGATACTGACAACAATAACTTGCGGCCTCGTGACTTACATATGTAAACTATTTGAGATATTAGTAAAAGTGTGATTGGCCTACAATTTCCTGTTCGCTTCCTGGTGGCGTAAACGGATGACAGACGTTGATTTCTCTTTTCCTAGTTGAAAGTTCTCTACAAAGTACCCACCATTTTCTTGTCAGTATCATTACACTCACGTGAGAATTTAAAATAATACTTTGCATTGCTTAATTTTTGTGAATTTATGTTAAAGGAAGTTTAGGGAATCTTTAGGTCCAGCTTTTTCTTTACTGTTCAAACCTGTCTTACCATATGCAAATTAAAGACACATTAGTAACATTCAATTGAGCAAAGTTTCATTGAACAGCATTTTGCTGTTACGGAGATTTTGATAATTTTCTTTTTTTATCAAAGAACGTGCAAGATGGAGTGTAGTTGACCCTTAATCAAACGAAACCAGTCCTTTTTCATGAATGGTTTCTGGCCTCAATGATTGTGGGTACCAAATATTATGCTTAAGAGGGGCGATTTCAACGTAATTTTATGTTTGCTTGAGTATGTTGATTTTTATTGTTGAAATATGTTATTGGTTTTCTATGATTACATTTTATATTTACGTATAAGGGCTGTTTAAAAAAAATAGCTGGAAAAGTGAAAAAATTGTGAAAAATTAAAGTTCATAAAAATTCCAAACTTGTTATTCTGTATCTTTTTCTTATTGAAACTGAGTACAGAACTGAAAAGATTTTTGAAATCGCTCAACTGTTAGCTGAGATATTGTCATTTGAAAAATGGCAAATGAAGTGAAAAAAATGTAAAGAATTTAAGTTCATAAAAAGTCCAAATTGGTTGGTCCATATGTTTGTGCAGTCTTTACAGTGATCAAAATCAATCAAGTTATACTCATATGTGGCAGAATAAAAATTTTATGGAGCATTATTGACCAATATTAAATAAATCAAAGAGTTTTAATTTATGTGCTTAAAATACAAGTATTACTGTTTTTTTATTATTTAAATGTGTATTTCTGTCAAAATACATGTTGAAGCATCAAATATAAGTGCCTTAGAACTTGTGGTATCGAATAAAGATAAAAAAATTCATATTGTTCAGAAAGTGTGTCACACTCCTGACAACCACATAAGTGCAGTGTACTCAAAAATGTTTCACTAAGGCCATTTCTGTTTGGCACAATTTAACAAAACATGACATAGACTTCTAGGAAAAAACATGCTCTTGTTTTCATGTAAAGAATATGTTGACAGAATATTGCAATATGTGCATAATGTCACACTCCTGACAAATTTAGCTGACATTTTCTGAAGGGAGCTGCAGACAAATATAAATTCAATAGAGGTGATAATATTATAATTATTGCATCTAGAAACATAAAACTAAATGATACACAAAACATTTCTTATGTACTATTAATCTTTATCCTATACATTTATAAAGCAAAGATGTATTGATTTTCTTGAGGTATTTTCTAATCTACCACGCTTGACTTAAAAGCATAAATTTTGATTACTTTAAGTATAATATGCTTAATTTTATCATTATTTGATGCCTAATAAATGCACATTTTACTAAAACAACACTAAAACTTGTCTTCACTCAAGCTTTTTGTAAAATAATGGTCTGAATAAATGTGATTTTGAAAAGTGTCACACTTTTTTGTCACACTCCTGACATTTTTTGCCCATTATTTTAGAATATTTTTTTTAACGGATGGTGCTATTTTGATAAAACTTCACAAATCTTTAAAGGGCATGATGAGACACCTCTGCAACGTAGGAAAATGGAAGTACCTGTTTGTTGCACATATTTATAACAGGAAAACCCAAACCAGCCTTTTTTTGAAACAGCCCATAAACGAAATATTATTTAGATGGCTAAGACGCGATTCTATGTATGTTTAGTCAGTTAATATGAATTAAGTAATTCATCGTAGTGATTTCGCGTGATAACTTTGAACTGACACCGCTGGTTTTCGAAGATGGCGTTCAACACGCTTAGCACGTAGGCTTATTAGGCTAAAGTTATGTTATTTAATTATAAGTTTATACAATAAATATTTCATAACTGTTTAATTTACATTTGTGACTTGGAAAAACGTGATACATGTCTTCATTTCTCCATTTCCATATTTTAATGTCGTCCATGTATCACATTTTTCTTGTTGTTTTGACAAAGTACCCAAGGGTGTCACAACTGTTCCACAATACCCATCTAGCATTTCTCATAGATGTCAAACAAACAAACTTTTTCTTTTCAGTTAAAAAGAGACAGTGCATAAAAATCCGTGGAGGGCAGAAGAGCCTGGTTGAAATTTGAAAATCTTTTCAAAGACGAGAATATCGATATTTTATCAAGAGATATTTTTGTATGTTAACTTGTAATTGACAATTTTTAAGTAAATTAAGGAAAAAGATAAAATTTTTGATGTCATTTTCATTCCTAACACACTCCGATATGGCAGCCCAGCAGCATGGGCTGCTTGTAGCGGCCTGGCAACCCACCAGCCTGGCAGACCAGCAGCTTGGCAGCGAATGTTTTAAAACTTGACGTAGGTGATGTTTTTACGTGATTTTAAACTATAATATCATTAAAAAACGCATTTTTTTTCATTTTCTCATATTATTCAGAAAATACGAACATGGTAAATTTTGAAATCTAAAAAAAACATAAGTAATATCAAAACATAAGATTTTATTCGTATATTTTCAGTAGGATAGTCTCATTTCAAGTCAGTTTATTTGAAAATCTTTTTAAAAACGAGAATTTCGACATTTTACCTCGACCGAATTTTGTATTTTTTGTATGAAAAACAACTAGAAATAAACATATTTTAAATAAAATAATAAAATAAATCAAATTTGATGTCAGTTTTATTCCTACGCAGCCGATATAACAGCCCAACAGCCCTGCAGACTATCTGCAGCTGGGCTGCTATTCTTACTTTTGTTTATTTCAGATTTTAAAATATTCAATGTTTGCATTATCTGAAAAAAAAGAAAACATGAAATAGTTATAGAAATGCGTTTGTAATAGTTTGAAATCACGTGCAACATCATCTACGGATGTAACTCATGCTGTTCAGAATTTAAAAATTCAATTCTTGTATTTTCTGAATAAAATAGAACCTAAAATGTCGATAAAAGAGTTTTGTTGAACGAAGTTTAAAATAATGTAATCTTCACTTATGTCGAGTTTTAAACTGCTAGGCTGCTAACTCCTCGCTACCAGGCTGTCAAGCTGCTAGGCTGCTAACTTCATGCTGCCAGGCTGACAGGCTGCCAAATTCATACACATGTGTTATAACTGGGTCATGACTAACCGTTTGTGGTGTAATTAGGTCATAATTAACCGTTTGTGGTGTAATTATGTCATAATTGACCGTTTGTGGTTATGGTAACGTGGAAACGGTGCTTATTTCATATTCGGACGGCTTTTTAAATTTTGATGAAACTTTAAAAGATTTTTGAAATTATCATCCATCAAAGATATTAAGTAGGCATCTCTAATGATTCCATGATCATTCGTTCTTCTTAAACCGAGCCCAGGGCCTTTCATTGAAAGATGAGCTGTTTTCGTAACGATATGAGGTAAAATGTTGCACGTGTCATAAATACCTTCCTCTATGTCTCAACTGAACTAATAATAGTAACACTTCAAGCCTTAGAACCGCCGAAAGTAGTTCTACTTTAAAAAAAAAAGTCCTGACTGAAGGTATGCTGAACCCTCGGTACTTTCAATGCTTTGATTTTTTAAAATTTCATTTTCCTTTTAAGGTAAGACCTGTGTAATGAATACCTATATCCAGAAGAGTATCCAAGGGAGGTAACTATAGTAGTAAATTAGGTTAGATTTCTCTCATGCAAGAGGACCATGGTTCAAATCCCACAGGAAGCTTTTTTTTTTTTGTAAGCCTAGAGCTTAAATAATTGGCATACTTCTTTTTTTCCTGTGTAATTCTGTCATTGAATATAAAATTCTCATGATTTAAACTAAAATAAGCAAAATTATCAAGATTAAAGGGGTTTTCGCTATCAGAATAGTGTTAATTCAAGTCATCAATTGGAAAATTTCTAAAACTGGACGGTAAACTTCTCTGAAATTTTGTTTAAATTTTGTTTAAGGTATATAGTTAAAAAATGGTAAAGTTTGGTATATTGCACCAATCAGGACTTTGCACAATTTTCATTAATTTAGTCTCGTGAAATATAAAAAATGCATTCTTTAAATTTATTTGGTCAAAAAATGTCATTTTAAGATAATTTCTGTATTTATATATTATATCTTAAATTGGTTTAGTCAAATATAACATATTTTGGATAAACTGTAAAAAAATTAGGGTTGAATTTATTAATAACAAAAAATTTTGTCACCGATTAAAGAAATAGGATACTTTCACGTTTTTAAATAAAAAAAGCTAAAAATCTCAAAAACTACATGGTGAAAATCATTAAAATTTTGCATACAAGTCAGTGGTATGAAGCAGTTGATGAAAATATAATCAGATGTTGGATTCTTAATAGTGCCTATTACACAGGTCTTACCTTAAGGAAATCATTCGCGATATATGTATTGTAATAACAAACAACACTAATTAACATGACCAATTATTTTATTGAAAAAGAACATTTTAATATTTGCAACGTAATTTGATAATGTCATGTAAAAATAATAAAAATACAAAATAAACAACAACATGAAGTTCTTTACAACGGAGTTTTTCCAAGAATATTTCATTTACGCAGTAATTTTTTTCGATATTCAAAAAAGATTCAAATCAGACGGCAATCGTTTCTATCAATCCACACAATTACAATTATAATGAATTTAAATGGCAATATATCCGGATTTCACAATAAAAAAAACACTAAAATATTCGATATTCAATGTCATCTGACGATCAAAAAAAATCTAATAATATATAAAAGACCCGTTGAAAATTAAACTATTTTAATTCTATATGTTTTCCACTGAATTATAGAGTTTTCTCAGAGAAATAAAATTGGTATTGTTTGAAACTGTAAAGTACCAAATTTCTTTTTCTGACAATCATCTTTTTTTAAACTTCTCGTTGAATGTTTCAAAGGTGTTTAACAAGCAAATCATAAATAAATTAGCTGAGAATTTACTCGTTAAAATATCTGTTTCTTGTGTTCACTCGTGAAATGAAGACGATAGTTTACTATTATCGTCTACACATAAGTAATATGCATTAAACCGGAAGAAATGTAAAAGAAGAAATTGAACACATAAGATTTTTTTGTAATGGAAGAAGGTGAACCAGGGTCTGTGTGTCTTGATTAGCAAGAATATTGCGATTAATATCATATTTTACTGTGGTATCATTATATTTCGCGCTGGTTTAATTTTCAAGAATTTCGCGACAGAAAAGCGCGCGAAATCAAGTCCCAGCAAAATAGAACTAAGGTATAGTTTAGCATTAGAGAATAATAAAACTGTGCACATTTATGCCTATGCAAAAATGGGGGTTTTTGCCTTCTGCGTGAAATTTCTTCCTCGCGAAATTAAATGATACCACAGTATACAGAACAAACAAAGAAATAAAAATATGAAATAAAATGGATGGACATACTTAAAAGATAAAATGTTGTTTTCGCTTTAACTAAACTATCTACAGTGAACAACTTTATAAATTAGTCATCTTATATATCATTAACTCTACTATAAAAGTTATAATATAATCAATATAACTCGCGCGGTTTTAAATTTCGCGAATTTTCAGCTATTGGATCGATACTTTACTAGTGACCAATTGAAAAGTTGTTTCTTGTATTGAAATAAACTGTTTAAAAAGTTGCATTTTTTTCAACCTTAACTGATTTTTTTTATATTTTAAATTTCCATGAAAGACCAGCAAAATAATTAAACACAGTTGCACCTGCTGATAGACAATCATCATCATAATTATATCCTTCAATTTCCTATTAGGTCGTATCCATGCTGTTATCCAGTGCTGTTATCCGGTGTTGTTATCCGGTGCTGTTATCCGGTGCTGTTATCCAGTGTTAGTTCTGTATGTCATCGTTGTTTTCTCGTTGAGATTTTAAGTTTCGTTTTGTTCTTGAGATCACTCTATCTGCTGTAGTCCGGTGAATAATTTTTCCCAACATGTCAACCTCTTCCTCTGTTAAAACATCATAAGATAATGTGAAAAGACTGATACAGTTCAACCAGGGAGAGATGTGCAACCATGAACACAAGTAAATATTTTGAAAACGTGGCGTTTTTTCATAAACAAACTGCTAGGCTGCTAGGCGACCAACTTCACGAACATAACTTCAGATGACTGACTGACTGACTGACTGACTGACTGACTGACTGACTGACTGACTGACTGACTGACTGACTGACTGACTGACTGACTGACTGACTGACAGGCAGGCAGGCAGGCAGGCAGGCAGGCAGGCAGGCAGGCAGGCAGGCCTACGCTTAAACAGGTAACTAGTCTCCAACATTGTGCAAGAGGCCTGTCAACCAGTCCACTAAACCAAGTTATAACTAATCAAGCCTAGATTCGGAGACTGGTCTCCAGTTTCGGTTGTCTGCTCTTGGGCTTTGAAAAATATACAACTTTATTTTTCATCCAAGTTGATGATACCCTAGTGTACTAAAATGTGAATTGTGTTTTATAGTGAGATGTTAAAAAGGTCTCCGGATCAAATAATAGAAAATAAAAGCCGACTGTCACTGTTGAATCTAGATAAACCTAAATTGTCCTTCTTAGAACTTCTCTCCGGAGAAATATAATTTGCGATTTAACCCTTTAATCCTTGTGATAAGGCTGTCATCGCATGAGCGAACAGTGTAGATCCAGATCAGCCAGCATATGAATGTAATCTGATCAGGACCTGCTCTGATTGCTGTTAGATTCATGAGGCTATTTCTGATCAACAATTGACCAATCTAGATCCAGATCAGATGGCACATTTTATGGCTGATCTGGATCTACACTGATCACATACATGATAAAACCCTAGCTATGAAGTAAAGGGTTAACACGGTTGAGGAAATGATTCGTTTTCTTAATTTCTAAAGAAGCGTAATAATATGTATAAATGCATAATTATAGACATAAATTTGTCACCTAAGTGCAATTCAACACACTTATTTCTAAACGCACTTTATGCAGAGACAGCAATATATAATAATATTAGTTAATCAAGCAAAAGCCCACCTGTATCCGCAGCTGAAGTTTTATGTTCTTTTAAGTGGTGTTAGTAACACGTTCGAATCCGACACTCGATGAATACCTGAATAAAATTCAAACATACGGTAATTTAATAATATAGTTATAACAAATTTTAAGTCAAAGCATAACAGTTTCCACCTGTAAATAATTTAGTATTTTGTTGTAAGTTTTCATGTGCAGCATAGACCTGGTTTATATCCCAAGTGGCAAATTATTTCGCCACTGACCGTTCCAAGGCGGTAACCCATCGGGTTCTCATTTTCGTTAAATGCTTGTTGTGTCTATTTTAATTCATCATCTTATTACTCACGCCCTCTTTTCCCATCCACTCGTTGGCTGTTTGGAGACGTTGTGTCGTCATTCCTGATATGCATATTTCACTTTTTTATTCATGAAAAAATATGCATTTATGTTCACAACGATAATGAACACTGAGTCGATTTAATTTCCTTCGTGCTGGACCCGGGAAAACTTCATGCAATATGAAAAAGGCACCAAATGACATATCCGAGTTCGAAAAAAAAAGTCATATCAAATAGTTCACAACAATAACAATGTCATGATTTGAGTTATCGTAGGGTTCTGAATGTAATTGCCATGGATACTGAGATTTTTGTTAAAAATCGAAGTATGCTCTAGGGTTGATTCCTGCTGCAAGTGTGACCTATTTGTAGTGTCAAAATTGTTTCTTCCCAATGTGTTGGGCGTATAAGCCACCTTGGGCTCAAACTTATAAATGATATTTCTCTTAGTGGGGAATCGAACCCGTGCCATACAGTAACAGTGCCTTGCCATGTAACTCATAATTCGCTACCGACTGAGCTAGCCGGGTTAGCCCCCAAAAATGTTGTGCAGATAACTCTGATAAAAATGAGCGTCATTATATAACATTGGTAACCAATAAGTAACTGATAACAGTACTGACAGTATGTACGGGGATACTTTCTACGGCCGCCAAACTGCACAAACAGCGCTACTGTGAACTTTAATGATATTTTCGAATTCCCTAGTGGGAATCGAACCCTTAGCGTACAGCGACTTAAGCTATTGTTCTTATTTGACCGAAGTAGTATAAGGGACACACAATACAGTTTTAAATGGTCGTGTATTTTCTCTTTATTTTTTAAAATCGAAATTATTTATAATAATTTAAACGTCGGTTAAAATCCTACCTTTCTTGTACTTGGCACCGGTGTCAACGTTTCTCTTCATGGGTTTTCTAGGATACGAGTACTCAACTAAATGTAATACAGAGAACTCATTTATGATTATGTTCAAACGCCTTGTAGTGGTTCCTTCCCTTTACAGTTGAAGAAGACATATTTTAAAATAATTTTTTAAATTATATATATTGTATTTTTAAAATAATTTGGAAAACATTTTAGCTTGTCACCAGTTAAAGTATTCATCTAAAATTGTAAAAATAAAGTAAGCAAATCAAAAATGTTAATAGGAAACGACAAACAAAACTTATTTTAGTGATCACGTGATATTTATGATCATCACGTGGTTTGTTACGTCACTTGTGATGGCAGGGATCTGCCAATCTCGTTGATTTTCTATATCCTGCTAAATACATGCAAGTAATCAAGCTAAGTAATCAGTAACAAGTGTATCCATTTGATATTCAGACCAACTACTTCTCCAGTTATTTTATTAAAGTTAAAATAGTTCAGTGAGCAAAATAGTTCTTTAAAATATTAAATTCAGTATTTCAAGAAAAGGAAGTCACTGGAACTCGATTCCATGTTATTTATGTTCAGACAAAATACTTCTATCACATGAATCACGTGATTAAAATAATCTCTAAAGAAAATTTAATGTATGAAAAAATGAAGGAGAGTTTGTCATGGTTTGTGGCATGCTTTATTATAAAGCCTGCAATATACAAGCTGTGTTTTGCTCAAAAATTGGAAAACACAAGCACTTTGAAATTTTAAACTACAAAGTTATTCTCTTAACAATTCAAGTTGCTGTATAACACTGCTTGGCTCTGTGGTTATGCGATTGTACATGTATAAATTCTATTTTTGCAATTTTAAAATGAAAACGTAACAAAATTTGAATTCCTATTTTGCTTACAGATTATTCAAACACTATATAATACTTTGTAAATAATGTGCAATTTTAAATGAAAGCTTCACAAAATTCAACTTTCCCATTTGCTTAGAGGCTGTATCTACAAGATGTGGTCATTCCGGATATGCATATTTCACTTTTTAGAGATTATTCTACCACTATGTTATCACTATGTTATCACCCAGCATGATTTCCTACATAACTCTGAAGTCTCCTCTTTACCTGCAGCGACACTCAAACGGTGTCCACGGTTCGGACTAGTTCGCACGTAACAGTAACCTATGGCGAAGACGACCAGGAAACTGCAAGCAAGACACAATGCTACAATAAGCCCATATATTGTATGGTTGTAGACGTTTGCATCTGCCTTGTCTCCGTGATGATAACCTGGAAACATATGCTCAATGTAATAAAATTTAGATTGCTGGTGGGTTAATAGAAGATTTGTTTTTACTCAGAGCTGCTATGACAAACAGCTTTAGCATACCGGTACATGTAAAGTATTGTAAAGGTTTTGCATACTATATTTTCAATGTCTTTCAGTGAAACCCCACTATAACGACCAACACTGGGTCCGGGCAAAAAGGGTCTCAGTGCTGTGGTGGTCTTTATTTCGATGTGGAACATAGTTAAGGGCTGAAGGTTATGAAGCTGAGATTGGAAACCAGTCTCAAATCTCGCCATTTCAGCCAATCAGATGCTTGATATTTGAGATGGGTTTCACTGCTCAGTTTTATAACCTTGGGCATAGATCTGTTAATCAAGCCAGTAAAATGGCGGTCTTAATACAGGGATGGTATTAATTTCGAGATGGTCTATTATGAGGGGTTTTAATGTACTTAAAAAAAGACACACGTGTACGAGTAGTAACACCTACCTGTCGCCAAATGAATAACATCTTCAAATTTCACGTTCTTCACCTGGCCTTTTTGTCCACAATGATGGTAAACAGAAAGACGGAACGTGTATTCGGGATCATCAGCGTTGTACACGTAATCATGGTCCTGGCTTAGAATGATTTTGAGGGTATCTTCACTTTCGGCACATATTGGTCCCTTTGGCAACCTGGTACGGTTGTTGTATATCTGCAATTGTCGATAATGTAAGTTTAATGCTGGAGTACATTTTAACATGCACACAAAAGAATACTTTTAATATACAAAGGTTGAAATATCAAAGTAAAATGAAAATATAATTTGAAAAATCAAATGACTATGATTATTATTACTGTTATTATTATTATTATTATTAATTATTATTATTATTATTCGCCCCTCTACTGGTCTACGTGAAGTTGAGTATGTTGCCACTCTTATTATTGTTATTATTTTTTTATTATTATTATTATTACTATTATTATTATTATATGCCCCTCTACTAGTCTACGTGAAGTTGAGTATGTTGCTACTCTAAACCATTTTCAATTCCAGAAACGTTGTTTACTGTCATCTTACCATAGCACTGATACCGGCCTCAATGGACAATGTAACCTGCGAAGTTTTAATTTCGGCATAAGTATCGAACATGTAGCACAACCCGGGGCTGCAAGTAGATTCTGGGATCTGGTCAGCCTTGAACGTGAAAGAGCAGTCCGGCGCTGGAGAGTTTCCGGTTGCGATAAGCCGGAACTCCCCCTCCTGTGACACATATTGAACGTTTCCGCACGTGGCGCTCGAGTCAATCATTATATCCCCTAGATAATATATATATAACAATATCATGATGTGCTTTAATGCAAAAAGAAATATACTCAACATGAATATTAAAAAATTTAAATTAACTATCTCGTATTGGCCCAGCAATTCTTGTATTGACTCAGTTTAGTCTTCATATTAATTTGATGTTTTTATTCTGTATATTAATAAAATTGTCATTAATCAAGTAAATTTATATTGGCAATGTTATTGGGCCTCGGGCGGTCATATAAATTTGCCTTCGGCCTTCGGCCTCGGGCAAATATGACTAGCCATGGCCAATAAAGAGGTCCATATGAACTCATTTGATTAATAGCATCATATTATTTGATACAAAAGTTAAATCAAAATTCAAGCTAATTTTTTTAAATTTTCTGACATTAATGTGCAGAAGTATCGGCCCTTGAAAACACTGTATGGGGGACTGCTCTGTAGCTCATTTTATGAGACAAAACGTTCACTGAAATGTTTCTAACGTCACTGGAAATGTACCATTTTCATTAACGTGTTCAAATAATAAATCTATTAATTTCGAAAATTTATATTTCATTAAAAATTCTTTTGGTGCCCTGAATGTTATAGATCTTAATAATTATAGGGAAAATAGACACTTAAAAGGGAGGTAGCTCGTTGGCGAACTTCCTGTGTTATTTGAACTTTTTTGATTCGGCAGTTTAGTCTAATTTAATTGAGAACAATTTTAATGTAACAAATTTATACATATTGTCATATTTAAAATTGTCCCATTTTGCATTTTAAATGAGTAGATCTATACAGTATTTCATTATAAATAACAGTCATTCATGTCAAAATCAAAATGCTAAACTTTATTTTATATTGTACAGTATAAGAAATATTATGTTGGAAATGCAGACATGAAAAATAATAATAGATCTAACTAAATGTTATTTGTTCTTTGTTATGTTCTCTGGAAAAATATCATTCTGCCTTGAAATAAGTTGAAACTAAGTGGACCATTCTGTAAAGATAAAACTTTCAAAAACCATCTTGCCCTGAAACAAGTTAAATACCCAACAATACAATCAAATCTATTTACAAATACGTTAAATTTTACGAGAACCATATATCTGCACTTTGTACATTTAAGTATGTTCAAATTCATGATGATCATTCTGCTCTGTAGGGGGCGGGGGAGGGTGGAGGCAAATCAAACTTACTAGGGATATCCATCGCTGATCCCGCCATGACGAGGGCGCCCACCAGAACATGTAACATGGCAGCCATGACCTATGTGGGGTAGAAAAAAAACTAAAATTACATTTATATACATCACACAAGGAAAACAAGAGAAAATATACACAAGGGTAATAACAGAAAATATATACAAGGACAACAACAGAAAATATATCCAAGGAAAACAACAGAAAAATATATACAAGGGTAATATAAGAAAATATATAGAATGATAACCAGAGAAAATATATACAAGAGTAATAACAGATAATAATATGCAAGAACAACAACAGAAAATGTATGCAAGTACAAACAACAGAAAATATAAACAAGGACAACAACAACAGAAAAAATACAAGAACAACAGAAAATACACACAAGGAAAAAAACACATGATATTTACGAGGACAACAACAGAAAAAATATATACAAGAACAACAACACATAATATTTACAAGGACAACAACAGAAAATATATACAAGGACAACAACACATAATATTTACAAGGACAACAACAGAAAATATATACAAGAACAACAACAGAAAATATGTACAAGAACAACATCAGAAAAATATACAACAATAGAAAATATATACAAGGACAACAACAGAATATATATGCAAGTACAAACAACAGAAAATACATACAAGGACAACACAAAACATTTACAAGGACAACAAAAGAAAATACATACAAGGACAACAACAAATCATATTTACAAGGACAAAAACAGTAAATATATATTTAACAATAGAAAATATATACAAGGACAAAAACAGAAAATAAACACAAGGATAACATAATTATACAAGAGAACAAACAGAAAATATATACAAGGACAAAAACAGAAAAATGTATAAGGACAACAACAAAAAATATACAGTCATGATGACAAAAAAAATTATATATGGACAAAAACAGAAAATATATACAAGGGCAACAACAAAAATATATAGAAGGAAACAACATAAAATATATTCAAGGACAGCAACAGAAAATATATACAAGGACAACAACAGAAAATATTTAAAACGATAACAACAGAAAAAATACATACAAAGACAACAATAGAATATATGAACAAGGACAACAATAGAAAATACCACACACACAAAAAATCAAGAATAAAGAAACTAACCATTAAGTTCATTTTCCCATCAGTGAAAAAACAGCTATTTTATACGTAAAGACTCCTTATATGTATACATTACAAATTCGTATGAGAAACCCAACGCTTTACAAATAAATTTCAAAATCAAAATGCATGTAGTTAAGGGCTTACCACACTCCTCCCAAACACGTTCATCGATAAAAAGAAAATTATCAAAATCTCATTAATGGCAAAATGCAGTTCAATGAAACTTTGCACAAATGAATGTTACAAATGTATCTTTACTTTGCATACAGTAAAACACGTTAGAAAAGTAAAGAAAAATTCTATTTAGATAAATTCTCAAAAACTAAGCGATACAAAACATAATTTAAAATTCCCACGTAAGTGCAATGATACTGACAAGAAAATGTTGTGTACTTTGTAAATAACTTTCAACTACTAAAAGAGAAATCAGTGATTGTCATCCGTTTACGCGACCAGGAAGCAGCGAGGAAATTGAAGGTCAAACACACTTTTACTAAAATCTCGTATGTTTACATATGTAAGTCACGAGGACAAAATAAATTGTTGTCAGTATCATATTACTCATGTGGGCATTTGAAATAATGTTTTGTGTTGTTTAGTTTTTGTGAATTTATGTAAATAGAAGTTGGGGGAATTTTTAGATCTCGCTATTTTTCGTTACTGTTCTAACATTTCTTACCATATGCAAAATAAAGATACTTCAATAACATACATTTGTGCAAAGTTTCATATAACGGCATGTTGCCGTTATTAAGATTTTAATAATTTTCTTTTTATCGATGAACGTGCTTTGGAGGAGTGTGGTAAGCCCTTAAAAACTAAAAGTCTTTATAAAAATAAATTAAGCATTTTCAAACACATGAAATCTTTCTTTCTATTTTTCTTTCTTTCTTTTTCTTTCAAGTTATCATGTCCTGTTGTTATTTATTTTTAAATAGTTTTCTTTGTTATTTGAAGCACCGGTAAACATTTGTTTTTCCGGCTCACCCTCATAATGGAATTTTACTATGAAAATAGCGAAGAAAACCAAGTAAGCCGTGTAATTGCAGAATAGTTGTTCTCGCTTCTATTACTGATCATTACATGTGAGAAGAAAATCTGTATTTGAATTTCCCCTTTTAATGAAGTAAAGTGAGTGTAAGGAACGACAACTCTGCGAGGGAGATAGAGTAAGGAACGACATCTCTGCGAAGGAGATTGGCAAAGACGGTGACTCTTTTCCGGAATCTATCAATATTCCGTGATCTCTTTGAGAAACCGTTTTATGTGGTGTGTGTGCACATAAGAAGCCTATTTATTGGACGATGAGTAATAACTAATTAAGGTTTTATTTTTAACGTCTGCCAGGATCCGAGAACAATAATGTCTCAACGAAGAAATTTTACTGTATGTGGAAAAGTGATGACGGGTCTCGGGATGTTCCGGATACCGGGTCCCACCATATTGGACGGGACTGCAAGAGTTTTTGAGAGTGTCGGTTTCTGATTTTTTTATTATAATCTAAACTTTGTTAGAGTGCTTGTATTTTCTCGAGTTATCAGTTGACAATACGCCGGATCTGGGGTTCGCTTTGTACAGTACAGTAAAGTAATTTGGCCACCCTAAATTATGCGTTAATGTATAATCTTATCCATTTCGATACAATATGATATACGAGCCGTCTCCTACGTTTTAAAAAGGATTCTTGTATTAAAATTAGACAGCTTTACGTTAATTTGATGAAATATGATCAAAGTTAATTGAGCGGACCTTATTTAAATTTTGATGAAAATATTATATTCAACCTCCATAAGGGACATAGGGATCTTATTTCTTTGAGCATTTGTCCACGGAGTTTGTAAACAGGAAGTCGCTTAGTCAACAAATCCCATGATATATATGATATATATTTGTTTGAAGCTGTCTTAATGTGGGTCGACACCAGCAATGACGCTATCCTGTCATCCAAACGTTTAACCGTATGGAATAAAATGGTACACAACTGTACTCGTCGTTAATCCCTATCTCAAAATATTTCTGGAAACCTGTTTAACAGAGTCTATATCAAAAGATAAACGCGCCACTTCATGTAGTTTCATGTTGATAAGAGACCAGAACAATTGCAGATTTTAAGCTTATTGCTTCTTAGGCCCATTTGGAATATCAGCGTTACATGGTGGAGGAAGACCACAGGTGCCCCTCCGGACAATTTTCAAGTCCGAGCGGGCACCTAGGTAGAACCACCGACGTTCCGCAAGCTAGTTTGCAAGCTTCCTTACATGAAAGATCTTCACCCTGGAAGGTCTCGAACTCCCAGGGCAAGTGATTTTCAGTCGGAAACATTAAACACTCGGCCACGGACTCCCCACTAAACCAGTGCCCCTGTTATTTGTGTTCAACATGGCAGTATCACGATGTAGTCTCGGCAAAATAGCTCTGACAATCAATCAAATTTCTTCTTCAGTATACATGTTGTGAAACTCATAAATTATTTTTAAAGCTTGAATAATCAGTGATCAGGTTACTTGGACGCTCGAGATGTAAGTTATATTTAGACTGGGACACTGGCGTCAAGCAGCATACTTACTTGTTAAATATTATTTTAAAAACGTAGTTAAGAAAGACACAGTAACCTTGTTATTTAAATTTACGGATGTTGCAAGTTATCTATGAAGAAAGCCACATATATTTATAATTGCATATACATGTAATACCATTTAAATATAATTATGGGGTCACGTGCGTATTATTTCTTTCGTTGCTTGTGCTGAATAAAACATTGTTACTGCGCATGGAACTGTTGTTGTATACTGCTTTTAGGATAATGAAAAATTTGTCTGTGCACTTGATACGGTGTTCCGTTGGGGCCATCATTACTTCGCCCTGTCGAACTCTTGGGCAAAACCATGCACGATACATGCAATAAATGTATTTATATCGCGTCCTCGCATCGTACTAACGCGATGTTGTAGTAGTAGTAGTAGTAGTAGTAGTAGTAGTAGTAGTAGTAGTAGTAGTAGTCGTAGTAGTAGTAGTGGTAGTGGTAGTGGTAGTGGTAGTGGTAGTAGTCGTTAGTCGTAGTCGTAGTCGTAGTAGTAGTAGTACTAGCAGTAGTAGTAGTAGTGGTAGTGGTAGTGGTAGTGGTAGTAGTCATTAGTCGTAGCCGTAGTCGTAGTCGTAGCCGTAGTAGTAGTAGTAGTAGTAGTAGTAGTAGTAGTAGTAGTAGTAGTAGTAGTAGTAGTAGTAGTAGTATTAGTAGTAGTAGTAGTTGTGGTTGTAGTAGTTGAAGTAGAAGTAGTAGTAGTAGTAGTAGTTGTTGTTGTTTTTGTAGTAGTAGTAGTAGTAGTAGTAGTAGTAGTAGTAGTAGTAGTAGTAGTAGAAGTAGTAGCAGTAGTAGTAGTAGTAGTAGTTGTTGTTGTTGTTGTTGTTGATAAGTATCACTGAATACACTTGACTTGTTAAGTAGGAATGCGGATTAGACAAAACTCTCGTTACCAAGAAATTGTTTCCATGAACCAGTATTTATATAGTTTAATAGGTCAGAGGACACTAAATAGAAAAGCCTGTCGCCGAGTGGACAATTTTGTCAAGAGACGATTCGGGCTTAATTTATTTTCAAAGATTCATTGGCCAAAACTATAGAGAATAAAAATAAATGTTTGTTTTCAAAAATGTAAAATGACTTTAATATATACTTAAAATTAAAAATTATTTTTTAAAACTCTGGTTGAAAGGTGATTTGTGGCACTTTAATGAAGTTGGTACTTTCCTTATTTTGGGTTGAAGATTTGTATACATTCTGGGGGATGATTACTTTCGGTTTAAAATGCTAAGAGAATGAGTTGGTGAAGACCCTGATTTCTGGCCATTTTTGATTTGCCCAAGAGTGCCACCTTGCAAATCTAGTAGTTTTGGAAAGGGTCGTGTAAACTAAATCACAGGAGGACCAAATCTTATCATGTAAGTCTATGGGAAACTATTTAGTGGTCTCTGACCTTAAGCGTTCCGCGCTTAAACGGGTTACAAGGGGAATAATCCGATACGTCTCAGGTCGGTAGACGGTCTTTTAGCTTAACCCCTTTCCGTTTCTGGATCTGTATTAAACAATTGGTTATTTGGGCGTCTGTAAAATTGGAAAATTTATAGTTTTGAAGTTATTGTTTGTTGAATATTTTGTATGAAGTGATTTTACTCTGTTCACTGCTACAGGAAATTTTTATTTTGTGAACCCGTATTAATCGTATAAACAGGCTGCTAAGAGATCCCTGGTTTAACAAGGCATTTTAATGGTACGCAGGTCATACCATTATCCGCTGCTAAGATAATTGTGTTTAAAAAATTAATATCAATAAGGATAAGCTTAATTTTGTTACCAAGAAAATTGTTTTCATGAATTAGTATCATTTATCATTATAAACTGAATGATCATGCTTTAAAGAGATCTAAGATTTAACAAGGCATTTTCGTAAGACACGTGTGATACCATTAATCGCTGCTTAAAAACTGTGTTTAAAATATTAATAAGTAAAAGTTTACCGTCAAATCCGTAACTCCGGAGTTATAATTAATATATCCTTAACAGTTTTATTTAAAAAGTAAGGCTGCAATACATGTAACAGAAGTTCTCCCTCCTTCAACCAATGTGGTGTATTTACTAACACCGGGTTTCCTCCAGTTTACAGACCACTAGTTGTAACACATCTTTAGGATATTCAATATGATAAATAAGTGATATTTACGCAATCTGTGAATTGTAGTATCGTATTCATTTAGCATTTTAGAAAACAAGTACATAATCAAGGGCAGAACTTTAAACTCCGTGTACGCATGCGCCAGCAGCTAGCGGCACCGCCATTAATAGACAATGTGAAAAATTAACACAACTGAACACTTAAAAATAATGTGTATTGTTGTCATATGACTGCATCTGTGATTGTACGTGTATAACCTTAATTTAATGCTGTATTATAGCTGTTCAGCGGTTGAAATTATATTTTGTCCAATGGAGTTGTACTAGTGTTTTACAAACTGTTGGGAAAGTTACTTCTATACATCAGTCCTTGGGCATCATTGGACGATTTACCAAGTAAGTGAAATGATTTTCTAAATAAAATTTCAAACACAAAGTGGGTAAGTGTCACTAAGTGAATAAGTGTTTATAATAAAGCATTTGCAAATTAAATGGTCGCGCGGCTTAATACTAAATCTTCTGCTGAAATCATAATTACCTTTTTGTTTGCTTTTTCCTTCTATTACAGTAATTTTGTTTGAAATATATTAGATTTGTATTAAATATCGGAAGATTGAATCTTTTAAATGATATGCTCTTCCTCCGAAAATGTCCCTCTTATGCAATCGGCAAACTCCGGCAAACTCCGGCTATATCCGCTACCCTACGATAAGACTCGGCTTATACGCTATGATATCGGCTTATACGCTATGATAATTTATTGCCTTCTCCGGGGTATGAATAACATCGGGATTAGTTAAAGTAAGCGTTCTTCGGGTTTTAAACAACCCAAATGATTTTCATTATGTCATGAACACAAAAATATTGATTAAATTCTTAACTTGCAGTTTGAAGAGATGAAGTGCTGTCATTTTCCAGTTAAAAACGTTTCAGGGGCGCGATAAAAATAAAAGTGACTCACACGTTTGGGCTCTGTACAATCTTTTGGCATAACTTCGACGGGAACGTACGCTTTGCCACCATTTTATGCGATAAATGTGTTGTATATTGCTGTTCCAGAAGCCATTTCGAAATGACCTTCTATTACAAATATATTTTAGTTAGAATTGAGAATATTAAACTATATCATGCGTGTGAACCGAAATATTTTTTACACGCCGATGAACGCAATTGAATATCATCAATCCTTAATAAAAGGTCAGAGTTGGTATCTCCTCTTCTAAAATAAATTTAAATTTATTTTTTTATTATTTTTTCAGCGGCAAGTTTCCTGTGGAATGATGGTCCACTTGAAGCTGGCATCACATCGGTCAGGAAAAGGTACAGTAAAGGGTTTCTATATTTCTATAATCTATGTTTTAAATCCATGTGTTCTGTTTGCCTTGCATGAAGAACTTGTCACATTGTCATGGTTCTTTTGTTATCAAGTTTCAGCCGGAAGTCATCAATTTAAACCTCGCATATGTAAATTAAATATTTCAAAACTGGTTTAATATTTCTCTTTCCTGTCGTGTATAGATCCATTTACAATGAACTGATTAATGTTGGTAGGTTACTTATTTTTAGTGGATTTTGCGGACAGATCGATTAACGAATTTAAAACCACAAAGAAAATTAAGATTGAATTAACATAACATTGTTTTCATCACTCTATTTTCGACGTTTCTTGAAAAAGGCTTAATGCCGAAACTTAAAGAAAAGGCTTAATGCCGAAACGTCGAAAATAGAGTGATAAAAACAATGTTCTTTACGTTCATCGCTGATAGGATGTAATTTAACGTTAAAAAATTGAATTATACCCTATTTTAGAAAACTGAAAACCACAAATTTTAAGTACCCACTAAAATTTTGTTTAGCCGAAATCCTAGTGGCTCTTGACTAGCCGCCCCAACCTTTCAATCTTACTAATACAATAAAACAACAACAACAACAACAACAACAAAAACATATTTAATGTATATATTTGAAATATGATGGAATACAGTGTTTGTAATTTTAGAATTACGATAAATTGTCTCATATTTTTATTGAAAAGAATAATATCAGTGACTAGACACCATTTGTACAAGAAAACAAGGGTGTATCAGTAAGGGTTGGCAGGTGTGTGGGGCGGCTGGTCTACCGCCAGTGCGAAATCCGCGAATTTTATACCAACAAAATTTAAGTGCATCTCCAGTACCAGTGCCGAAGATCATAAAACTAAATCTGGAGATCAGTCGCCATTTCAGCCAATCAGATCCTTGAGACCTGAGATTGATCTCAAAGCTTAGTTTTATGATCTTGGGCCCAGGTGTCTCTAAGTACTTGAAATTCTAATGATTGACAACTTTAATTATCATTTACGACAATTTTGATACAAAGGGCTTGCAATTTATTTGTTTGTAAGTGTTTAAAATTTTCCTGCTGTTATGCATCGAGGATATATGAAAGTGATTTATTACAATAAAGATAAATTCCAGTGATATTTAAGTGTATTTTAATTGATCAAACGTGTGGACATCGCCAATTGCATGAATTATTTTATCAATGATTAACAAACATTTGAAGTGCCATTATATTAAAAAAATCTAATGATTTGCAATTTGTCGTTTAAGCATAATGTTTAGACTGGCTCCCGGTCCTATGATCTGTTAGATGTTCCCTGGTCTGAAGGTTATAAAACTGAGATTGGAAACCAGTCTCAAATCTCAAGGATCTGATTGGCTGAAATGGCGACTGTTCGCCATTTCAGCCAATCAGATCCTTGAGATTTGAGACTGGTTTCCATGCTCAGTTTTAGAACCTTGGGCACTGGTCATCAAAATTGTGCACTAAAGCACCTCTGTTTTTTTTTTTTTTTTTTTTTTTTTTTTTTTTGTTTTACTCTCCCTTCGCTCTCAAAGCACGAGGGGTAGATGTTTAGACAGATATCTGTTATTAATGTAAAAATATATTTTTAAAAATGGAGATAGAACCATCTAGCCGGGTACCAAGCATCATTGTAGTGAAATTGGATTTTTTCTTACGTTAATTGAAACCATGTCCCGACTGGTCGACATTTCAGCCAATCACATGCTTGAGATTTGAGACTGGTTTCCAATCTCAGTTTTATCATCATTAGCACAGACGATGCGTCACACACAATGTTTTGTCTCGTGACGTCGATATCAGTTACGTTTTGTTGGCAACAACAAAATCGTCAATCATAATTACGAACTAAGCGAAGATTCATATTTTAGTATTATTTCCACTAACGGACAGGGTACATTTGCGTGTAATAAAAAGGTCAGAGTGCTCGTTTATGGACATACAATACTGGTGTTGGTATTGTGCAAGCGGCGCAGGTATTGTTATATAAGAAAAACACTATCATAAACTATCTTCGAAACATTTCAGAGACGCAAAATGAATAAAAATATGTGTTTTATCAAAAGTTTAAAAAGATATTGATTGCATCTTTGGTAAGATGCTCTATATGGTATGATGTTCTTATCTTGTGCGATCAGAGCCAGCATCTAAAAGGCGTTCAGATTATAATTAAAATAAATAGGATAATACTCGTAGATTGCCAAAACAAATATAGCCGACATTGTTCTTGTTTAAGTAACTTCTTCTTACAGGACCACACTTCTAGTAAACTTGTATAATTGTTTTAGATTAAAATTTAAAACGGTATAGGTGAACGACTTTTTCTAACACTTAACTTAATAGCTGATTTTCCTTTGGTGATGGTACCAAAAATTAGGTGATCGTTCCAATGCTTCGTGATCGTACCAATGCTTACTTGATCGTTCCAATGCTTACGTGATAGTTCCAATGCTTACGTGATCGTTCCAATGCTTACATGATCGTTCCAATGCTTACCTGATCGTTCCAATGCTTACGTGATCTTTCCAATGCTTATGTGATTGTTTCATGTGATCGTTCCAATGCTTACGTTCTAATGCTAACGTGATTTTCCAATGCTTACGTGATTGTTCCAACGAATACGTGATCGTTCCTATGTTAACGTGATTGTTCCGATGCTTACGTGATTGTTTGAATGCTAACGTGCTCGTTCCAATGCTTACGTTATCGTTCCAATTCTTACGTGATCGTTGCAAAGCCTACGTGATCGTTTCAATGCTTTCGTGATCGTTCAAATGCCTATCGCATCTATCGACTAATATAATACTGGTATTGCATGATTTGTCGTGATTTTCATACTGCCTCACGCTTCGTGATCTTTTCGTTAGTGTATACCAGGAGACTTTTTGCAAAATGATTTATTTCGTTCACGGGTATCCTGTTTCAGAGTAAAGTGCATCAATCTAGGCTGGGTTTCTAAACGTGTTGCCTAAACTGCTTACATAATGTTTAGATCACCGTGTACAAAGGAATTTTGTCTCTTCGTGTGTAGGGTTACATTACAGCTAAAAATTGAAAACTACTAGCAATATATTTTCAAACGACGCATTCGTTTTGAGACAATCTCAATCTCTGTCTATACATACTGAGCTAAATCTTACAATTAGGTTGTTTTAGTCATGGTGGTAACCGAGTCGTAAATTTAAAACAAAAAAATACAATAAGTTGCATTGTTTTATTCTCACAAAAAAGCATGTAATATATAAAATACAAAGACTTGTTATATTTACATAAAAAGGACTTATAAGATTAAAAAAAAAATTTGCACTGTTCTTAATTCTAATTACTTTAAATTTTCAAATGAACACACATTTACACATGTATAATTTAAATATATTCCAACAAAAATGGAACTCTGTATTCAGTCTGTTTGCAAACATATTGTGTTTGGATTTTTTTGAAATATTTAATCGTATTGTGTTTGATTTTTTTTTCATTTTAAATCTTATTAATTATAAAAGATTCAGTTATGACCCATTTTCTCTAACATGACGACACAATACTTAAGTCCAACGATATCCGCATGTTGGACAAAATACATAACTGGGATTTTAGAAAAAAAAACACGTACGTTTAGTTATAATTTAAGATATCTTTAAAAAAAACAACAACAAAACAACAACACGTTTTGTGATTTTAATTTTAAAATTTAGACCAAATATACCATTAAGGAGATTTTCAATTTGAGGCTTAGTATTTCATGTGTAAACTCATTAAAAAGGTGTAGAGATTCGTTTTTATATAACTAATACTATTTTGTTTTTTGCAATGTCGGTTTTCTCGGAATCTGTGAGTTTCAGAATAAATCGACAGTTCTTACTGGCAAAACATAGAAAACATTGCATGTCGCCACTGGGGAAGAGTCTAACTGTTGTAGAGTAGCGGGAAATGTTGACTGTTTCACTGCGCATGTCTGTATTTCTGATAACGACGGAGAAAGAGTCTACGGGAAATGCCGAAATATTCCTATTGTTTGTTCCGGGACAATAATTAGAATGGTACCACGTTCGACTATTTACTTATCACGGAGTAGATAGCGACCGAGGTACCAGTATAGTCAATAATATGCAGATGTGCTTACCTTGTCCATGTATATACACTCAACAAAAATAATCTATGTTACTCAAGCTAAAGAAAAAACATTACAGTCAAACCACCAAAGGAAGTCACAAAGTGTGGCTCTTTACGACAGGTAAAGTAAGAATAAAATGGCAATTTAGGACATGTTCAATATTGCGGTTTAAGACAGGTGGCTTTTGAATGGATGTGTTTGTTAAGACCAGTTCAGTAACTTCTATGCGAAAGTTTTAACATTTTATTCAAACACTCTTGTACATATGAGAAATAGAAAATTTTACAGTCGACCATTAATTAATTTTGTCGAGTGTATACAGTTATATACAGTATCTATGGTGATCATGTTTACGTCTAACATCTACGAAAATCTGATTAACAATAAACAAAAACGAAAGCAATTGTTAAAATAAATTTAAAATGGAATGACATAGCAAACTCAGTTAAACTAAACTCCGACGTTATTTTTAGGCTCTAAGATTTAAAGAACTATGGTAACCCCATTAATTCATAGATTATAAAACTAAAACCAGAGACAGTTTCAAATCTCACTAATCTATTTGGCTATAATTGAAACTTTTGTCTCAATTTAATCAGATTATTGAGTTTAGAGACTGGTCTCCGGTTTAGTTTTAAATCTTGGGGAAAGTTTTATTATCTTTCGCCCTTGTCAAGCTTTTTAGCAGTATTTTAAATGTATAAGAAGCAATTTCACGTTTACGAAATGGGAGGGTGACAATGGTTATATGGCAACTTTAATGAAGAGGTCTGTCAAAAATATGGTGTAGTTTATCATTATCCATCGCCATAATTATTTCACGTTTTCGTATTTTAACCCTTTACCCATATTTATGGGTATTATCGCATGTGCGAAGGATGTAGATCAAGACCATACAGAATAGACTGTTTCACTGCGCATGTCTGTACTTTATTTACTGATAACGACTGAGTAACAGTCTACATACATAATATCCTTGTTGTCTGGTCAGGATCTACACTGTCCGCTTCTTGGTCAGAAATAACCTTAAAATCGAACAGTGAAGATCCTGATGTGATTTGCATCTAACACTAATCGCCTGTGGAATAACTGCCATATTCCATGGGGTAAAGGGTTAACTCTAACTGCATAAACAAAATACATAAAACAAAAACTATAGCACCGTTTGAACTAGATTATACTGTTTATGTAACAATATGTTAACTAATGGTTATCAGTGCCCTAATGGCATCCCTGGTGAAACAAATTCCTGTTCGCCTTTCTTGAGGTTCATTTTGAGGTCGTTTCCCGTCATTTCGTCGGTAATGTTAATTTCTTATCAGTCTTTCCCTGAAAATATGAGATTAACAAGTAAATATACAGTGATAACTCAATCTACAATTATGAAAATAATCAACCAAGGAATAGTGGGTTAGAGTTAGAGCGTCGGCTTCCAGAACCTGTAATTGCGGGTTCGAGTCCCGAAAAAGTCGAAAGATTAAACCCGCGCGAAATATAATGATACCTTAGTAAGCTACCATGGATTATTACAATTTTAAATATATGCAGCCATGAAGGTTGTATGTAAAAGTAACTTTACTTCTTTCCGAATCCCGATTGTTTGTGAAATTATCTTCTATGCTATAAACGTTTCTTAAATGGACGTTACACTGCATTGCAACAATAATCAAAGTACTGAAAGTACTATCAATCGCGCATTGCATAGATGTATATTTTTGTGAGTTTGTATGCATGTGGTAGAGATTTACGCATTTGTGACAAAACGAAACAACATATTGTTTCGCAATCAAACATTTTTGAGATTTCTTAAGAAAGGAATATGATATTTTCGCTCACATAATACACTTCAAATTTGCCGCGTTTACTTTGTAATGGCCGCCAATTGGCAGTATTAATAAACGTTTCCGGTATCAAATGGATTGCAGTACATCGCGCTTAGGTAGAGGTGATGTAAAAAGCATATTTGCCCCTTTTTTATCTTAAACAGTTTTTAGAAAAAAAACGTGTGTTTTAAAAGCTATAATTGCCCAGATATCAAAGAAAAAACGCCCTATAGAAACAAAATCGCTAATTAAATAACTTCACGTTATAAAGAACGCTAGAGAATCAAAATCAAACTAACCCCATTTCTGGATTTCGACTCTGACATGCAATAGTACATTGCGTGTACTACATAATTATACTCCAACCAAGCAGATACATTATGGCATATATGTCCTTTTGAAAGGCCATGCACAGCTACACAATATCGAGACAATTTGGTAAAACAGTTTATTTAATATGTACTTCATTGAATGAGTTGTACGATAGTCCAAAGTTCTAATTGAACATGACTTTTATATGTTTAGAAAATATATACAAAAAGAATGAGGAAGCACAGATATGTTGTTTATCGTAAAACTTCCAATTAAAATCACTTCAAAATAAAGATTCCCTCGATAATAAAACTTCTATTCAAAGTTTTGCACTATTTTCTACCCAAAAATAAAGAACACACCCACTGTTAGGACAATGTTCTCCCACTCCCAAATGTGGTCTTTATAGCGGGGTTTTACTGTTATTAAACCTTTTCTGATTTTTATTTTACAGAAAATGCATGTGCTTAACAAAAAGTGACCAACTAGAACATTTGAACGTGCGTACGTTAGTAAACCATGCAAAAGCGCACCTGTTTCTGCCATTGTATTTTAAGATCTCTTAGCCGATGTTAGTAACACATTTCCTTCCGGTCCTCGATCAGTACCTGCGTTAGATTTAAACAAACATTTATTCATATCAAAGTATTGAAATTACTGAGGGGTCACCAGACCTACTATCAGGAGTTTTGAAAATAAGAACTACTTTTTGGCGGTTCTTTGGCCTGCAGTTTGTTACTATTAATAGTCCAGTTGAGACTGTCAAGAGTCAGAAAACTGATAACTCTGGTTCTTTCGAGTTTAGCATTTCTATAATATTATGTCTTTCCGTCAAACAATAACTTACCATCGTTATGTTTGAAGTTTACTTAAAATCAGATTTTCTTGTTCGCAATTTTGTAAAGCTATTTGATCAAACTCGAGTACGACATTTGGTCATTTAGTTTATGTCACAATCTTTTAATTGGTTCGAATCTACTTCTTTTACGTCAACCATCAATAGGCTTGCGTAATACCAGTATTGTTTGTCAATAGCCACACAATCCCTCCAAATGACTGTGACGCTCTCAGTCAATAAAGACATTAATCAGTATACGGGGACATAGTTGACTGATTTTTGGGGTGCAATATGCTGGAACCATACCGTCCAGAACTTACGGAAAGCATTTCCGGATTTGACCGTCTATTTCGATTGCTATTACGACAGAAGTCGAGCTTGTCCGCCTTTGCTTTCGTAGGTTCGGTATGGTGCTGTAGATTACCCCTAAAAAGCAGTCACCTTACCGGATATCCGGTATATTAATGGCTGTTGCGCACCTTATTTGAAATATAGTAAGAAATCAAAATTTTCAACAATACAATTAAGAGGCGTTTTTGCTTTGCTAAAACCAGATCCCTATGCCGAAAAGTTTAAACACTGAACTGCACACAGTCAAGAAAACTGTAATTGGTGACAAATATTTTAAGGACAAATAAAAGCGTACCTTTGGATTTGAATGTAACCATTTCTGCGTCTCGCTTCGCAGGTTTCCTAGACGTGAACTCGGCTACATGTACATGAAAGCAATTATATGTATATGATAATTATACTGTGTAATTAGATTTTTCTGTTACCCCGTTCTGAACACAGACAACCACCATGTAGTTTAGTGAGACTACACTCAGATCACCCTCTTGTTTCGACATGCTTATCTTCACATGGTTCAACCCGCTAAGTGGAAATCGGATTGTTACCAAGAAACCAACGCAAACTGTGTAAAATGTTGTTGTTTTTTTTTCTGTGCAATGTGTGTCGAATAAAAAATAACACTTTTTATCAAGCGATTGCGACGAATTTATGAACAACCATCATTTACCTGTAGTTATGAAAATCAACAGTCGACAGCGTTTCTAAGCTGATACTAGTATGGTGAGTGAAAATATGTGTATTGGTAACAATCAAATTAACAGTTAGCAGGTTGACCATGAAGTAAATCAACTCCAAGTGCAGAATTCAGCAAATCTTTGCTACAACTGACTTTGGTATCACATGCATGTCAATTTTAACCCAGTATTCGCTGTATTTTTGCAAAAACAACAAACAAACACACTCGTTAAAATTTTAATAAGAGATCGGTCCATTAACTTTTCTTTTGGAATATTATGCAGACACCAACATATTCAACACATTTGCATGTATTGCTGATATTTAATGACTGCATGCGCAGGCTTATATGCGTCAACAATGGTCACACACGTGACAGCGTTTAAAGGGTTAAAGATACTACTGTAGATGAACTCGTATATTCGTAGGTATAAAATTTCGTGGTTTTCAGTTAAGCAGAACTTTCATGGCTTCTTGCATTCGTGTTTTTTTTTAATTTTCTAAAATATGTTTTAATTCAATTCGTGTTTTTTAAATTTTCTAAAATATGTTTTAATTCAATTATAATTTTTTTTCTGATTTTAAATTAGTGATTTTTTGTCCGTGAAATCCACGAAATTTAATACCCCACGAACATGAATTAATTCACAGTAATCATGCAATCTGGTAATTTAACCTCTTTTCAAATAGTTTTCAAACAAAATAACAATAACTGACTACTGTTTGTAAATTTTACATCTTTAATTCACTTTTTCTGACTCTTGTCATTTTTTTTTAATAAAAACAGAATTAAAAAAAAAACTTGAATTCGAAAATTTGCATTAAAAAGTAAAAATTTACATAGAGTAATTACATTGTACGTGCTTCCCTTAAAACTGGAAGAACTTAAGCTTGATTTTCGGACAAGCATGCATGTTAAATTTGCCAAGTCTTTTCTTTTTTATATGCAGTTATAAAAATCTTGAACTTTTAGCCAACAGTAATATTTTCTGATGATGCACGTCGAATTTGCAATTTGTTATCTTTTTATACAGCTATAAAAAGCTTTAATTTTGAACCCACAGTAAATAACTCAAACACAAGTGCAAAAACAAATGTTCTGCTCCAGCAAATGTATACAATCTAGAACTGTTAGATATATACACAGTCCTCATGCCGTAATGTTATCTTCACTAAACCTGGCTCCAAGGTTATAAAACTGAGCATGGAAACCAGTCTCAGATCTCAAGCTTCCCATTGGTCAGATTTGAAACTGTTAAATTTTAACCAATCAGATTGCTTAGATCTGAGACTGGTTTCCATTCTCTGTTTTATAATCTTGGGACCAGGTCACATACCATGCCCTGGTGTTTAGGCCTTACCTTTAGCTCCGCTTGGATTTCGGACTCCGCGGTTCGGACTATTTTTGATACAGCAGAAAGCAATCAGAAAGGTGATCAGAAAGCAGATGGCAAGTCCGAATCCCACACAGATTCCATAGATAAAATGGTTGTGTTCGTTTCTTTCTTTTTCTTCACCGTGGTGATAACCTATCCAACAAAGTTAATAATAGATTTGACATCACATGCCCTATACAACTGTTTCCGGCAGTTTACCTCTAATATGGCGGACTTCTTGTTTGCGGCCGGGATGTGACAGGAACGAAAACGAAAATCGGGGTCTGGTTAAAAAGTCTGCTGGTGTGAATAGCGGAACGTATTAGTTACACGGTTTCATATCGGTTTAAAGTTATGTTTAAAGTTCCTGCGACTTTCTCTGACCCATGAAACTATTTCTCGAAAATTTTTGTTGACAACTGAAGAGATCAGGTTGTCTTAAGTCTTATTTGAAATAAGTCGGTGGCAGCATCGAATTTATGTTGCTGTTGCAGTAAATTCGTAAACATGGTGATAAAATGAATAAAACCAGGACCCAGGGAATCAGGCTTCATGAAAAACTAATTTTAGTTGTGTAACTGTATTAAGACGGCATATTAAGTTTAAAATCTTACTTGAAAACCATAATCGCATTTTATATTCAGTACATGTATTACCAATCCGTTTAACGTAGGTGAACTCCGTTAACCGTTGGTAAACTTATCACGTCTGAAAATTATAAAACTGAGATAGGAGACCAGGGCTCAAGATCATAAAACTAAGTTTTGAGATCAGTCTCAAATCTCAAGGATCTGATTGGCTGAAATGGCGACTTGTCTTTGACTTGACTTTCAGCCAATCAGATGCTTGAGATTTGAGACTGATCTCCAGATTTAGTTTTATGATCTTGGGCACAGTCTTAAATCTCAAGCATATGATTGGCTCAAATTCAGACTTGTCTCCATTTCAGCGATTAAATACTTGTCTTCATTTAAGCCAATCAGATGTTTGACATTTAAGACTGGTCTCCGTTCTCAGTTTAATAATCTTGGGGCCAGGGGTCATTTTACCTGTAGCAAACTCGACAGCGTCCTCGAATTTAATGTTTTTGACCTGGCCCTTCGCGCCGCAGTGGTGATACACGGACATCCGGAACGTGTAGCCGGGCTCGGTCTCATTGTAAACATAATCGTTAGTCTGGCTTATGATGACTTTAAGCGTGTCCTCTTTCTCCGCACATATTGGTCCTTGTGGTAGCCGAGTTCGATTAACGTATACCTGCAACAAATCAATCCAGTACAGGGGCGGATCCGGTGGGGGTTCAGTGGGATTGATGCAGCAATCAATAAAAATATTTTCAAAGAGATTTTGGCAAAAAGGCTTGAAATTTTCATGTGAACTACCAAGAAACTGCCCTAAAACGAACCTCCATTTCTGCAAATCTTGCATCAGACCTTCAGTGTATGGCCAAACAAAATAGTTACAGTTGAGAATGCCTCAATCATGACGTGGAATCTAGTATATTTCACAAATGGTCTTCGCTGGTTATATCAAATATAAAAAATAATGTTATATATTTGTTCATATAATATTATTATATCAGCAACAATAAGATTAAGATATTAAAAGAAAGATAAATATTTTAAGTTTTACATTTGACGGATAAATTGGATAAGATACGGATGGGGAACGGGGTGACAATGATGATGATGACGATGACGGCGATGATTATGATAAAAATAATGATAGTGTTATGATAATGAAGTAAGTATGATGATAATGATGATGATGATGATGATGATGATGATGATGATGATGATGATGATGATGATGAAAATGACGGCGATAAAAGCGAGATGGTGATGATGATGATGATGATGATGACGACGACGACTGTGGTGGTGGTGATGACGATAAAGATGATGATGATTATGATGATGATGATGATTATGATGATAATTATGATGATGATGATTAGTGTGTTCCTACAATGAACTTCATATTGATTTCCGACCGATATACATCTTTTAACTATGTAAATGGAATCATGGAAAATGGGTTGATAAATCTTACCATAGCTTTGGTTCCGGCCTCTACTGTCAATGTGACAAACGGAGATCGAAGGTTGGCATAGGTATCAAACATATAGCAGAGCCCTGGACTACACTTCGCCACTGCGTCAGCATTGAACGTGAACGAGCAGTCGGCCGCCGGGGAATTTCCCGTCGCGTAAAGCCGAAACTCGTCCTCCTTTGCTACTTGATGAACGTCCCCGCACGTGGCGCCAGAGTCAATCGTAATATCTCCTAAATAAATATATTGTTTTGTATTTTATGGCCTATCGCTATGTAAGATTTAATCAGACAAATGCATACACAATTAATGAAACAGAACTTGACTATGAATTTTAATTAATCAAAAGGTCAACTTAAGTTTACTTTTTTTCAAGATCGGGTTCAACTTTCTTTCGATATACCTTTCCAACAATCTTGATGAAAGTTTTTTGAAATAAAAAGGTCCAAGAATATTCGAAACGGAAAAACTATTATAGAAATAAAAAAAGAACCATTGTAGTAAAAGTACTCGACAGTCCACGGAGCCACACTTTATGACATTTCCATATTTTTAGTGGGATTTTTTTTGTTTCAACTAAATTTTAATTCGAAAAAGCGTAATATTATTTCGTTTAAACGCATCATAATTTTGTTTAAACCAAATATAATTTGAACGAAATAATATTTCGTTTGAACGAAATAATATTTCGTTTGAACGAAATAATATTTCGTTTGAACGAAATAATATTTCGTTTGAACGAAATAATTTGAACGAAATAATATTTCGTTTGAACGAAATAATATTTCGTTTGAACGAAATAAGTTTTCGTTTGAACGAAATAATTTTTCGTTTGAATGAAATAATTTTTCGTTTGAACGAAATAATTCTAATTAAAAAGTATGGAAAATCTCACTTTAGGGGTATCGTAACTGCCAGATAGATAAATCATGTGTAAGCTTTTTGTAACCAAATATATCAAAATAAAACAGCACTTGTAATTAAAATGACATTTTTCTGATGAATGCATATGTTTCGAATAGAATTTGTGAACGGTGTAAACGAAATAAGTAAATAACGTTTTTGGTCCCTTTGGACCTTACTGCTGCTCTGAATGTGTTAAAACTTACGTGGAATATCCTTTGCATTCACCGCCACGAAGAGGGCAATACTCCATAACCAGGCAGCCATCTTGCTTTCTAAAAATAAATCATAAATTGTAATTCAAGGAGCGATGAAAGTAGCAAATTTGCAATGCCATATTTTAAAAGTTGTAAATATTAGGCTTGCTAAATGTGACAATAGTTTTATACTAGGTCAGGTGAGCCTGTCAGTGACCGTGTGATGGATATATTCCAGTGGTTCTAAGCATCAATGTAAATGGCTGCTTTAGGTCGACAATTGCACCATCTCCAAACACATGATAGACTGCCAATACAATCTACTAGTATTATGTAAACTTAATTGCTGGTTTGATCAGAAGGCACCGTTCTCGTGAGTTCCATGTCGACCACAAAAGTTTCAGTTCTTCCAAAATCTTGAATCGACTAACAGCGTTGTTGCAATTGTTCAGATTTGAAGGCAAAAATGACAGCAATTCAGTGTCAAATGTAAGATTTCCAGAAAGGGGGGGGGGTCGTTTTGGGGCAGTCTTAGGGTAGTTACAATATAATTTCCAAATTTCTGGCCATAAAAATTTCCCCAAAAGAGGATTCGAGAAACCTCACTTAACCCCCTGCTGAATCCACCCTTGGTCAATGAGTGCGACCAAAGGTAAGCAATGATACCAGCCAACGTCACCAATCTTTCGCCAATTTAAACTCTGGGTTAGAGGTTTTAAAACTGAGATTGGAAACCAGTCTCAAATCTCAAGCATCTGAATGGCTGAAATGGCGACCAGTCGCCATTTCTGCCAATCAGATGCTTGAGATTTGAGACTGGTTTCCATGCTCAGCTTTATAACCTTGGGCACAGAACACACCTAATATAGTGGAAATATGCTCCAAGGAACTTTGTACAGGCTTATTTAAAAGTTCGTCTGAACAATACACACAAAATTTATAAAAATACTATCGCCACATTTTCGACAACGTTTTTTTAACCTAAAGATTTCGATGCACTTAATATTTTCGACCTGATGCGTGACCAGGCTGCTTTAATTAATTATATACTCTTATAACATTATAACCTTTTCGCGTCGACACATTTTATGTTAATTATTTATGTTAATTGTATCTCGTTACGAATATGCACACTTGAGGAACATTGAGGTTAAACAGTGTTTGTACACTGAAACAAGAAAATAATTATCATAGTGTTCCTTGTTACTTGTCATGATACGGACATTAAAAATGAAACAGATGCATTAAGAGTGCGAATGTTTATGGTATGTGAAATACAACAGGATCTGCATACCACTGACCGACTAACCTTATTAAAGCAAACCACTATTAAGACAATGAGTCTGTAAACATACTAAAAGAAAAATACACTTTAAAGATTAAGACAAAGAGTTCCAAGACAAACACTAACACAGACAAACACGCTCTCAATGACAAACGCGATCAAAAACACACACAGGCATACGCTCTCAAAACAAACACACAGACATACACTCTTAAATACAAAACACTCACACAGAAAACGCTCACACAGAAAAACGCTTACACAGACAATCGCTCTAAAAGAAAATCACTCACACAGACAAACGCTCTCAAAGAAAAACACTTTCACAGACAAACATTCACACAGACAAACGCTCTCAAAGAAAAACACTCACACAGACAAACGCTCTCAAAGAAAAACACTCTCACAGACAAACACTCACACAGAAAAACACTCACACAGACAAACCCTTTCAAAGAAAAACACTCACACAGACAAACCCTTTCAAAGAAAAACACTCACACAGACAAACCCTTTCAAAGAAAAACACTCACACAGACAAACCCTTTCAAAGAAACACCCTCACACAGACAAACATTCACACACAGGCATACGCTCTCAAAACAAACACACTCACACAGAAAACGCTCACACAGAAAAACGCTTACACAGACAATCGCTCTAAAAGAAAAACACTCACACAGACAAACGCTCTCAAAGAAAAACACTTTCACAGACAAACATTCACACAGACAAACGCTCTAAAAAAAACACTCACCCAGACAAACGCTCTCAAAGAAAAACACTCACACAGGCAAACGCTCTCAAAGAAAAACACTCACACAGACAAACGCTCTCAAAGAAAAACACTCACACAGACAAACGCTCTAAAAGAAAAACACTCACACAGACAAACGCTCTCAAAGAAAAACACTCACACAGACAAACCCTTTCAAAGAAAAACACTCACACAGACAAACCCTTTCAAAGAAAAACACTCACACAGACAAACGCTCTCAAAGAAAAACACTCTCACAGACAAACACTCACACACAAAACACTTACACAGACTAACGCTCTCAAAGACAAACGCTCACACAGACAAACTCCCTCAAAGACAAATCCTTTTAAAGACAAACGCTCTCAAAGACAAACTCCCTCACAGACAAACACTCAAAGACAAACAGTCTGAAGCTTGAAAGAAAGACACAACACAATCAAAAATAAACACACTTAAATAAAAACAATCTCACAAACACTCTTAGACGAACACTTTTAAATACAAACATGCTTGAAAACGAAGTGCGAGAAATAATGTAAGTTATTTATTTTTAATTTTCAAAATAATTTGATACATGGGTCATATATGACCGTGGGTCATTATGGGTCATTATACGACAGTAAAGCACTCCATTCATGAAGTTAAAAGTCAAAAAAGGTCACGAGTGATTTATAACCTGTGCTATTTGACTTGCAAATGTGTATAAGATAGGCTTCATACTGAAACGTGTCACCAAGCAATGAAACAACTTATTCTATTTGGCATAAAGTTATTGCTTTTTACTATCTTCACGAGATTTGCCACAATTCAAGATAAACAAATAAGAGGTTTAAAAAAGAATGAGTCTTGAAAGCGTCAAATCATCAAATCAGGGTCGGATCCAGAAGGTGTTCAGTGGTGTAGCTCGAAACCCCTTATTTATGATTTACGTTAGTGTTTTAGTAAACTATTCTTACAATTGTTTTAGTCTGGAATTTCGAACAGAGAATTGAACAATATATGCCATTTTCGGACAGCAACATTTTCTTTTCGTGGGGAATAAGGCCAAAGAGTTTGAAATTATCATTTTACTACCCTAAAACTGCCGCAAACAAACCCCTGTCTGGAAATTTTGCATCCGATCTAGCAACCAAAAATCGTCAATGACGTTTGAAGACTGATTAGACAATCACGTGACAGACAAGTACATGTATTTAAATATTAAAATATTTTACATTATCAAACAGTTGTACGCATTTGATATCGTCATGTTCCTTTCATGAGAATTGCTCATTGAAAAAGTATTCAACTTTTCTGTATTAGATCTTTCCTGTTTCTCATAAACAGAGCATCACGTGACTCTCTACTTATCCAAAATCAGTGATACATGCGTCATCAAGTAACCACTGACTAATTATTTAGATGCCCAAGTAAAAGTGCCGTGAACACATTATATGTTGTTGTATTTGCCGGTGGGTATATAAATATGATATCTTGTCGCCAAAATTACCATAAAGTTTTCCATAAATTTATTGTTAAAGGTCACTTTTGACTTAGTGATGAAACGGTCGAAAATTGACCAGAATAAGTCGGTATCGGTCGCTCTAAGTTCGTTATTGCAAAATCTGAAGAATTTAATGTTATTTCCTGAGCATGATCAAGCTTTTAAACCACACTAGAGTTAAATTACAGACCCACCCCGTGTATCTTATTAAATGTCATCTCTTTTGCTATGAAATGGGGATGATGGTATTTTTGTATTGTTTGCAATTTCAAATTTGGAATTTGTCCAGAAATATGTGAACCTGTCTTTAAAGGAACATCATGTCGGCGGATTGTACGACAAAATGTGTGTCACTCCCCCCCCCCCCCCCCCCCCCGGCAATGTGACCGCTTGACCCGCCGCTGCGGATTGTACATGTAGTTACTTAATTTGTCTGTATAACCATGCAATTTTAATTAAGTATATCAATGACGAATCTAGCGGGGGTTCTGTGGGTCGCTTGAATGACCCGTTTTGGGTTCGGTCGTGTTGCTCGAACCCCCTTATTAGGCAGCAATATTTAAATCTCATGGGGAATTAGGCCACAAAATCTGAAATTATCCTGTAACTACCCTAAGACTGCCCCGAAACGAACCCTTTTCTGGAAATCTTGCATCCAACACTGTATATATAATTAATTTACGCTCGTTGAGTCTCCAGAAAACAATGGTAAAGTGATGACTTGTGACCCAGCTGCTTTAAATTTGTTTTACTTCAGTCTCTTAACCTTGTGAAGGGCATTTCTGTCTACAGTATGTCATGCTATGCATAAATTGATTACATTACCGTTTTGTCCTCAATTTGTATGGTTAGAGATAAGCAGGGCATAAATCCTGTACTGAAGATTATAAAACTGAGAATGGAAACCAGTCTCAAATCTCAAGCATCTGATTGGCTGAAATGGCGGCCAGTCGCCATTTCAGCTAATCAGATCCTTGAGATTTTAGACTGGTTTCCAGTCTCAGCTTTATAATCTTGGGCCCAGAACAATCAGGCTAGATGTTATATGTTTGCTGTATCAATGTCGAATTATCGACTAGTGTAGACCCATTACCAAGGGCGGATCCTGTGGTGAGCGATTCAGTGGTGTTGCTTGAAACCCTTTTCGAGTAGCGTTATTTAATTTTCACGAGGACTTTGGGCCAGAAAGTTAGAAATTGTCATGTAACCTTCCTAAGACTACCCTCAATTGAACCCCTTTCTGGAAATCTTGCATTTGACCCTGAGTAGTCATACACATTAAATATTTGGGTCTACACTATTGGTTTTATATCAACTATGAACGGATCAATCCGATGTTAAATAAATGCAAGTTTATCGGCTATTATCTAGGTACAGGAAATCTCGGAAAGATGAATCACTTTAATATATATAAGGAAATACCAGAAATGCATTGAACAGAAATATCAATATTAAACCTCGTCAAATTTTGTACGAACAGTAAAGACTGTAAATATCCGACAACGAGTAATAAAGTTAACAATTTGCTGCTGGCTACCTCCCAAAATGTGTTTAATAATTCACTATCAGTTAAATTTAGTCAATATACACTAAATATACTCATTACTTTCTGGCATAATTCATACATTGAACCAGTGCCCGAGATCAAAAAACTATATCTCGAGACCAGTCTCTAATATTGTCAGCATAAATTTGAGAATTGTCTCCGTCAAATCTCAAGCATCTGATAGACTTTAATGAAGACACGTCTACTTTTCAGCCAGTTAGATGAATGGGATTTTTAGTCCAGCCTCAAATCTTAGCTTTATGATCTTGGGCCTGAGATATTTAAAAAAAAACAACATGCAAAGTCAACACACCAGTCAAACCTCTTAAAATTGTGTCACCAGATGAAAGCACAGGGTGACCCAGAAAACCTGAACTTATTTAATTATTATCAGCACTCTTTCTCTTTTGCAATCTGATATGGAGTTACAACTGATAGTACTTGTGTAATAATCATTTATAATGAAAAATGAAACCTTACCGTCAAGTCTAAATCCAAATAATACAACCGGAAACGGCTATGTCTCGTCGACTAAGATTTAGTTTAATACTATTTTGAAATACAATAGATAGTACTTATTTTTACTACAACATATGTAAAGTCATGCTTCACGGACATACTACAGGTCCTTCAACCACTGCTGTACGTCATTATATTTCGCGAGCATTTAATTTGCAGACGATCACTGAACAGTCTTATCACGCGGTTTTAAATTCGTTCATTGTTAATTTCACTAATATATTCTTAACACAAAACAGCAAAGTTCTTTATGAATTAATTTCGCGACCAGCTCAGTTGCAAAAACCGCGGAAAGTAGTCCCTCGCGAAAAATGATGATTCAACATTGTGCATTTCACTTAACCCGAATCCGGTTGTCAACCACCATGATTTATGATCTGTTTCACCTTGTTTTTAGACATACCGATGAAAAAAATGACTTAAGATAACAAAATATAGAAGCATATTTAAATCATTATTTTAAATATTACAGTACTACTTTTGCACAGGAGCCGGAAGTTTCAGATGGTGAAAGCTGACCGGGCTAATCCACGAGCACTTCTCTGCGATTGAACGCTATTCCAAGGTACTTATCTTGTGTAAAATCTGTATTCAATTAATTTATTTTTTTACAAGCAAGAGTAAGCATATCTGATAAGGGAATGTACAATTTACGTTTCGTGAAGAAGGTATCTTTATGGGGTATATGGATGAATTTATTGACACCCATCAACATATTACATTGTATCTCAAAACACGTGACTTTACTTTTGTACATTCGCTTTTGTTTTAACAAATGCAAACGATATTTAAATAAGCGTTCGTTTTCCATGTCTCTTCTAATTACATATTTATGTCATTTTCTAATTTAAGTCTGAAAAAAAAGTACTCGCGCATGGCATGGAATAACATTTTTCATATTTGCAATTTTAATGTTACTGTGTTGATTAAAATCATTTTATGTACAGAAATTTCTAATTTTATCTGTTTATATGATAAGCAATTTGTTCAAAAGTGGTTTTACCTTTGTTCTTAAATTTGGCAGTCTGTTAGTGTTGAGTTGGCAGCTTTGCAGCATGATATTAACAGTCGTGCAGCCGTGGAGTAAGTAATCTGGCAGTGGGCAGCGTAAAGTCAGGAATCTGGCAGTCTGATAGCATAAAGTATACTGGAAATACTGTGTCTTGAAAAGACGATGAAGCACATTTTTATTTTTTGATAGAGATAAAAAAAATCAGCGATTTTTCTTCCTGTCGGCTAAAACAAAATTTTTAAAATCTGGTTTTATGTCATTTTAGAATTAGTCGCGAAATTGTACGAATTAAGTCAATTTTGATGAGATTACTCATGTTGTCTGCTTTTCAAAATTTCAATTATCGCCTTGTTTTTGGATATTTTCTAAATTCTAGGAAAACATGATCTCAAAAATAGGAATACATGTACATGATATCATAAATAGGAAATCATGATCTCATAAATAGGAAAACTTGATTATATGACAGTTTAAAATCACACAATAACGTCACATCCGTAGAGCCTTAAATTTCACGCTTCCAGAACGTACAATAGCGGATCCAGAGCGGGTTCAGTGAGATTGCGGCGGGCTACAATATTTAATTTTTATGTGGATTTTGGCCAGAAAGTTGGAAATTATAATGTAACTACCTCAAGACTACCCCTGAAGAACCCTCCTTACTGGACATCTTCTACCCGACGCCGATGATAGCTAACTTCACGCCGTTAGACTGCCAACTTCACACTGCCAAGCTGCTATCTCCACAAACATGTGCCAATTTGCATTGGATGGTCAAAGGGACAATACCATGCTTATCGATTCGATATTTTGATATACGAGTAGCTTCCCTTGGTTTATTGTTGCAAAGGATAGACCATGGACCCGGGCTTCGCGCCCAACACATCATCTTGTGAAAAATTGCTTCCATACATTATTGTCACGGATCTAGAGGGGGTTTAGTAGGATTGCTCGAGCCCCTAATTTTGTAGCAATATAATTTTCAGAATTTTAAGTATATCAAACTCTATTTTGCAATGAACATTAACAAAACAAACTACAACTCAATTACACGTAAAGAAACAGTTAAAGATTTTGACAACAAAGTATATTTTTATAACTGCTCAGAAAACAATCTGACCAAGGGAGACAACTCCATAAGCACTAATTTCAATATATGTGAAAACATGTGAAATGTTATTAAATGTTAAATAGCTGAGTATGCAGATCTAATTCATTTCTATATCAAATTCTATTCAACTTTAGCGGTTTTCTAACTAAAAGAAGCTGTGAATTTAACTGTCATCCAATTCCACTGGATGCAGCATAACTATTTATTTACTATGTACAATGAAACGTTCAACTCCTAAACTTTGGTCCTCGGTTCGGTCTGTTTCTAGTACAACAGTAGGCGATGAGTAAAAATATCAGAAAGCAGCAAGCAAGACCGAATCCGAGTAAAATTCCAGATATAAACTGTTTTCTCTCGTTCGCTTCTTTCTCTTCATCGGTGTGATAACCTGAAATATTGAAGATAACATATTTAACCCATATGTACGTGTTTCTTAGTGCAACTAGTTTAGATCTAGATCAACTGGCACATTCGTGCGGTCTTATCAGGATCTGAACTGTTCACACATGCGATAAAAGTGTTTCTATGGATTAAAGCATAACGATATGTTTCATATCCAATGGGTGAAAAATGTGGATCCAGATCAGCCTGTATATATGTGCAGTCTGATCCGGATTTACACTGTATGCTTTAAGATTCAGTAGGTTATTTCTGGCTAAGAATTCAACAGAATTGAGATCAGACACCACGGATTTGCTTCTTTGTCAGAAAAAACCTAATGAATTTAAAAGTCAACTGGTGCCAAGGTTATAAAACTGAGATTAGAAACCATTCCCAAATCTCAAGCACCTGATTGGCTGAAATGGCGACTGGTCGCCATTTCAGCCAATCAGATGCTTGAGATTTGAGACTGGTTTCCATGCTCAGTTTTATAACCATAGGAGCAGTTTGAATTCCACATAGATACCACGGACATGCCAGCTGATCTGTTTATAGACGAGTCGCCCATGGGATAAAGTCCTATAGTAGTACAATGTTTTCTTTTAGATTCATAAGGTTATTTTAGAGTGTAGATCCAGACCAGACGGCAAAGATGTGCCAGCTGATCTGGATTTATGCTGGTAACACATGTGATAAAACCTGTATGTAATTATGGAGTTAAGAGTTAAATGCAAGTTACACACAGCATTTGATTGCAGACGTGAAGCATTAAAATAATTAATAAGGGAATCGGTACTGTACCTTTAACATCTGCAATAACATCTTCAAACTTCATGTTTTTCGTCTGCCCCTTTCCTCCGCAATGGTGAAAGATGGACAGACGGAAGTTGTACCCTGGGTTTTTGGCATCAAACACGTAGTATTTTCCTTGGCTGAGAATGACTTTCAAGTTTGCTTGGTTCTCCATGCAGACTGGTCCATGTGAGATCTTCCTTTTTGAAGAGTATGTCTGTTAATAAAATATTGAAAAAAAAGAACCATTGGAAACAACCATATATGGGGCACGTCACGGGAAAAGGTACCTTCGGTCAATTTTAGTGATATTTTAGTTTTTACTAAATTTAGAAAAAAATTACCAATATAAATCAATTTATTACTATTAAAATGTGATTTTATTAAATATTTTGACAATAGAATGGTATTTTCTATCGCGAAATGCATAATAAATAATGTCGTCTGCTCAAATTTTATGACGTCATTTCAAGAATTGACGTCAAATGTCCGAATATACCTTTTCCCGTGACGCGCCCCAATTATATTATATTGCAGGCACTGACTGATTGAGACTGTCTATGATCAGTTCATATTATCCCGCACAGGCCACTTAGTTCAGAGTTGAGCGCAACTCAATATTTACACAATAAACAGTACCGATTTTGTTCAGTGTGCTTATAACGGTCATCCTGAAAGTGCGGGGAGATAGAGAGAGAGAGAAAGAGAGAGAGAGAGAGAGAGAGAGAGAGAGAGAGAGAGAGAGAGAGAGAGAGAGAGAGAGAGAGAGGGTACAGAGAGGGAGAGAGACGCTACAACCGTTGACTTAGGGCCACCCTTTGAGTACGTAGTGGGGACATATTTTGTAATCCAGGGACATGTCAAGCAATCAATGGTAGTTATTCTCAATGTATAACATTTATTCGGCATACTTTCTCTTTTTTGAAATAATAAAGCAGTTTAACGTTTATTCACCTTTGATTAACTACATGTAGAGTGTTACAATGTATGAAAATGTAATGTTCTATTCTGTTCTACACCAAAATAAACAACGGCATCTCGCCATTGTAGATTTCATCATGAAGATAAACCTACAGAAGAGAAAGAAAATCTCACCATGACATCAGTGCCGGCTTCTATAGAAAGAGTGACATTTTCATTTTCAAATTTGGCGTATGTATTAAACATATAGCAGAGCCCTGGCTGGCACGTGCCCTCCGAGACAGCCCCACCCTTGAACATGAACGAACAGTCTGCAGCAGACGATTTTCCCGTTCCATGGAGCGTGAATTCACCGTCGGTGTTCACCAAGTACTCTTCAGCGCATGACACAGTGGAGTTGATAGTTATATCGACTGAAAATGACAAATTTAAGTACAACTGAATATAACGTTAAGAATACCCGGAACTTTTCCTACCGGAATAAATTACCCAGGTTGAACCATAGATGTTATATTGTACCTTTACAAAATGGTGACAAATCTTTTTAAACATACCTGCTCCTACCCCCAGCAGAAAGGATCCTAGCAACCAGCACGTGATCGTCTTCATTTCCGGTCTGCAAATATAACACGGTAAGGATTTAAAATATTGAACGATTTTGTTTCCACTTGCACTCTCCTCGTCACGTCAACTTTGGTTGACCGACTCGAAGAAGCGATCTTATAAAGTATCGAACGGTCACCCGGTTTCGGTCGTGTTTGACCAATGAACGGGCCTGAATTACGGAAGGTGGAGCTGTGAAAATCATACTTTAGGAAGCTTAACAGATTAATGATTGCCCCGAGACCGACACTAGGTCTCAAAACAGTGATTAAAATCGAAGCCTTATTTATGTACATGTAAGTAGAATTAATATTTAGTTTTGTTTTATTATTTTCACACTAAATCAATAATTTTTCTGGTTTTTAAGAAAACAATAACATAAAAAGTGTACTAATTAAATTAACATTGTTTATCAAATGTATTGAGGTTACTTGCTTTTCAAATTTCATTTTCACATTTTGAACAATTATGAAAACATGCAATAGCTATAAAAATGACATCAAATCACGTTATGACATCACATCCCTCGAAGACTTAAGGCTGCCATCTTAACGGTGCCAGACTGCCAACGCAACGCTTCCAGGGTGCTAACTTTACGCCGCCAGACTGCCAACTTCACATAAAAAAGTGCTACTTTGCATTAAATGGTCAAAGGGACACAACCCTGGTTATCGATTCGAAAATTTGATATACGGGTATCTTCCCTTGGTTAATTGTCGCTCTCAGATTTTACACAACTGCTGCGTAGGCTTTGCCCTCAAGCCGTGGACCAGGGTTTTGCGTCCGACACATCATTTTGTGAAGAGCTAGCTAAATTACATTTTTAGGTTGACTAAGTTTTGGACATTAATGGCCAAGAAAATGCATCGCTGCATAATTGATGTATTTATATTATAAATTTTATAACCACCCATCTTTGTTAACTTACCATTTAAATTAATAAACACTATAATCACTCAATCTTTTTCAAAGTGAAGCGAATACGGGTTACCTCGGGTTCCCTTCTATTTACCAAAGACGCTTGTGTTACCTGTTAATCTTTAAGTTGTTTTTTTTTTCATTATTGAACCTGTATTCGTACCAGGGACTAACGGACGAAGATTTCAATAAAATGGGATTTATTTGGGCCAGACTCTGGATAGTTATAGAATAATTTCCAACTTACTGAGCCAAATCCCTATGAAAATTTCACAAACTTGGGTTCGAACAAATCTTACACTGAGATAACTGTCTGTGACTTTCAGACGCATAAAATTTAGAAACCACAGAAAGACTGCAAAAAGTTTTCATATTTTATTATAAAAAATTCTCAGCAAAAGATCAAGATGTCTAGAATAGGCTATACAAGTACAGGCACACCTGCAAAAGCGGTGCTTGCATAAAATATTTGACGTTATCAACACAGTTCAAAAAATTATTGTAAAAAGAGGCTTTTGTTGCAGTAAAAAAGAAACACAACTATGTTACAGCATCGGGAATGTTGATTATTCCAATTCTTGTTGAATATATCTTGAAATTGACGGTAGTATATTTTGAAAATAGACTTTAATCTAACTGGCACTTATATTTTAAAAGGGATAGTACACCTATAACATTAGTAGGCATATTTTTTCAACCCATCCGTGATAACACATACACTAGTGGTAAATAAGTTAGTAGATAGTATTTTTATACAAAATCCAAATGAACAACTACTGAATTTTTTATTAATAGGAACTAAAAAGTGGGTATATCAGTTCTTTGGAATGGATGACTGGTACATACAGAAATAGTTTTCTGGAATTGACATGCTAATTATATGAAATTGCACATTTATTTCAAAATTTAACCATTAACTCCATACATACAGGTTTTATCAAATGTGCAAATGATTAAGCCCATTTATAGAAAGTTAAGAGTTAAATTAGCACCAGAATATTACTATGACTCTATTGTTTTCACCTGTTGCGATATGCCTGACACATGTTATAACATGAAATCCAATATTGTTAAAATACATGTTATTAGTTAATTTGAATATACACCTCGTATAAGTTGCTCCAAACTCGGTGATAAAAACATGGGTTACACTGTAAAAGTTGTTATAGTAAGGCTCCACTCTATTACCCACACTATTTTACTTTAAATAAAACGTTTCTTTCCTTAACTGGACTGCAATTAATTGTCATTAGTTTTATTAACGTTATTGTCCGAAGAAGAGTGATCAACATGGTTTTCGGGTTTTTCATCGGTTTTGAATCAATTTCCACGGGTTTTTCTTGTTTTTGAACGTCAGTGTCCGTGTGATCAGTTTCTGGTCTATTTTTAGTTTCTTCTACGTCATCGTCATCATCATCTTTAATAGAAAGATATTATAAAAACGATTAAATATATAATAAAGTTAAACATGTTTGTCTTTGCCAAGCAAATGAGATTTGATCCATGGCCAGGTCTCCAGTTTTAGTTCTGGATCTTTAGTTATGATCTTGGGCCCTGGACAAGTTTGGTTTAAGTAGTAGTGTGGTCGAAAAAAAAAACCTGTGAAGGACACATAAACAGAGGTCTATAAGGTAGTCCTTATTTTAAGGTGATCTTGATGAGGGGTTTAACTGTATAAAACAGTAACACTTTTAATACAAGGAGTGATATATAAAAAGTGTCAAAACTCCACATGAGTACATTTTTCAGTTCGGTAGCTACATTTGAGGTTGGAGGATGCTAATTAAAGATCAAATGCTAAAAACAGAATTACTTGAATTACTATATATTTTCAATGATTAAATTTGATGAAGATATCTTGTGCATTGTAATCTAGACAGTACTAGAGTTTGTCTTTGACCATTAAACAAATCAAACTGAGAAAAAAAAGAAAACAGTTAGGTATACAGTGACACACTTGCTCTGCTGTTAGATACACAGTGACACACAAGCTCTGCAGTAAGGTAAATGGTGACACGCTTGCTCCTCAGTAACGTAAACAGTGACAAACTTGCTCTGTAGTATACAGTGACACACTTGCTCTGCAGTTTGGTATACAGTGACACACTCGCTCTAAAGTTAGGTATACGGTGAAACATTTGCTCTGCAGTAAAGTAAACTAGCAACTCTGGATTATAGGCTTTAAAAGTTCCGGGTGACCATTCTTACCTTGAGTTAGTAAGCTAACAAAAATAATAAAAAAAACAGTTACCGCAAAAATAAAATAAAATAACAAAATGAAATCCTCTCGAGCATTGCTCATGATTGTATCCATACAGTCAGCTTTCTTGGGCCAGTTGTCTGGCTACAAGTTTATTTACATACCTTATTAAATGAAGCTCTAGAGTTTTTCTTTTGGTTGCTCAACGCTTTTGTATGGTCCACGGTTTGGTCTGTGTCTAGTATAACAGTAGGCGATGGGTAAAAGAATCAGAAAGCAGCAAGCAAGTCCGAATCCGAGTAAAATTCCAGATATAAATTGTTGTCTTTCATTGGCTTCTTTCTCTTTTTTAGTATGATAACCTGAAATATTGAAGGTAACATATATTTAATCTTTACTCCATATATACGTGTTTCTAAGTGTGTGCAACCAGTGTAGATTCAGATCAACTGGAACATTGGTGCAGTCTTTTAAGGCTATGCACTGTTCGCACATGCGATAAAGGTGTATCTATGGAGTAAAGCATTAAGATGTGTTTCATATCCAATGAGCGTTAAGTGTAGATCCAGATCAGTCTGCATGTATGTGCAGTCTAATCAGGATCTACACTGTTTGCTTCAAGATTCAGTAGATAATTTTAGGCTAAGATGCTAAGAACAGTACATATAGATCTAGATCAGACAGTACGGATTTGCAGGCTCATATGTTTGCTTCAAGATTCACAGGGGTATTTCTGGCAACGATGCAAACAGTGTAGATCTAGATCAGACAGTACGGATTTGCAGGCTGATATGTTTGCTTCAAGATTCACAGGGGTATTTCTGGCAACGATGCCAACAATGTAGATCCAAACCAGACACCACGGATTTGCTTCTTTGCCAGAAATAACCCAATGAATTTAAAAAGTGAACAGTGTGGATTCCAAACAGCTAGCATTGACATGCTATCGATCTGCTTGTACACTGGTCGCACATGGGATAATGTCTTATATGTGGAATTAAGGGTTGACGTTTAGGTCCAGTCGCCATCAACGCACCCTTTTCTCGACGGTGTAAGGACATTAATCCCATGTACAACCAGCGTATCTGTGTTGTCGGATAAAGATCTGGTCCCAAGGTTATAAAACTGAGCATGGAAACCAGTCTCAAAGTCAAGCATCTGATTGGCTGAAATGGCGACTGGTCGCAATTTCAGCCAATCAGATGCTTGAGATTTGAGACTGGTTTCCATGCTCAGCTTTATAACCTTCAACCCAGATTTGTTCTCTTATAGACTTAATAATGTTTTTGGGGTGTAGATCCAGATCAAATGGCAAAGATGTGCCAGCTGATCTGGATTTTGGCTGGTAACATATGTGATAAAACCTGTATGTATTTATGAACTCGGTAAAGAGTTAGATTCAAGTTACACATAACATGTGATTTCAGACATGCGTTATTAAAATAATTAATATGGGAATTAGAACTGTACTTTAGGGGAAGAGCCGTTTACTAATGTTGTTAGAACTTGTGGCTCAACACCTTTGCAGATTATTTTTATTATATTTGTAATTGTCTGAATTTATATGATGAACATTCAATAAATATTATTAAACTAAACTAAGAACTGTACCTTTAGCGTCAGCAACAACATCTTCAAACTTCATGTTTTTGGTCTGCCCCTTTTCGCCGCAATGGTGGAAAACGGACAGACGGAAGCTGTAACCTGGGTATGTTGCATTATACACGTAGTCTTGCCCTTGGCTGAGAAGGACTGTCAAGTTTGCTTGGTTCTTCATGCAAATTGGCCCATGAGTGATCTCGCTCTTTGAAGAGTAGGCCTGTTAATAAAATACATGAAAAGGGAACTTAATCCCATACGAAAAAACAAGAGGGTCCATGGGACCCTGGGTCGCTCACCTGCGAACATCTGTTCAATGGTTCGGACAAAAATTAAGACCACTAGAGTGCGGACAAGCTTTTTCTATAATTTGACCTAGTGACCTAGATTTCAAGGTCACATGACCCAGTTTCGAACTTGACCAAGATATCATCGAGATAAACATTCTGACCAAGTTTGAAGAAGATCGCATCAAAATTAAGACCGCTACAGTGTGGACAAGCTTTTTTCTATAATTTGACCTAGTGACCTAAATTTCAAGGTTACATGACCCAGTTTCGAACTTGACCTAGATATTATTGGGATAAACATTCTGACCAAGTTTGAAGAAGATCTAACCAAAATTACGACCACTAGAGTGCGGACAAGCTTTTTCTATAATTTGACCTACTAGTGACCTAGATTTCAAGGTCACATGACCCAGTTTCGAACTTGGCCTAGATATCATTGGGATAAACATTCTGACCAAGTTTGAAGAAGATCGGACCAAAATTACGACCACTAGAATGCGGACAAGCTTTTTCTATAATTTGACCTAGTGACCTAGATTTCAACGTCACATGACCCAGTTTCGAACTAGACCTAGATATTATTGGGATAAACATTCTGACCAAGTTTAAAGAAGAACGAACCAAAATTACAACTGCTAGAGTGCAGACAAGCTTTTTCTTTAATTTGACCTAGTGACCTAGTTTGAAGGGTCACATGACCCAGTTATTAACTTGACCTAGATATCATTAAGATAAACATTCTGTTCAAGTTTAAAGAAGATTGCACTATAATTAAGACTGCTAGAGTGTGGACAAACTTTTACTATAATTTGACCCAGTGACCTAGATTTCAAGGTCATATGACCCAGTTTCGAACTTGACCTAGATATCATTGAGATAAACATTCTGATTAAGTTTGAAGAAGATCGGACAAAAATTACGACCACTAGAGTGCAGACAAGCTTTTTCTATAATTTGACCTAGTGACCTAGATTTCAAGGTCACATGACCCAGTTTCAAACTAGACCTAGATATTATTGGGATAAAACATTCTGACCAAGTTTAAAGAAGAACGGACCAAAATTACAACTGCTGGAGTGCAGACAAGCTTTTTCTTTAATTTGACCTAGTGACCTAGTTTGAAGGGTCACATGACCCAGTTACGAACTTGACCTAGATATCATTAAGATAAACATTCTATTTAAGTTTAAAGAAGATTGCACTATAATTAAGACTGCTAGAGTGCGGACAAGCTTTTCTATAATTTGACCTGGTGAACTAGATTTCAAGGTCACATGACCCAGTTTCGAACCTGACCTAGATATCATTGGGATAAACATTCTGACCAAGTTTGAAGAAGATCGGACCAAAATAACGACCACTAGAGTGCGGACAAGCTTTTTCTATAATTTGACCTAGTGACCTAGATTTTAGCGTCACATGACCCAGTTTCGAACTAGACCTAGATATAATTGGGATAAACATTCTGACCAAGTTTAAAGAAGAACGGACCAAAATTACAACTGCTAGAGTGCAGACAAGCTTTTTCTTTAATTTGACCTAGTGACCTAGTTTGAAGGGTCACATAACCCAGTTTCGAACTTGACCTAGATATTATTGGGATAAACATTCTGACCAAGTTTGAAGAAGATCTAACCAAAATTACGACCGCTAGAGTGCAGACAAGCTTTTTCTATAATTTGACCTGGTGACCTAGATTTCAAGGTCACATGACCCAGTTTCGAACTTGACCTAGATATCATTGGGATAAACATTCTGACCAAGTTTGAAGAAGATCGGACCAAAATTACGACCACTAGAGTGCGGACAAGCTTTTTCTATAATTTGACCTAGTGACCTAGATTTCAAGGTCACATGACCCAGTTTCGAACTAGACCTAGATATTATTGGGATAAACATTCTGACCAAGTTTAAAGAAGAACGGACCAAAATTACATCTGCTAGAGTGCAGACAAGCTTTTTCTTTAATTTGACCTAGTGACCTAGTTTGAAGGGTCACATGACCCAGTTAAGAACTTGACCTAGATATCATTAAGATAAACATTCTGTTCAAGTTTAAAGAAGATTGCACTATAATTAAGACTGCTAGAGTGCGGACAAGCTTTTTCTATAATTTGACCTAGTGACCTAGATTTCAAGGTCACATGACCCAGTTTCGAACTTGACCTAGATATCATTGGGATAAACATTCTGACCAAGTTTGAAGAAGATCGGACCAAAATTACGACCACTAGAGTGCGGACAAGCTTTTTCTATAATTTGACCTAGTGACCTAGATTTTAGGGTCACATGACCCAGTTTCGAACTTGACCTAGATATCATTGAGATAAACATTCTGACCAAGTTTGAAGAAGATTGGACCGAAATTCCGTCCGCTAGAGTGCGGACAACAATTGTGAACGGACGGACGGACGGACGACGGACGACGGACGAACCCCCCTCACAAAAGCTCACCCTGTCACTACGTGACAGGTGAGCTAAAAACGCAGGTCGGATTTGATTGAGTCTGTTTTAGATCAGTCATGGAAATAAATATTCTTAATAGAGAAGAAAGAGCGAGAGAAATAGAGACGCTTCAACCGTTGAAGTGAGGACATTGATAAACTATTTACATTTGTAGTGGGGTCATGTCTGTTAATCAGGGGACGTGGCCCAATTTCAGTGGTAGTTATTCTCAATGTATAACGTTTATTCACCTTGATTAACTACATGTAAAGTGTTAACATGCATGAAAATGTAATGTTCTGTTCTGTCCTTCAGCAAAATAAACAACGTCATCTCGCCATTGTCGATTTCATCGTGAAGATACACATGCAGAAGTTAAAGAAGTAATACAGAAGTTAAAGAAAATCTCACCATAACATCTGCGCCGGCTTCTATAGAAAGAGTGACATTCTCATTTTCAAATTTGGCGTATGTGTTGAACATATAGCAGAGCCCAGGCTGGCACGTGCCTTCTGTGACCGCTCCGGCCTTGAACATGAACGAGCAGTCGTTAGCAGACGACTCTCCCGTTCCAAGGAGCGTGAATTCTCCGTCGGTGTTCACTGTGTACTCTTCAGCGCATGTTACATTTGAGTTTATAGTTATATCCACTGAAAATTAAAAATTTAAGTCAAATTGAATATAACGTGGCAAAAACCGGAGATGTTCTAGCCGGAATGACTTAAACGATTGCCTAAGTGTGACCGGTATACTTAAATAGCTACAGGAAGCTTTCTTTTTGAGTTCAGCATATCTAAATTGTTGGTGGATATTCATTAACTGACAGTATATCGTTTCTCGGCTACAATGAAGTCGTATGAAGGTTTTCCGGCTAGAATTCGAAGTCAAACGACAAAAAAACTGTATCCAGTAAAATAAATATAACTGATAAAAGAAAACGGTCAGGTTAAAAAAAACAACATCCAAAAAACTTTGGTGTAAATGAGAAAAAAAGTGCACATGTCGCTAAACACAAATGGGTACGCACGTTACATATTCTATGTTGATAAATAGCGTATCTATAAAATAATGTCAGTTTACATGAAAGTGA